>JAOWBW010000298.1:269316-644833 GCA_026119855.1 Campanula takesimana | reverse complement strand
TTAGTGAGGCAACAGACGATGTAATAAACCACGAGCACTGGCGGCGAGTATGGATAATGGGTTTACCTATTCGAATGGGGTTAGGAGGAGTGAAGAATGGTTTTTACAGATTCGATGGGGTTGGATGTGGCGGGATAAATTAGAGAATTTTAATGTGAGGGATTGAGAGAGAGTTAGAGTAGTGAAGAAAGAGAAAGAGAGACCTGGGAGAGAGAGAGAGAGAGAGAGAAGCGAACTTTGCAGAGGAAGGAGGTGCAAGAAGAAGAAGAACCTGGGTGGGTTGTGTGTGTGTTATTTGCAAATAGAGTTTTTTTTTTCCCTTCCCTTTTATAATTGGGTTAATTGCAATTTAGACCCTGAAGTACCATACCACCTTCCAAGCGAACCCTGATATGTTATTTTTATCAAATCGGGTCATCATGTTTTAACAATTTCGCCAAATAAAGGCCTTTTTGACGGATTTCGTTAGAAAGTCAGTTATGTAGCATGTGCCTGCACATGACTACCGGAATTGGGTGACTTTGAATTGATATTAGCTATTAAGGGGCCTAATGCAAATTCTAAATTCAAAAGGGCTGAAATAAAAACAATTATCAAAACTTTTAAAATAAATATTATTAAAAGAATATTTCATGGATATATAATAAGTATTACTTCATTAATTATTATATTAATATTGTAAAATAATTTTTATTTCCAAATTTATGTGAGGAATATAATAATTAAAAAATTATATAATTTAAAAATGAAACAAAAAAAATATAGGGATAGTACCATATTAATTAAATATAGAGCATTTCTTTGTGAGGAATATAATTAATTTTTATTTTCAATTTTTATAAATATCTATATCCACAAATTTTTATAGTTCTAAATTTATATTTATTCTTCAGTAAAAATAAAATTTATACAAAAAAATAAACATTTTAGATATAAATAATCAGTTCCTTAACAATTTTTTAGCATATTATTCGAAAGATTAAAAAAACCCACTTTTCATCTAGAAAAAGAAAAAAAAAAAAGAAACCCAGTCAACTCCGGCTAACCTCCCACCCATCTCAACAAATTCAAGTCAAAATGAAAATTAACTATTTTATTTTCCATTACTTCTTAATTACTCTCTACTTCCCAAAATAATTTTTATTTGGCTATTATTATTTTTTTCTCGTTTGATAGACCGGTACATATAAGCATTACTCCCTCCATCTCATTCGAATTAGGATTTTCTCTCCCGACACGGGGATTAAGGAATAATAGTATTATATTGTGAAAAGTGATAATGAAATTGAATTAAGAGATTTAACATTTATGATTAAGCACTAATCATTTACTTAAAAACTGTTCAAATATAAAATTTGAGTACAGTCAAATTTGTTAATGAAATTCAAAATACAAATTTTAAATTTCAACCAAATTATCATCACCATTCTCTCCACCATTACCACCACTGCACCGCCACCACTGCACCGCCATGCCAAACACCGCCACATGAACACACACAGATTATACACACAAGCGGCAACCCAGAACGAAACCCAAACATAACCCAGAACCCAAAAATTCTTTCTTGTCAAAACCCAGAACCCAAATTATCATCAAGATCCCTTCTTCATCATGGAACTCTCCTCCGAATCCTCTTTGGGTGTCCGCGCCTGACCCAAACGAAACCCAGAACCCAAAAATTCTTTCTTATCAAAACCCCACCGGCAACCCTTCCCACTCCACCATTGCAATTCTTTTCAAATCCCCAATTTTTATGAACGAATTCATCAATAATTAATTAGGATTGGGCACAAAGACAAGGATAAAATGCAGCTTGTAGAAGAATGGGGTTTGGTTTGAGTTTTAGAACAAGGACGGAGAAATCCACTCTTCACGATCGCCGTCGTCGTCCCTCACCCTCACGATTGCCGTCGTCGTCCCTCATCGCCGGCTACAGATCAGATGAATCGGAGAGATGAACGGAGAAATCGATTGCCGGTGCCGGAATCCAGATCGGCGCTTCATCTCAAATTAGGGCTACGGCGTATGAGCAACGAGGAAAGAGGGAGATGCAGCGTGTGTGTGACGAACGAACGACGGGGAGAGCTTTGGCAGTGGGAGGCGCCATCGCCCGCAGGCTGGAGAGAGAGAGAGAGGAGAGAGAGTGTGTGTGTGTGTATGTGTATGTGTGTGTGTGTGTGTGTGACGGAGGAGGAAGAAGGGGGATATAGGTTTTTTTTTTTCCATCCCTTGTTTTTATTTCAGCCCTTTTGAATTTAGAATTTTCATTAGGCCCCTTAATAGCTAATAACAATTCAAATTCACCCAATTTCTTTAGTCACGTGCATGGCACATGCTACATAACTGACTTTCTAACGAAATCCGTCAAAAGGCCTTATTTGGCGTATTTTTAAAACATGAAGACCCGATTTGACAAAAATAACATATCAGGGTTCGCTTGGAAGGGTGGTATGGTACTTCAGGGTCTAAATTGCAATTAACCCTTTATAATTTAATAAACCCCACTTTTTGTTTCTTTATTATTAGGCTGGATTACCAAAATTACCCTTAAAGTTTTGGTCATGTGCACTACGCATGACTATTTAACGGAGAAAATAAATTGAAGTTAATGAAAATGACTATAAATGCATAAATAAATGAGTTGGATGTATTGGATAAAAAAAATGAGTTGGGTGATCGAATCCACAGAAAGTAAATAGTTGAGTGATTTTTTTTTTGCAATTTTTCCTAGTA
Source organism: Campanula takesimana (assembly GCA_026119855.1). Lineage (NCBI taxonomy): Eukaryota > Viridiplantae > Streptophyta > Magnoliopsida > Asterales > Campanulaceae > Campanula > Campanula takesimana. The sequence goes on along the minus strand of JAOWBW010000298.1, from coordinate 642,097 downwards.
AAATTGATCAAAATAGTGAAGATGAACTTTATTAATGTGGAACAATTGAAAGTACCAATGAAAAACTTTTCAAATATTATAATTATCGGTCTAATTAAAAGATAATTTGACAAATAATATTTTTGAATTATAATTATTTATTTTAAGAAATATGACTATTTTTGTTTGAGGATAAAAAAAGAGAAAAATCAAGTGAAAGAGATGATCGATGAGACTAATTTTTGAGTGATTATTTACAATTTTGATTAAATTCAGATGTACGTAGTTTGTCAGTACCAAACAAATTGAAATCTCTGACCTATTGTTTTTCACCACTTTAGCTATCGATGTTAAAAAAATTCAATTAAGTCACTATTTCATTTATAACATTTATTTAGTTTGTTAACACTATCACCAACACACCCACCATCTCACCATCACCACCGTCTCACCACCACTACCACCACCTTTCAACCGCCATCAACAACCACTATCCTCACTCACTAGATCCATTGCAAAAACCACCACCATGGCATTCAAAAATCAGATAAAAACTCACAAATCAACATCTCATCTAAATGGGATACACAATAGATCCATGACTTTAAATCAACAAACTCACATCCAAAAGAACCAAAGGAGGAGGCAACAGTTAAAATCTGCAATCAAACGGAAAGAGGAATCCGCAATGAAAAAATCAAGAACCAAACTGTATAAAAAGTCCAAGATCTGGGCTCTATAAATAAAATATTTAAGGTCTTTAAAATCAAAACAAAAGGCAATCAGAGGAAGACTATTGTTGACACTTCGATGATTTGCGAAGCCGAATACCTAAATTGGCAAGATCCGGGGGCGTCAAATTGTGTCTCCCTCAAACGAATCTCAGATCTGGGATCTGATGTAAGAGAGATAGGACCGGATCAACAAAACTGGACCGAACCAATGGTATTGGTTTGGTTCTGGTTCCAAATTCCTTTAGAACCGGTAAATTGGTCCGGTTCCGGTTTTGAAAAATATATACACTGTTCTGGACCGGACCGGAACAATCATATTTACATGTATATATATTACTAATATGCTATTATATATTATATATATTTCTGATTTTACACCAAAATATAAAAACAAAATTCTGACTATCCTAATTATAGACATCTTCGAATCAATACAGAATCAATACAAGAGGTTACATTTTATGTTTCTGTTATAAAAACAAAATCTTTATTCCTTATCAACAATATTAAATGCACCAATCTCCACAGGCCTATGGGTTGGTACATTAATGCTTCATGAAATATTAATATTACAACCCTGATTACATAAACTTGTATTAAATGCCAAAAAAATTGTATGATATGTAATATGTAGAACCGGACCGGAACCGGACCAATAGAACCGGACTAATGAATCCGGTTCTGAAATATATTGGTTTGGTCCTAGTTCTAATTTTATACAGAACCGAACAATTGGTCCGGTCCTGGTTTTGTGAAATTTTGACAAAAACCGGACCGGACCGTGAACACCCCTAACGAGAGACACACAGAGAGAGAGGGTTTGTGTAAATTAGAAAGAGAAAATAGGAGGCGGCCAAGGGAATGGGTGCTGGCGTGTCGACGGAGAAGAAGAAGAAGAAGGTCGGTATGGGGAGCAGGCGGCCATGGAAGTGGGGGATTATGCTGTTGTTGAGGAGAAGAAGAAGGGGCGGGGGAGGGTGTTAATACCCGATCCGAAAATGAGTTTATTAGGGCTTTCCCAAATATACAAGAACTTTATAGGAATTAGAAACCTTGCAAAGACTTGTCCTGGATTCCCAAAATACATCTCACTATTCTAGAACATCTTAAATGGCCAAAAGAGGGTTTCCATAAACCATGCCAAACCCTAGCTTGAAAATCACGTCAGCCATGAATGATGGCCACGCGGCCACTTTCGACCTTGGCCACGCGGCCACATTCAACCTTGGCCAGGCGGTCAACCTCGCCTTAGCCAATCTCAGCCGTCTGATCCCTTGGTCAGATGGCTATATAAAGCCATCCTCACCTCTTGGTTAAAGGTCCGAATTTTGATCAACTTTAGGCTCCCTAAGTGACGAATTTACTCCCTAATCAAGCATTTGAAGCATCCAAGAACACTCTCAAGAATCCCAAGAAGATCAAGGCTTATTTCTTGCCAACATAGGTAAGTTTTCTAGCTTTTTCTTCATGTTCTTGCCATGTTCTTAGTTTAGATCCATAATATTCATGTTCCTTAGCATGTTTATTCATATGTCCATAATATTATTCATATGTTCATAATATGTTCTTCGTATGTTATTCATGTTCTTAGATTAAAACCTTATTTATGCTTGATTTAGGGTTGCAATCTTCATGTTAACATGTTATTTCATAGCCGATGATAATCTAGGGTTCATCAACCCGAACACGATTTAGGAACTACTTCTAAACCCTAATCTTTAGGTAATTCCCCCTCATTATGCATGATCCCGATTCTTCTGCATATTCTAAATTCTTCTCGAACTACGCTGACCTGAGCTTCTCACATTGAGAGGAACGTAGGCAATCTTCGGATTCGGTCTCTAAACACCGCACACAATATACACCGCATCATGATAGAAAGACCGATCATTCGGGCGATAGGAGTGATAACTTAAATATTCTTCGCTTGTCGTAATTTGACCCACATGCTTTTCTCAATGTTTTAGCTAATTAAAACGGCGTGGCGACTCTCATATTTTTTATGTTGCTATGAATATCCAAATTTTAAACACACGTATTCACAGTGGCGACTCTGCTGGGGACTGCTTTAAAACCTTTTCAAACTTAGTGGGTCTAACTTTCGTTTACATCATGATGTTTGCCATGTTTACACATGTAGCTCACACTTTGCCATGTTTTCACATGCACCTCACACTTTGCCATGTTTACACATGCACCTCACACTTCGCCATGTTTTCACATGCACCTCACACCATTCCATGTTTGCACGTGCACCTTGTATTTTTTCCATGTTAATGCGTGTGCCTTGTATCTTTTCAATAAATGTATTTTTGTACTTTCACCATAATACTAAGGTCAAACGAGACTTTGCTATGCTCCCTTGTACATTCTTATCCTCTCCCTCTTCTCTCTCTCTCTTGCATTTCATTGCATCATTCAAAACATTAAAACTTCTCTTTTTTCTCCTTAAAAAGAATTAGCTTCTTGCCACACACTACCACTAGTCCGTGTCAGTACTGCACATATCCCTTATTACCCCCAGAGTGCGCGATGTGCAGGAATTAGTGGCGCTACTGCCGCCGTTTTTTTGAGTCACTCGTTCACTCCACTCACCGTGTATGCTCCGCAAGAAGTGGGAACCTTTATCCTACCCGTGTCAACCCACACATAGAGATTAGGACACTCCTTGGACAAACCAATTAGGATGTAAATAATGCAAAGATTTTCGTAAAATAAAATGTGCATTGCATTTAGGCGACCTCTAAGGTCCATCACTCATCCATTGGTCCATCTGTCAAAACTCGTCATCTTGACCTGTCTAGGTTACCTACCTATTACGTTTGACCCGTCTGGGTCTACCCGTCATTGTAATCCATTTGGGTCTACCCTTCATCTCGACCTGCTTTGGTCAAAACCTTATCACCTTTGACCTCTTAGGTCAACCTTATCACCCTTGACCTCTTAGGTTAACCTTTCGACCCCCTAGGTCAACCTTTTGACCCCCTAGGTCAACCTTCTCAACCTTTGATCCCTTAGGTCAACCTTATCACCTTTAACCTCTTAGGTCAACATTTGACCCCCTTAGGTCAACCTTATCACCTTTGACCTCTTAGGTCTACCTTTGACATCCTAGGTCTATCTTTGACCCTCTAGGTCAACCCTATCCGCCTTTGACATCTTAGGTCTACCTTTGACCTCCTATGTCTATCTTTGACCCCCTAGGTCAACCCTATCCGCCTTTGACCTCTTAGGTCTACCTCTATCACCTTCGACCTCTTAGGTCAACCTTTGACCCCCTAGGTCAATCTAATCCATTTAAGTCAAACCTTTGACCTCCTAGGTCAACCTTTGACCCCTTAGGTCAACCCTTGACCCCCTAAGTCAACCTTATCACCATTTTAACCTCTTAGGTCAACCTCTCGACCCATCACCCTTTGACCTCTTAGGTCAACCTCTCGACCCCTTGGGTCAACCATATCACCTTCAACCTCTTAGGTCAACCTTTGACCCCCTCGGTCAACCTCATCCGCCTTTGACCTCTTAGGTTAACCTTTGACCCCCTAGGTCAACCTTCTAAACCCTTGACCCCCTAGGTCAATCCTTATCAACCTTTGACCCCATAAGTCGACCTTATCCGCTTTTGACCTCTTAGGTCAATATTTGATTCCTTAGGTCAACCCGATTACCTTTGACCAACCTAGGTCAACCCGTCTCGACCCGTTAACAACTCACCATCCTTGACCCGTCTAGGTCAACTTGTCCGTCCTAGGTTTCACCTTTGACCCATCTAGGTCAATCCTTGACCCGCTTAGGTCGAATTACCTACCTTAGATCCATCTAGGTCAATCCTTGACCCGTCTAGGTCAACCAACCTACATTTGACCCACTTGGGTCAAACCATGTTTGCCCCGGTTAGGTTATCCTATGCGCATACAACCCGCTATCTTGATCCATCCACCATATAGGTCAATCCAACCTTTTCCCAATTAGGTCGACCTATCTAGGACAACCCACCATTATCGACGCGTTCTAGCTTGAACCACCTCTCGGTCTATTTAGGTCAAACCTTAGGACAAATCCAACCCGATTAAGTCAAAACCAACTCCTATAGGTCTTCCTCACCTATGCTTGACCAAGGATCGAGTCATCTTCCTCTTTTTAATTGACCCATGTGGTCATCTCTCACCTTCTTTTAAAAGTCTAACTTGACTCGAACAACGGTGACCTGAGCCTGTTTTCGTGTGGGACCCCTCCCTCATGGTAAGGGGAACATAGGCAACTTCGGCCCGGTCAAACTTTCAAATTTTTACCAAAATACATTTAAAAAATGTGGAGACCGAGTCTTTTCATAAAAATGATTTTATAATGATGCCTTGTTATTAATTATAAATCTAAGCTCAATTCAAAGACATAATTCCCCCACAACTATTGTAGATTCCCGCATCGTGTCTGCCGAAAGGAACATCGAAGTTGCAAATGAAGCTGTTACCCAAGGTCTCGAGACAACTCTCCACACCAACACTGCTCTCAGTAAGCAAGCATCCCACTTCAAAGCCATCCTCGATGAACAAGCGATCCACTTTAAGGCCATTCTCAACGAGCAAGCAACACACTTTCAAAAGGAGATGCATAAGACCCTAAGAGATATCGAGAGGCGCCATTTGTCTGACATTCGTGGCGTTTATGAATACCTCGGCCGAGTTCTCCCTCATGCTCAGTTTCAACACCCGTACGCTCCTCAAATGTATGGGCCACCACAGACTTTCCCAGTTGAGATGCCTCCTATGACTACTCATCAACAAGGGGTACTGGTACCTAAACCACCCTCAAAAATGGTTCATGAAAAGAAGGACGAACGCGAGTACGATGAATTGGGTATGCTGTTAGCCAAACTCTTCAAAAGTCTAGTTCGAGCTGGCAAGTTATCTCCTTTGTTCAACTATGAACCAAGTAGGGTGAAGCAAGGCTTGGATCCTTCCAAACACTGAAAATACCACCAGTACATTGGGCATGACACTGAAGATTGCCTCCAATTGAGGAAGAAGATTCAAAGCCTCATTGATAGCGGAGCCATCACCCGCCAAAGGAATACATGGGTGTGGGCAAAAGAGAAAATTGGGGCTACCTCCTCTAAATGAGTATTAAAAAAAAGTCATTCAGTCTTCGTAGGTTCTAGAGTGCATTTAGTCAAAAGTCCACCTTGGACGATTTTTGTTTCTTTAGTAAAAGTCCACCCCGGACTACTCATTTTTCTTTCAAACAATAAAAGAGTCTTTATTTCTTTTCTCTCTAGACTTGAGACATAATCTCGCATAAATCAATTCCATGAAAATTGTCTTATTCACCATTTTCACTTGATTGCTATATCTTTATATGATGAATTAATCTTAATCTTACTCATTAATGATGACTCATTAAAAGGTAAATGGACCCACAAACCATTCACATAACTAAGTAAACAATTAATTTCAAGATAACAAATGCTTTGATCAATTGGGATGAACGAATCACTTTCTCTTCTCTCTACATTCTATACCCATACACTCCCTATATACACTCACCCCATGTACACCCTTCATGTAGACTCTCTCTATACACCTTCTCCCATACACTATCCTCATACACCTCCCATCTTACCATTAGACCCCTTTTCCATACGGTCATAACGAAGACGTGGACTGCGGTTGCTCATCATTAAATAGGAATCCATGTTGCCACAATTCAAGAGGTTGTTTGTTACCTTCATGAGTACTACATACCAATACACCGGGGCTGATCGTATTCCATCACAAATGTAAAAGAAATGCACAGAGTTATTCATGCCATTCATGGGTGCCACGTGACAATCCGATAGAGCTCTGCCGGTGAAAATTAATCGCCAGCAAAAGTTCGCTTGAACTATAAGGAGGTTACCTTGCAATTGGAAAAGGCGAAAGCAAACTAGGGGCTCGTCTTTCCCAATGTTTCATGTACAAATAAAAAACAAAGGGGCTCGCTAGGTTGAAACCCAAAAAGGGCGACCTAGTGAAAGTACCCCGATCTGAAATTGACCAACTTAGAGGAACTCTTAGCACCATTCAGGGATAAACTGATGGGCTAGGACCTCACTAGGATAAACTGAAAGTTCCAGGACTGCTCTAGAATTAAACTTGGAAAAATCCAGAAGCTCGCCAGGCTGAGCCGTACGGATGGTTTGGACGCGGGAAGGGCCTAGCCGTACGGCTGGTTTAGGCACCTTCAGTCCCTATAAATTGAGACCCTTGCTGATCATTTCAGGGGGGAGAAATATAGTTTTGTAGGTGAAACTCTTCAGGAATTCAGCCTGAGTGAAACACCACCAAATATTTGAGTGAAAAGAGAGGAAGATAGGCCATAACCACCATAGGTGAAGCCTCCTTCTCCCCATCTTCTCTCCATCTCAAACTCTTTTGTTCTTGCTCATATTGTTTATTTACTTGCATTTTAAGCCTTGCCCTTGTCAAGCACCTTTTGTATTGCAAGTCTTGCCCTTGTCAAGAATCTTTTATATTGGAAGTCTTGTCCTTCAAGCACTTTATATTCTTGTTATGTATCTTGGAACCAAATCATGAAATGATTCAAGGTGCCCTCACATCCTAGTATGTGAAAAAGGGATAAAACGTAAAGAAGATCATGATTTGTTAATTTCTTGCCTTTAAATAGCTTGATGATCCATTTTCATGGTGAAGGCATGTATCTTTATGTTGTATTTGGCCATGATGATCATGTTGGGTGATAAAGTTTCAATCTTTATCATCACAACCTTGATTTAGCCTAAAATCCCACATTTGGGTCATAAAGATTCAATCTCTATGTCATTTTGTTGTCCCTAAAGGTTTAATCTTGTATAAAGATCTCATTTTGATGGTAAAGTTTGAATCTTTACTCATCAAAATGGCCATCTTGGCTCAAAGCCCCTTTCATCACCTTTTCTTAATAATTCTCCAATGATTGTCTTAATCACATCCAAAATTCTTGTTTTGGTGTCTAATCTAGTGATTAATGACATAGGGATGATTTAATATGTGTTTTGTTACAAGAGAATGGCTGGAAATGATCAAACAGTCCAGTTTCAGACAGAATGCTCTGTTTCTGTATGGAACTGGACTGATTCTTGGGAATCTATTAAAATTCCCAGGAAGACCCCCTCTAGCCGTACGGCTAGTTTGTCTAGGGGCATCTTTCAGTCCAGTTCCCCTTTAATCCAGAATGTTTACAAAAGAACCCCTTTTTCTGTTAAAATCATATCTGTTTTCTGTTAAAGTCAGTTTCTCCCGTTTTCTAAATACACACACACACATATGCACTTTTCGTTAACAAACTTAGGGAGACTCGGCTTTGTCCGAGGCGGCTTGGGTGACATGAAACTCTTCCCAAGCCGTAACCTGACCTCCGAACTCATAAATCTCTATCCATTTTCATTTGTTGGGTTAAAAGTTAACAAATGTGGCGACTCTGTTAAGTTTGTGAAGTTACACGTGTTTGGCTTTTCTTCCTCAAAACGAACCCCTCGTTTCGCCCCGAGGGGGAGGATCCTTACAGTGGCGACTCCGCTGGGGAATAAATTGTTTACAAACTTCTTTTTAGAAGCTTTGGGGACATTTTTGTGTGGGTCAAACTCCCGTCCCCGTTTGTTGACTTTGTGCATATTTTTGTTTGTGTTTTATGTTCCTGTTTTGATTTCTGGGAGTGAAACTGTTCTGGAAATGCAATGAACTGGGGCTTGATGATCAGAAGCTAAAAATTTGCAAAAAATAATGGATCTCCTCCTCTAGCCGTATGGCTAGTTTGGCCGGGCCCACATAATGTTTCAAATTAACAATTCTGTGCAGGGCAGAAACATTCTGATGGTCCCCTTGCTTCTTTTTGTCTAGGTTCCAATTTACAGCCTCTACTTGTGCACTTTTGCCTTCGTTTTCTTAGCCAAAAATGGATTTTCAAAGCTTGGTAATGCACAAATCTTTTGGACATAAAATTGGGTTTTCAAAGCCTCATTGTTCATTACCCCTTTTTATAAAAAATTTGGTCTTCAAATTCTTCTTGTTTGTGCACAATCTTTTTCTACAAATGACTTTCAAAAGGTTGTTCTTTTTGCAAAATTTTGGTTTCAAAAACCTTTGGTTGTGCACAACCTTTCATGTACAAATTTTGATTCTTGCTTGTTAATATGTTTGTTTACTTTCTTGTGCAAAATACTTGTCCATCTTACTTGTTCATCATACTTGTTCATACAATTGTTCATACATTGCTCATGACATTAAAACGGACCAAAAAATTCTATTTTTAACTCATAAAGGAACATAGAAGGCTTCACACAACGCGCACTTGACCTTGTGCACGTTCCAAAAACCCTTTAAACCCGGGATGGATGCCACGATGTAGCTTGATTGGTGCTCTTGTGCCCTTCTCGCGCGCACGGGTCCATTCCACCTCCCTTTCCGAGCCGAGTCAACCACACATGTCCGTGACACACAAATACCGTGACCATGGTTGGTTTTTCGTCTAGCTCACGTCATCACGTCCCTAATACGTGTCCAAATGCTAATTATGGCCAAGTTAACGCCTGAGTCACGACTCCTTGTGAAAGCAAGTGTGACCAAGGTCATCTTTTATCCGGTCCTTGACTTATGCGTTAATTCCAACCATAATTAACCAAAGTCATGTATTAAAGATAGGATGACACCGTGTCATTAAATTCTAAGGCTTAGCTCATCCTAATCATCCTTAAGCACAAGGTTAAGGTCCGAGATCCCTCATTAAAATGATGTCATGCCGGAATTTTGTTGAAGCGTGAAGTCAATCTTAACCTTAACCGGGGCTTAATTATGATGAGAATGGCCCACGCATTGGAACTTTGTGATGCACTAGACCTTAGGTTTGGTTATTTTGGTCGGTGGAAGCCGCGTTCCCTATAGGACCCTCGCCCGGGATAGTCCGTCTTTGGAAGCGTGCAATGCAGGTGAAAAACGAGGGGTCTATAGACGTAGTGATGGCCTCCACTAATCCAGGGTTTAGAATGGTTGCGAAAAAGAAGAGGAATCTTTTCCAACCATTTAGGAATGAAAATGCGTTTTAAGTAAACTTGAACAGATAACTAATTGCACATTGCTTAAATTTGCTCCGTTTTTGTTTCTTGTCTTTGACACATTGCTTTCTTGCGTTAACAAGTGTCATTTTGTTAAGTCTTTGGACGGATCCCTGTTATCCTCCCAGACTTCCGTTAAATCCTTAGGCGTTGTCCCCTAGGAACCCATTAAGTCCTTGGAAGATCTCCGAGGCACCCGTCAATCTTTGGATGGATCCCCGTTATCCTCCAAAATTCCCTGCTAAATCCCTAGGCGTTGTCCCCTAGGAACCCGTTAAGTCCTTGGAAGATCTCCGAGGCACCCATAAATCTTTGGATGGATCCCCCTTATCCTCCAAAATTCCCTGTTAAATCCCTAGGCGTTGTCCCCTAGGAACCCGTTAAGATCTTGGAAGATCTCCAAGGCACCCGTCAATCTTTGGATGGATCCCCGTTATCCTCCAAAATTCCCATTAAATCCCTAGGCGTTGTCCCCTAGGAACCCGTTAAGTCCTTGGAAGATCTCCGAGGCACCCGTTAATCTTTGGATGGATCCCCGTTATCCTCCAAAATTCCTGTTAAAACCCTAGGCGTTGTCCCCTAGGTCCCCATTAAGATTCCCGTTGAAACCCTAGGCGTTGTCCCCTAGGTACCCATTAAGATTCCCGTTGAAACCCTAGGCGTTGTCCCCTAGGTCCCCATTAAGATTCCTGTTAAATCCCTAGGCGTTGTCCCCTAGGAACCCGTTAAGTCCTTGGAAGATCTCCGAGGCACCCATCAATCTTTGGATGGATCCCCGTTATCCTCCAAAATTCCCTGTTAAATCCCTAGGCGTTGTTCCTTAGGTCCCCGTTATGATTACCATTGAAACCCTAGGCGTTGTCCCCTAGGTCCCCGTTATGATTACCGTTGAAACCCTAGGCGTTGTCCCCTAGGTCCCCGTTATGATTACCGTTGAAACCCTAGGCGTTGTTCCCTAGGTCCCCGTTATGATTACCATTGAAACCCTAGGCGTTGTCCCCTAGGTACCCATTAAGATTCCCGTTGAAACCCTAGGCGTTGTCCCTTAGGTCTCCCCATTAAGATTCCCGTTGAAACCCTAGGCGTTGTCCCCTAAGTCCCCATTAAGATTCCCGTTAAATCCCTAGGCGTTGTCCCCTAGGTACCCATTAAGATCCCCATTAAATCCCTAGGAATAGTCCCCCAGGAAGTCAGTCAAGTCCTTGGATGGATCCCCGTTATCCTTCAAGAAGTCAGTCATGTTCATCTTTTCCTCTTAGAATTCCAAACCGGTTCGAACTACGGTGACCTGAGCCTCTCATCGCGTGGGACCCCCTCCCTCATGGTGAGGGGAACGTAGGCAACTTCGGCCCGGTCAAATATCCCAAATAGAGACACGTGTGTCTTTGGCCCAAGAAATTTTTACCCGAAACTACCGTTTTTTCCGCTGCAGTAAGAATGAAGTGGAAAAGAGCACCGTGTCACCGCCTGTTCAGCATCGAGTCTGATAGTTCTTCAGTCGCTACAACTCCTCCACGCCGGTACTTCGGAATGACCAGCTCAGAGGAAAGTAGTTGGGGAAGTGATACCGCGGATGATCAAGACAGTCCAACCAAAAAAGAGTTGCTCCAAGCTTTAGAAGCCTCCAGGGCTCAGGAAGAGATTACCAGGAAACACCACGAGAAAGCACGGGACCGATTTGTCGAGTCAATGAGACAGAAAGGCGTTAAGGTTTTGTTTCAGGCTGATGGGTCCTTCATTGAAATTCTTGACCACGAGGAAGAGGTCGAAGTCACCCAACCTCCAAATTGCAACCAAACTCCGCCCCTTCAATCTTGCGAAAACACCAAATCCCCCATTCTCTATCTCAACATACCATTACTAAAAGCTTACCTCCCACTCAAAGCTTACCTCCCACTCCAAGCTTACCTCCTACTCAAGCTTCCTGCATTCTACCTCACCCCGGATCCAACATTCCCTATTGGTTACCTCCCATAAATCCTCGAATACAATACACTCAAAACACCCATGCCCACCATTCACATCGATCATGCCTCAACCATCACTCCCACGATATCTTCCTAATTATACTCCTTTTCAGTTCGAAATCGCCAGTTAAATCCCAAGGACTCAGTCACCATATGTGGATACTCGATCAACCATTGGATTCCATGGAGACCCGTATCAGTGCTAAAGTCCGAGACCTTTTGGACCACAAGCTCATTGCATGCCTCCGATGTACATTGTTGGTGTTGGTGCCCTAGGCACGTTTGTTAAACGTTGTATAAGTTATCATTTATTCATAATGATAAAGAGATAATAAGATTATTATTATGGCTCGTGTTTGCTTATAATAATCTCTGTCTCTAGAGCTTGTTAAGCACTAGTATAAAGGCTAAATGATCATGGGATGATCATGTTAGATTTATGGGTACTTGTTTGGAACAAGGTACTGGACATGACCCGCGGTATGAGATTTATGTCATGGTCGACGTCATATATAAATCTCATATTAGTTATGTCATTTGAATCCTTAGACATGAAGTTATTATAGTCTTCCACTTGATGAAGATTATGTTTGACATATTCAAACGCTGCCTTAACACGGTAGTTATAAAGGGTATGATTGGCATAATCGGATTCACGTAGGGAAGAATAATAAGCTAAATGGATTTGTCCCTCTTCGGAGAGATGTCAAGCTTGGGCCCCTCGTAGGAATGATGTTGATGAAATGTTTGGCCAAACTCAAATGGATTGATTAGATCAATGTCATTTGGATTATCAACATATTCGGAATCGAGAAAGTATTGAACAAAAACAAGTTGACTTGTTGACCATGACTTGTGTTCAATGACATCGAGGACAAAGGGATTATGACATATTCTAAAGGAATGCGAACTTGTATCTAGTTATACTATTTGGGTAGGTATGACGGTTTGCTAGAACCTAATCATATCTTATGGGATCATGTTTGAGCCCATTGCCAACTTAGTATAATCCTAGAGGGTCACACACAATAGAACGAATCTTAAATAAGAGGACTATATTGGTATTTAAGGTCGGAGGACCTCCAAGAAATTTCTGGAAAGTTCTGGGCCTCCTGGTCAACCAAGCGGGCGCTTGGGTTGCACCAGGCGGGCGCCTGAACAAGCTAGAAAAGAATTGGACTTTCTGTCCAAATGAGAGGGCGCTCGGGGGGTACCAGGGGGGCGCCCGGTATGCCGACAGAAAGATTCCTAATTCGATTAGGAATGGTTTTTGGCACAAGATTCCTATTTGGAATAGGTCTTAATTGTGTATAAAACCCCAATTCGGCCAGACCATATTGGCTAGTGCTTTTGTGAGTCTCAAAGAGTTTGAGAGAGATTTTATTTTGTTCTAAGATATCATTGATTGAGGAACAAAATAATTCACAAATAAATTCCATATAGTTCTTTATTAAATTGTGAAAGCGTGTTTTACAATTATTGGTCTAGCAACCAAGATCAAAGAAGCTCCTTTGATATTCGTTCGAAGTGTGGATACCGCTAGAGGGTGAAAATCATCATCTTCAAGGTTCGTGTTCAAGCTTTGTGATCGTGATCAAGTCTTCAAGTTTCTCCACCAAAGACCAAGAGAAAAATTTGATAGCCATCAAGGGTTAGTTCATCCTTTATTCATCTTGTTGTATTTGATTTAATCGTATGAACGGATCCATGGCTTTGGGTTTCTTAAAATTTTAATTGCTATATTCCGCTGCGCATGTTACTTGGAAACCCAACAGTGGTATCAGAGCCCCGTTCATGTTGATTAATTCAATACTTGGATCATGTTATGAGTATATAAATTGTTTATGTGCCTTGCATGATATGAATATTGGAATATATGATGTTTATGTGTTTTGTGATTTTATGTGGTTTATTATTTTGCAACTTTAATCGCACGATTCAATCGCAATAAAAATTATGGTGGATTATGAATTATATCGATTATTGATTTTTGATTAGATCAAAGTTTTAATAATCGGGGGAAAAATAATTTTGAGACAAAATTTTCGAACTTTAAAATTCTACACCATTCTGACCATTCAGGCGGGCGCTTGGTCATAACCAGGCGGGCGCTCGCTCGGCAGAATATGTTCTGATTTTGGATAAAATCTGAATATAGAATTTTTGATAAATTCAACAAAACCAGTAACAGAACCAATCCAGACTTGCTGATCTGGAATGGGTTTTGGGTAGTTGGTTTGTGTGTGGATTTTGGGGTTTGAATTTCCTATTTGTTTTAGTCTTGTGATTCCTAGATTGGTTCAAGTTTTGGATGGCTAATCTGCGTTCATCGAGATTGTGTTTCCCAAAATTGATCGCAATCAAAGTTTAAAAGATAAAACGAAGTTAGAATTATGAAGAGTTCATAATTGCTAAAATTGAGAAACAAAGTTCTTGATTCAATGATTGGAGATCCATGTGGAATTGTGAATGCAATTGGCCTACGTTCATCGAGACCATCTATTGCTTAGTTTCGGCCACATGGACTACTTTCTTGGTTTCTTGAATTAGTGCGGGATTGTGGTTGCCTAATGGCTTAGTTCGACCGCACTTCTTGTTGTCTTGATTTGGAGATAATAACCAAAGTTGAAATAGTCTCATCCTCATAATTATAGAGAAACTAATGACACATAAATATCATGCTTAAATTAATGGAGATTAATTTAGTGGCTAATCTTGATGTGTAACATGTTTATATTATGTGCTCATAAATGTGTTATATGCTATATGTGATGAACCTTCAAAGAAAGTTTTAAGTCCTTCATTGCCATGCCATGATTAAAACACTTGCTTATACATGGATGATCTTGATGTGGGTTCGCCTCCGCGAAGTGCATTAATTTTATTCATATGTGAGCAAGATGAGGTTCATTAGTTTAATGTGGGCTTGCCTCCGCAAGGTACATCAAATTGAATGGTTCCTATACGTTTAAAATGGTTGGACTTAATTAGGCGTCAAAACAGTTTTGGGTCTAGGCAAAAGATGAGATTAAACATGTTTTCGAAATTGGATCCCTAAGAATCATATGAGATATGATTGACAAGAAATTGTCTACCTAATTAATTTGATTTTGAGCGGTCCGCCTCCGTGGACTCAAAATTAAATTAAAGTTGGATCTTAGCCCAATATCAAAAGAGTCTCATGAAAGGATCTAAGAGTCATATGAGATGTGATTGACAGGTTGTCTACCTAATTAATTTAGTTTTGAGCGGTCCGCCTCCGTGGACTCAAAATTAAATTAAAGTTGGATCTTACCCCATTTAAATTATATTATACATTGGATGTGTAAGAAGGTTATATAATTTAGTGGGAGTATTTTTGGAAAATACATTATTTATCTCTTTAATGAGATTGGTACTTGTAAAATTTTGGAAATTTTGCATAAATAGTAGATGACAACTAAAATCATTGCGATTAATCCTTGTTAAGGATAAAGCTTCAAAAGAATGGTACAAACTTCATGGATTGGATCCTGAGCCTAAGAATCGTTCTAAGGCAAGAAGATGTGTTGTACATTCTTGATGGGCCTATTCCTGAAGAACCCAATGCCAGAGATAGACAATCACAAGAATCATGAGTAGGAATGTGAGTTGTCTTATGCTCGCGATTATGTGCTCAAAACTCCAACAAAGTTTGGAACTTGTGGAAGTCTATTAGATAGGCGTGGATTTGAGTTACATGTTTCAAAGAGAAATCTAGGCAAGAGAGGTATAAAACCATTATTGCATTCACTTCTTGCAAAAGGAGTAAAGGGCAGTAAGTGGAACCTCACATGCTTAAGATAAAGGCTACGTAGAGCATCTTGAGAAACTTGGTTATCCAATTGGATTGGAGCAAGCCACGGATCTCATTCTTGATTCATTGTTCAAATGTTATAATCACTTAGTGATGAACTATAACATGCTTGGAATGAATAAGAATCTCTCCGAGTTGCATGATATGCTGAAAACTGCGGAGATAAAGATAACGGAGAAAGGTTCTCGAATTCTCATGGTTCATAATGGAAAGGAGGTCAAGTGCCAAAGGAAAGGTAAGACAAGAGTTGTCAAACCTAAAAGAAATAATTGTGGTTAAAATTATAACTCTAAATTGATGCAATTTGGTAATGTGGCAATTGGATTGACCATTTAGAATTGTAGTCAAAATTCTGGATGATCAATAAAAGGGAATGGTAGTGGGACTATCACTTGGGAATTTTATGTTATAAATTATTCTTTCTAAATTTAATTATTGGGTATTGGATACCAGAATAATTAGTAAGATGAAAGACTACTTATAGTAAAGTTTTATCTACAAACGGTAATGATGCAATGGTTGCAACATTGTTCGTAGAACACTTGTAAGGTGACTTTACTGATGAAGTGGAATATCTTATTTTGTTATAAGATAATGAAGGATATTTATTTCTTATTTAGAATAAGAAAGGTGCTTTATTTATTATGATTTACTTCATTGTGTTATCATATAAATAAATCTTATATCCTAAATCTTGAAGAACAAAGTAATAAAGGCTATAACATAAATAATTAAAAATTCTTTATGCATTATTGTTTTGATCAAATAAATAAAAGATGCATATCTAAAATTCCATGGGACGGAGTTTTAAGTCATATGATTTGGAATAACATGATTTATGCAAATCTTATTTACTTGGACCAAGACATCTTTTACTATGATTGGTAAAAGGCTAATATCTTAATTGACCTAATACATTCCGATGTGTATGGTGCATTAAGAAGCAATGCTAAAAGAGAATTTTGATCATACTTGGTAAAATTATTCAAAGATTATGATTGGATCATGATGATGAATAATTAAACCAAGAATTTGACAGTCATCATTAAAGTTGTGAAATGGTTTCACAAATTAACTTCACTGAGAACATCATTCTAAATGATGTGTCTGCATGGAAGTATAAGAACCTTATTGGATATGGTTGATTGGATGACAAAGTCAAAGTGATCTTCCATTATTCATTTTGGGGTTATGTATTTAAAACCGCTATGATTATACTAATCTGAATTCCATCAAAAGAGGTTAAATAATGAAAGAAAACTCGGTTTGTCTTTCGTAAAGATTTAAGATGGTGAGACCTTTTGGAAAGGAGCTGTCTGGGACACACTCACATTTAAATCTAATAAATATACTTTCATGGGATATCCTAAGGAAACTTGAGGATAATAATTTTACTCATAAGAAACAAATGGTTTGTTTATTATTATGATACTTTTCTTGATAAATGGTTTATCTCTAAAAGAATCAGTGGGAGTAAATGTATCTCGAATGGTTCGAGACCTAGAAAATATATTTTAACCTAAGATGGAAGTTGAACAAGTTTTCACAAGAAGTCGTGAAAAGTCCGTTCAAGATATACAAATACTTGCAATACATGATAGGATACAATCTATTAGTAGAAATATTGGATGTTTCGAAATAGAAAGTATTGAGGTAAAGTTCATTTAGAATGAAGTATTTACCACCTATCAAAGATGCAATATCAACTCCACATTTAGATTAATGGCTTGGAGTCATTATATCTAAAAGGAAACCATGTATAATAATCAAGTTTGGAACTTGATCATTCTAACCTAAGGCATAAAAACCAAAGGAGAGGAATGAGTTTTCTTGGAGAAAATTTACATGGGTAGCAGAAATTTACTAGAATTCTCATAGTCACATGTTCATATTTGGAATATGAAATTTGATAAAATAATGTCAAACCAAGCGTTCTTCAACAGGAACTCACTTAAGGATGTATTGGATACAACCTAAAGGATTTGACAGTCAAAGAAAATTCTAATAAATTTTGTAAGTTGCAGAGATCTATTGGATGGATTAAAGCAAACTTGTGGGAGTTGGAATCTCCGTTTTGATAAGTCGAAGATTTTGACCTGATCAAGAACGAAGATGAACCTTGTATATACAAGAAGATTAGTGGGAGCATAGTGCTATTCCTTATTTAATATATGTGGATGACATATTGCTAATTGGAAACGACATTTCTACACGTTAGTCTGTAAAGACTTTGTTAAGAAAGTGTTTCGCAAAAAAGAATATGGATGAAGCTACATATGTTCTTGGCATTAAGATCTATAGAGATAGATCAAGGGGGCAAATTGGTTTAAGCCAAAGTACACACATTGACAAAGTCATTAGAAGATTTTGCATGAAAATTCTAAGAGAGGACAATTGCCAATGTTACATGGAGTTTCTCTAAGCAAGACTCAATGTCCTAAAGACAAGAGATGGGCATGAGAAAAATGAATGAGATGCCATTTGCTTCGGCATTTGGATCCATGATGCCATGATAAGTACTAAGCCGGATAAATCTAATGCTTGGAGCATGACGAGTAGATATTAATCCGATAACCGGTGAGAGTCACTGGATGGCTGTGAAACAATTCTTAAAGTACTTTAGAAGAACTAAAAGAATTGTTATGATCTATGGAGGGACGGAAGATGATCTCGGTGTATATGAGTGCACGGATGCATGCTTCCACACTGACAAAGATGATAAAAGATCGCAATTGAGTTTTATAATTAATAGTGAAGCTGTAAGTTGGAATGGTTCCAAGAAGAGTCACAAAATTCTACATACTAAATCTAAGTATATAAGCCGCATTGGATGCTGCAAAAGAAGTGGTTTGGATTAAGAAGTTCATTGTGAACTTAAGATGGTTCCTAGCATTGCTAATCCAATAGACCATATTAGTGATAATAGTGGTACTATTGATCAAGCAAAGGAACCAAGAGCACATCCTAAATCCAAACACATACTTAGGCATTTTCTTATCGTTCGAGAAATCGTTGATAAGGGAGACGTACATATATGCAAAGTACCTCATAATGATAATGTTACGGACACGCTAAACAATGGGACTTCCACAAAGCTAAACATGATGGTCATGATAGGTCCATGGGTATTGGATACCTAGGGAATTGGGCCTAGGGCAAGTGGAAGATTGTTGGTGTTGGTGCTCTAGGCACGTTTGTTAAACGTTGTATGAGTTATCATTTATTCATAATGATAAAGCGATAATAAGATTATTATTAAGGCTCGTGTTTGCTTATAATAATCTCCGTCTCTAGAGCTTGTTAAGCACTAGTATAAAGGCTAAATGATCATGGGATGATCATGTTAGATTTATGGGTACTTGTTTGGAACAAGGTACTGGACATGACCCGCGGTATGAGATTTATGTCATGGTCGACGTCATATATAAATCTCATATTAGTTATGTCATTTGAATCCTTAGACATGAAGTTATTATAGTCTTCCACTTGATGAAGATTATGTTTGACATATTCAAACGCTGCCTTAACACGGTAGTTATAAAGGGTATGATTGGCATAATCGGATTCACGTAGGGAAGAATAATAAGCTAAATGGATTTGTCCCTCTTCGGAGAGATGTCAAGCTTGGGCCCCTCGTAGGAATGATGTTGATGAAATGTTTGGCCAAACTCAAATGGATTGATTAGATCAATGTCATTTGGATTATCAACATATTCGGAATCGAGAAAGTATTGAACAAAAACAAGTTGACTTGTTGACCATGACTTGTGTTCAATGACATCGAGGACAAAGGGATTATGACATATTCTAAAGGAATGCGAACTTGTATCTAGTTATACTATTTGGGTAGGTATGGCGGTTTGCTAGAACCTAATCATATCTTATGGGATCATGTTTGAGCCCATTGCCAACTTAGTATAATCCTAGAGGGTCACACACAATAGAACGAATCTTAAATAAGAGGACTATATTGGTATTTAAGGTCGGAGGACCTCCAAGGAATTTCTGGAAAGTTTTGGGCCTCCTGGTCAACCAAGCGGGCGCTTGGGTTGCACCAGGCGGGCGCCTGAACAAGCTAGAAAAGAATTGGACTTTCTGTCCAAATGAGCGGGCGCTCGGGGGGTACCAGGGGGGCGCCCGGTATGCCGACAGAAAGATTCCTAATTCGATTAGGAATGGTTTTTGGCACAAGATTCCTATTTAGAATAGGTCTTAATTGTGTATAAAAACCCCAATTCGGCCAGACCATATTGGCTAGTGCTTTTGTGAGTCTCAAAGAGTTTGAGAGAGATTTTATTTTGTTCTAAGATATCATTGATTGAGGAACAAAATAATTCACAAATAAATTCCATATAGTTCTTTATTAAATTGTGAAAGCGTGTTTTACAATTATTGGTCTAGCAACCAAGATCAAAGAAGCTCCTTTGATATTCGTTCGAAGTGTGGATACCGCTAGAGGGTGAAAATCATCATCTTCAAGGTTCGTGTTCAAGCTTTGTGATCGTGATCAAGTCTTCAAGTTTCTCCACCAAAGACCAAGAGAAAAATTTGATAGCCATCAAGGGTTAGTTCATCCTTTATTCATCTTGTTATATTTGATTTAATCGTATGAACGGATCCATGGCTTTGGGTTTCTTAAAATTTTAATTGCTATATTCCGCTGCGCATGTTACTTGGAAACCCAACATACATTCCTGTGAGCAACCGAGGTTATGAGTATGCCTACAACCACGCACTTCCCCGAAATCTTCATGTTGCATCACAGCCAGGTAAGTTATTGGGAAAGAGAAAGCAAATGGAACCCCTTGTCTCAAGCGGCGGTAATTCTCATCACCACCACGTTTCAGTCAAAGATAAAAGAAACTCCAAACGCCAACCCAAGCTCCATTTCGTAAGGTTCGAGGATTTCGGAATGCCCATAAGCAAGGTATTTGAAGGATTGGTTAAGAAAGGCCTCGCAAAGCCTCTTGTTAACTACCAACCCAGGAACCTCGGGAAACACTTGGACAAGAGTAAGAGATGTGCCTTTCACAATTATCACGGACACAACATCGATGAGTGCTCTGTTGTAAAACGCGTCATTCTGGATTTGATTAAGGAGGGAAATCTTGAATGACCCCATGCCCCCGATACAACCAATGACACGAGTATCAACATGCTTGAGTTCGTGGAATCTAATCCCATGGCCTCCCCGATGGTCAATAAATGGAGTGATATCTTCCCTAAGGAAAAGGAGCCCGTGATTGGCAAAGTCGTCAGGCCCAAAGGGGGAGAGCCTGTTTTGGGAAGTTGACAAAGTCAGTGTCCAAGGTGGTGGTTCCTAAAATCAGCAAAGCCGAAATGACGGAAGGTGTCTGGAAAGGATCAGTGGCACAAAAAATGTCTGAAGGGCTAAATGCCCTGGGTTGGGGAATGAATGGTGCCGTGGTTGCCATAACAGAGGATGAAGTTTCAAAACCCCTGCCATCAACCTCTCCTTAGGAAGAGTCGATGTCCATCGTTGGGATGTGTGATAAGCCCTTAAGAAAAGATATCTGTTAGGTTTAGTTAGAGTCTCGACTCCCTGGTCGATGCCATATGGTAACCATTCGGAATCCATTGTCAGTTTTCTTAGTAAGATTATTATTATTATTGCCTTGTCAAAAGTTTGCATAAAATGTGTGTGAGTCTTTCACTCAAAACAAAAGTGTGTCTTAAAAAAATAAAAATAAAAAAAAGAGTTTTCTTAAAATAAAAGATCAAGTTTTTCCTAAAAGGTTAATCCGATAATGAAGCATTTTTCTTAAATCATGGTTATAATTTCACCTTGAGGTTTAATATGCTAAAAGCCCTTCGCGGTTCTGTCCATTGGAAACATTGACCAAGGAGCCCACATCTGAATTGGCGTCCGAGACAACCGTCCACATGAGCAATGAGATCAAACAATTGGGACACCGTCTACAAGAAGAAGCCCGAGCTTCGGAAGGTCAAAGGCGGTTACATCAAAGGGAAATCCGAATGCAATGCACGGAGATTACGCACCTTGAATGGAAATCACCAAAAGGAGGTAGCCCAAAGCAAACTCCCAACTCACGAGTAGACTAATCCGGCAATTACAACGCCAAGCCAAATGGAGACCTCGCGACATCTTTCCTGATGACACGGAACCCGAGTTCCCCGTGGAAGACATGGAATATGCCGCCGACAACCCCTCCAACAATTGAGGAAGAAAACAGATCATCGTGCCTCATGGGAGCCCATCCCTAAAAAAAAAATGGGTCTTCCAGCCTCGTAGGATCTAGACTTTCACCAAAGTCCGTCTTGGACTGTGTCTTTTTATTTTTACAAAGGTCCACACTTGGGACATGTATGTATAAAGTTATCTAAATAAAAGAGTCATTTTCCTTCTCTTCTCTCTAGACTTGAGACATTATTTGCAATATACATTTACTCTTGAAATTGCCTTACTTGTTATTATCAACTGATTGCTACGTCCCTAAAATGATGAATTGACTTCTAAGCATACTAGTCAATGACGACTCATTAAGGACGAATGGACCTAACACAAATGAAAAATGCTAAATGCAAACAATTAATCTTGATGTGAATAAATGTTGTGATCAATTGGCATGAAGAAACCGTTAATGGAAAACCTTCCCCGATACACATCCCCGATACACATTCCCCGATACACATTTCCGATACAAATTCTGGATGCACATCAAAGGCATCCCGAGACAATGAAAAGGAAAGGATGTTGTTGCTCAACCACCAAGATTCGACAGTGATCGCACATGCGCAACCAAGCAAAGGACTTCCCAGAGCTTCAAAGTCAAAGCGAGAAGTGAATATACGCGAAGATGAAGTTTGCCTCAAAAGCTCACCAAAGAGGGTTCACCCCAAAAGGTCCATCACAAGGAGTTCAACACAAGGCAAAGCGATCTACATCAGCAGCGCAACAACATCCTTCAAAAGGACATCGACTTCAACAAAAGACGATCCATGGCCGAACTACGGCGACATGAGCTCCTCAAACTGAGGGGAACGTAGGCAACCTTCGGGTCCGGTCACAACATGAAACAAAACCATCAAACCTTGGTTCTCTCAAAATGACCAAGTTCTCGTCCCTTGGTCCCTTCAATGACCAATTTCCCAGACAATGACCAATTCCACCTTCTAAACACATTCTCCTCCCGATCTTGCCATTGATCGAATCTTAACCTTAATTGATCACAACATTTATACATGTTAAGGCTAATTGCTTGCCATAATCCTGACTTAATGACAAACATGGTCCATTCAAGCAATCATTTGATGATATTAACTAGGGAAAATTTCAAATGTCTCAACAAGTCTTCTTTTCTCCATCTTAGGAAAGAGCTAAACACTTGTATTCTGTCAAGCAAGGGTTTCCTCCCATTTCATGATATATTGCTCAAAGAGCTCACCAGCATAAATGGACTCTCTCCCAAATAAAATTCCCTTGCATGTTTCCTCTAAGAAAAATACTTTAAAGTCCCCGTCCTATCGAGTCGGCTGGATCACTCATAAAAAAAAAAGAAGAAAAAGAAAAGGCACCAAAAAAGTAGCCAGCTAGGTTGAAAACCCGTAAGGGAGGCCTAAGCAAAAAACAGGGTGTGACATAAAAGACTCAAAAG
Organism: Campanula takesimana; assembly: GCA_026119855.1. Lineage (NCBI taxonomy): Eukaryota > Viridiplantae > Streptophyta > Magnoliopsida > Asterales > Campanulaceae > Campanula > Campanula takesimana. The sequence goes on along the minus strand of JAOWBW010000298.1, from coordinate 618,860 downwards.
AGATGCCCGCTAGGTTGAAAACCCGAAAGGGAGGCCTAGGAAAAAGAAAGGGTGCGTCATGAAAAAAGGGATGGGTTCCTAACGTCATCAAAGGCCGCGAGACGACAACGGGTCCTCGTCAACATCAAAAGTCGAAGGACGACATTGGGGCTACCTCCACAGCAACGGCAACAAGGATATGGGGCTACCTCCACATCAAAAACAACAAGGACATGGGGCTACCCCGACATCAACGACAAAGATGACATTGGGGCTATCCCCACAACAATGACGAGCAGATTTCCTGCCATCAGTCACTTCTCAACGAATGGACAAAATCCAAAGGACTTTATGCATAACAAACCTCACGGTTAAGTTAAAATTAAAAATTTGACTAAAATGCTTTGTTAAAAGATTTGCCTTTAGAAATAAGCATTTCCAAAATTTTCCCTTTTGGCACCATTTGTCAAAGACCATGTTTCAAGCAAAATGCTTTTGATCTCCCCTCAAAATGATTTTTCCAAAGTCTTGGACTTTTTTGTCCATAATGTGTCTTAAAGGTCGCCCCTAGGCTCTCCCCGGTGTCAAGAAAATGTGTCAACCACCTCGTAGTGTAGAGTTGACCAAAACCAAGCCTCGACCCAGAGTGGTCATTTTCGGTTAAGAAAACCCTTGTCCCCGGCAGTCCTTAGTCGGACGTAAGACCAGTTGCCTCGTCAAACTCCCCAAAAGTAGAGTTGACCCAAGTCAAACCTTGACTTAGAATAGTCATTATAGGTTGAAGCCTATGTCCCGGAAGTCCTTAGTCGGACGTAAGACCAGTTGCCTCATCAAACTCCCCAAAAGTGTAGTTGACCCAAGTCAAACCTTGACTTAGAATAGTCATTATAGGTTGAAGCCTTTGTCCCGGCCGTCCTTAGTCGGACGTAAGACCAGTTTTCCCATCGAGCTCCCCAAAGGTAGAATTGACCTAAGTCAAACCTTGACTCAGAATAGTCATTATAGGTTGAGACCCTTGTCCCGGCAGTCCAAATGACGTAAGATCATTCCGTGTAAGTCAACCCTCTCCATAGATCCAAGTTGACAATGTCTCACCTCTGCCTCGCCAAGAGTCACGCTTCCTTGTGTAAGTCAACCCTTTCCATAGAGCCAAGTTGACCATGTCCCACCTCTGCCTCGCCAAGTGTCACGCTTCCTTGTGTAAGTCAACCCTCTCCATAGAGCCAAGTTGACCATGTCCCGCCTCTGCCTCGCCAAGAGTCACGCTTCATTGTGTAAGTCAATCCTCTCCATAGAGCCAAGTTGACCATGTCCTGCCTCTGACCCCGAGAGTCACGCTTCTTTGTGTAAATCAACCCTCTCTATAGAGCCAAGTCGACCATGTCCCGCCTCTGACCCCGAGAGTCACGCTTCCTTGTGTAAGTCAACCCTCTCCATAGAGCCAAGTTGATCATGTCCCACCTCTGACCCCAAGAGTCATGCTTCCTTATGTAAGCCAACCCTCTCCATAGAGCCAAGTTGACCATGTCCCGCCTCTGACCCTGAGGGTCACGCTTCCTTATGTAAGTTAACCCTCTCCATAGAGCCAAGTTGACCATGTCCCACCTCTGACCCCAAGGGTCACGCTTCTGTGTGTAAGTCAACCCTCTCCATTGAGCCAAGTTGACCATATCCCGCCTCTAAACTCGCCAAGAGTCATGCTCATCCCCCTAGGAAATGATGACTGACATCCGCCTAGCCCTTAGGTTTGGATAGCCTTAAAACTTATCTCCTTTTCTGAACTACGTTAGGCTTGATTCCCCGTAAACGGGATACGTATGAATCCTATACCTTTAGGTCCAGCCATGCAAAGCAAAACCGTTCAAGCCGTCCTCCCATCAGATTGGGATGCTTATTTTTATCGACAACCCTGCTTTTCCAAAGTGACGTTGCCGAGGGGCTCTGTAAGTACCCCAATCTGAAATTGACCAACTTAGAGGAACTCTTAGCACCATTCAGAGATAAACTGATGGGCTGGGACCTTACTAGGATAAACTGAAAGTTCCAGGACTGCTCTGGAATTAAACTTGGAAAAATCCAGAAGCTCGCCAGGCTGAGCCGTACGGATGGTTTGGACGCGGGAAGGGCCTAGCCGTACGGCTGGTTTAGGAACCTTCAGTCCCTATAAATTGAGACTTTTGCTGATCATTTCAGGGGGAGAAATATAGTTTTGTAGGTGAAACTGTGCAGGAATTCAGCCTGAGTGAAACACCACCAAATATTTGAGTGAAAAAAGATGAAGATAGGCCATAACCACCATAGGTGAAGCCTCCTTCTCCCCATCTTCTCTCCATCTCAAACTCTTTTGTTCTTGCTCATATTGTTTATTTACTTGCATTTTAATCCTTGCCCTTGTCAAGCACCTTTTGTATTACAAGTCTTGCCCTTGTCAAGCATCTCTTATATTGCAAGTCTTATCCTTCAAGCACTGTATTCTTGTTATGTATCTTGGAACCAAATCATGAAATGATTCAAGGTTCCCTCACATCCTAGTATGTGAAAAAGGGATAAAACCTAAAGAAGATCATGATTTGTTAATTTCTTGCCTTTAAATAGCTTGATGATCCATTTTCAAGGTGAAAGCATGTATCTTTATGTTGTATTTGGCCATGATGATCATGTTGGGTGATAAAGTTCCAATCTTTATCATCACAACCTTGATTTAGACTAAAATCCCACATTTGGATCATAAAGATTCAATCTTTATGTCATTTTGTTGTCCCTAAAGGTTTAATCTTGTATAAAGATCCCATTTTGATGGTAAAGTTTGAATCTTTATCAAAATGGCCATCTTGGCTCAAAGCCCCTTTCATCACCTTTTCTTAATAATTCCCCAATGATTGTCTTAATCACATCCAAAATTCTTGTTTTGGTGTCTAATCTAGTGATTAATGACATAGGGATGATTTAATATGTGTTTTGTTACAAGAGATTGGCTGTAAATGATCAAACAGTCCAGTTTCAGACAGAATGCTCTGTTTCTGTATGGAACTGGACTGATTCCTGGGAATCTGTTAAAATTCCCAGGAAGACCCCTTCAAGCCGTACGGCTAGATTGTCCAGGGGAATCTTTCAGTCCAGTTCCCCTTTAATCCAGAATGTTTACAAAAGAACCCCTTTTTCTGTTAAAATCCTAACTATTTTCTGTTAAAGTCAGTTTCTCCCGTTTTCTAAATACACACACACACATATGCACTTTTCGTTAACAAACTTAGGGAGACTCGGCTTTGTCCGAGGCGGCTTGGGTAACGTGAAACTCTTCCTAAGCCGTAACCTAACCTCCGAACTCATAAATCTCTAACCATTTTCATTTGTTGGGTTAAAAGTTAACAAATGTGGCGACTCCGTTAAGTTTGTGAAGTTACACGTGTTTGGATTTTCTTCCTCGAAATGAACCCCTCGTTTCGCCCCGAGGGGGAGGATCCTTACACCTAGGCAAAAATTAGAGAATTTCACAAAAAAGAAGCCCGCTAGGTTGAAAATCCGAAAGGGCGGCCTAGGCAAAAAAAAAAAAAAAGGTGTGCACAAAGAGATAAAATAAAAAATAGAAAAATAGAAGGGGCTATCACATAGAAAAGTAAATGTCCCATTTTATTTTCACTTCAAATGTTCTATCTTTCCCTACAAAGAAGTTTAACACGGCAGCAGCAAACCATGACAACTACAATGAAGCAGTCCAAAGCAACAAGCAACAACGGAGCAACTCACACCTCTAAACTCAAACCCCACTTCATTATCAGCTGAGCCTCCCTCGAACCACGCGGACCTGAGCTTCTCACCTTGAGGAGAACGTAGGCAACCTTCGGGTCCGGTCCAGAATATACACAACCCACTCGTAGCCAATCTTCTTTCTCTTCTCTCTTCCCCCATATTTCAAAACTTCTGGTTTCTTCACTCAGAATTGATCAAAACATTTATTATTTTGAGGCTACTTGTGTACCCATTAACCAGAACTCATTAATCAATCAACGAGGTCCATTCTTGAGCAATCAAATGAGAATCTTGAATAAAACAATTTTCAAATGTCTCGACAAGTCTTCTGTTCTACAATCTAGGAAGAGCCAAACACTTATGTTCTGTCAAGCAGGGGATTCCTTCCATTGGTACATACACCTCTTATAAATTGTCCAAAGAGTCAAAATGCGGGCACTCCCGCTCTCTCTCTCTCTCTCTCTTTCTCTTTCTAAAATTCCCCTGCATGTTATCAAACAATTCTTTTTCCTTTTTTGAGTCGATTGAATGATTTCAAAAAAAAAAATGACGCAAAAGAGATGCCCGCTATATTGAAAACCCGTAAGGGCGGTCTAGGCAGAAAAAAGGGTGCGTCTTAAAGGAGGTTGTATACCCCGCTCTCCGCCCTCAACAAACTGAGGCTTCCCTAACAAAGAAGGACTGACTATGTGGTTTCTCAGAGAATACCGAGGCTTCAACAAGCACATACTTGGAAGAAGGACATCCCTCATCATCAAGCTTGACGTAGAACTTCTCAAAGGAGGGAGGATACGGGGCTTCAACAAGGATATACTTAGCGGAAGGGCACCACTCATCGTCAAACTCGGCGTGTGACGAGTTTTTTGAATTTGTTAGAATCATAATTAATTATAAGTCATTTTTATAAAATCATAACACTTTCAAAAAAATTCTCTTTCCCGACACTTTGTTTATAAACCGGCACTCTCGGTCTCCACAAAATTGAAAATACATCCTCGGTCCATCTGAGACCCATCTCTGTAATTCTCGGGGTTGACTCGGTCCTTTACCCTATCTCCTACACTTTAAGGAACCTTTAAGACTAAACCCTCAACTCTCTAGGCCCCAAGCTTACCTGATTTAAAACCTTTAGGTCCCAACCCTACCCGGTGAGTCTTACCTAGGTTACACCATAACCCCTTAGCACGACCCTCTACAATTTCGTAGCGTGACTCCTGAGGCCTCAAACCGGCTCTATCCAAAACCTCAAACCTTAAACCGGTATACCAAATCCAAATCCTTAGGATGACCCATTAGCTCCCGAACCTACCGGTCCCGAGCCTACCCGATCTCCTAAATCTCAAACCTACCAACACATACCCCTTCTCACCATGTCTAAACCATGGCTCCCTTATCCTCTTAGGGCCAACCTCTTAGGCCTACCCAATGTAACCTGTTGAGCGATCCCTTAGATCCCAAGACCATTCGAGTCTACCAAACGCCTATCTTTTAGGTCTCTAGCATATCTGATCCACACCTTAGGTCTCAACTCCTAAACCCCTTAGATCACAAGACTGTCTACCCTTTAGGTCTATAACCTTAGATCTTGACCCTTAGAACTCTTTAGTTCCCAAGCCTCCTTGGTCTGACCAAAATGATTCCATCTACGCCTCCATCATATCCAAACCATGGCCATGCCACTCTTAAGTCTATCAAGTACCAACCTAGTGTCACCCATTAGCCTCAAAATGTTGGGTTTTGAGGCAACATGCACAGCGGAATAAAGCAATATAAAATCAACAAAACCCTAAGCCCCAAGATCCATTCATGATGATTAAATTAATAGCAAGATGAATATAGAATACTAACCGTTGTTATGCATTTAAATTTTTCCGGATCTCCAAATCTTCAAGTCTTCAAGCTTTAAGATTTGATCTCCTCGTTCTTCGTGTTCTTCGGATCAGGATCACAGGAACACGAAATTGAGATGTTAAAGCAAACATCCTCTATGTGTATCCACACGCGGACGAATATCTAGAACGATTCTAGATCTGGATTTCTAGACCCATTAGAAAACTCTTTTCTAATCTTCAAAGGCTATATGAATTTTGGTGTTCTTGATCTTTGATTCTCAATCTTGGATCAAGAATTATGTTTCTCAAATATACTAGGTTGCATTAGTTTAATGGCTGATGAAAATATATATTTATAGTCTCTAGTCATTAACCCTTAATGACCTAGAAGACCTAAATCCCATCACCAATTAAACTGTCCAAAATCTGGCTTCAGGAGTCCTGGCATGGTCGTGCTCACAAAGTGGCATGGCCGTGCCACTTGTGTCGACCCAGACTTCCCTTGGCAAAATAATGGCACGGTCGAGCTTTCAATCTGGCACGGTCAGGCCATTTGGCACGGTCGTGCGCACAAAACAGCACGGTCGTGCCAATTGGGCCGAACTTCCAGATTTTCAGCTTTATCCAATTTTAGCCTTTTGATCAATTCGTCCTTTTGTGTGTGACCCTATAGGATTATATTAAGTTGGCAATGATTCAAACCAAGGTCAAACCCATAAGTCATGAGCGGACTCTAGCAAGCCATCATGACTACCTAATTAATATAACTTAAACGACGTTCGTTATCCTCATAGAACATATCACGATCCTTTTGTCGCACGATATCATATTGGACATAAGTCATGGTCCACGTCAACTTATGTTGTCCAATGCTTTCTCGATCCCGAGTAAATTGATATGAGCAAATGACATTGAACACTTCAATTCATTTGGGTATGGCCATACACTGTCATCAATCTCACTCATCGAGAGGCCAAGCATATATCTCTCTTGAGAGAGGGATAAATCCCACCTCAACTTATCATTCTTCCCTACATGAATCCGATTATGCCAATCGTAGCCTTTATAACCACCCGGTTAGGGGTAGCGTTTGAGTACGTCAAACATAATGTTCATCATGTGGAAGACTATGATAATCTCAGGTCTAAGGATAAATGGTATAACTATATGAAATTTAATTATGACATCTGACCATGACATAAATCTCATAGCGGGTCATGTCCAGTACGTGTTCACTAACAAGTACCCATAAGCTTAATTTGTATCATATACACATGATCATCATATGATCATCAACTAAACTTATACTAGTGCTTCATAAGTACTAGGGACGGGGATTATTATAATAAACATGTAAAACATATAATAACCCAGAGTTGTGATCTCCATAACAAATGAGAACATGATGTAACGCAAGGCCTTTCTCAAGGGCCTAGGGCATAATTTCCAACACAAAAGACTTCTTAGTCTGACCTTCAACCCCTTAGGTCTCTAACCTACTTAATCCGAGCCGATTCCAAACCTCAAACCCACGATCCATCCTTAAAGTCTTTAGATTTCGAAACTTGCTCCCCCAACAAGTCCAAACCTTAAACCCGCTCAGACGTATAGGATCTCCCGTGTACCGTGCCATGCTATATAGATGTCAAAACCCATCAGATTAAAACCCATGTCCTTAACACCTTTGGTCCCATACCAAACCTACCTCCACCACTTCCAAACGAGCTTGGTCACACGCATGGCCTCTAGGACAAACTTAGGTCCTAAACGTACCCAATCCTATTAGGTACCTATTGTGCTCGAGCAAAGTTTTTTAGACTCAATTCCTATCCTAAACGCCAACATGGTCACATCTCCAAACCCTAGCCTCAAGCCTAGGAAGTTGCGATCTCTCCAAACCCTAGCCCCGATCCTAGGAAGTCACATTTTCTCTAAACCCTAGCCTCAATCCTAGGAAGTCACATTTTCTCTAAACCCTAGCCTCAAGCCTAGGCAGTCATATCATTCTCTCCAAACCCTAGCCTCGAGCCTAGGCAGTCATATTCGCTACAAACCCTAGCCTCAAGCCCAGGTAGTCATATTCGCTCCAAACCCTAGCCCCTAGCCTAGGTAGTCATATTCGCTCTAAACCCTAGCCCCGAGCCTAGGTAGTCACATTCTCTCTAAACCCTAACCTCAAGCCTAGGAAGTTGCGTTCTTTCAAAACCCTAGCCCCGAGCCTAGGTAGTCATAGTCGCTCCAAACCCTAGCCCCGAGCCTAGGTAGTCACATTCTCTCCAAACCCTAGCCTCAAGCCTAGGAAGTTGCGTTCTCTCCAAACCCTAGCCCCGAGCCTAGGTAATCATATTCGCTCCAAACCTTAGCCCCAAGCCTAGGTAGTCACATTCTCTCCAAACCCTAGCCTCAAGCCTAGGAAGTTGCGTTCTCTCCAAACCCTATCCCCGAGCCTAGGTAGTCACATTCTCTCCAAACCCTAGCCTCAAGCCTAGGAAGTTGCGTTCTATCCAAACCCTAGCCCCGAGGCTAGGAAGTCACATTCTCTCTAAACCCTAGCCTCAAGCCTAGGTAGTCATATCATTCTCTCTAAACCCTAGCCTCAAGACTAGGTATTCATATTCCCCCCAAACCCTAGGATCAAGCCTAGGTAGTTACATCCTTCCAAACCCTAGCCTAAAGCCTAGGAAGTTACATCTTTCTTAAACCCTAGCCTTGATCCTAGGTAGCTACATTCTTCCTAAACCCTAGCCTTGATCCTAGGTAGTCACATTCCTTCCAAACCCTAGCCTAAAGCCTAGGAAGTTACATCCTTCTTAAACCCTATGACACGCCCCCAAGTCCCGGGATTCCCCAATAGAACCTCGAACCTGGTGTGCGTGACTAACAAGAAATGAGAAACTGAATGACATCTGCTTATATCAAACTGACATCATATATATACTCAAGAGGAACGAGCTAAGATAGCTCACAACGAGTTCTATACCAAGAAATTTAAACCAAATGGTTGTACACAGCGGAAAACATGCCTAGCACATACGCTGGCATTACAAGAACACTATACAAGTCTACCCAATATACTGAGTCTAAACAACTGATACCAAATCGTCCTCACCAAAACTGGAAAGAATAACAATCCCCAACAAGAACAACCTGCCAAGTAGGCCCCTGCTAAGTCGAGCCTTACAACGTATTACCACTTGCTTTCCTGGGGGGGAAATAAATAAACAAGGAACGGGGTGAGATAAATCTCAGTAAGTTACTAGATACAAGTACATAGCATGTTATCATGTAATCATGCAAATCAAGAAGATTATCAAGTAATCATGCTCAAGATGTCATCAAGTAACAAGTATATGAGAGGCTAAACCAACTCATCAAGTAGCTAGCACATAAGGCTAAACTAACACGTTACAAAGGATATTCCAACCTTATTCCTCCCAAGTAAACCATTGTTGTCGTTGCTTGTTGCAGTTGACAAATCACGATCAATCAAGTTGCTGCTGTGCAGTACACAAGAGGACCCGGTAACCAGTGTCACATACAAGAACAAGATTCACGAGGTGTTCACGAGTTTTAGCATTCACTTTTATCAGGCGTATTTCTCTAATAAGGAAGCTATGCCCTTACTATGGCCTGTAGTAAGGGGTTAAGCGCAGATACATAGGCACCCGATTATCACTTTGGCCCCAGCCTCATGATAAGCGTGAACCTATACATCTCCGAGCAAGCAAGGTGACCAGCTGGACTCACATAAGAATGCACAAGTAGATGTTTACTTGAACTACAAGAGTATAGAACTAAGTCCAAAAGTAGTGGACTAGCTCTTCAGGAACCATGTAATCATGTGCTCACCAAATACAAGTACACGCACGCAATAATTGTGAATACAAATCAGTATAACAATGGCACGTAATGTGTCCACGTAACACAATCAAGCCAAATTAGAGTCTATTAATAACAGACCCCAACCAAGTAGTAGGGTATGTCATTTTATGTCACTTTGTCATATGCCATATTTGAACGTACATATTCATATAACCTTTAACACACTAATGTATCTATCACGATACCCTTACTTTCAAGTAGAGCCCAACATCTTAGACTCTAAGCACGTAGTCGAATAGGTCGTATTGTACCTAGTCACAATCATATCTCGCGTATATTTATCGCTAATCGTCGAATATATTTTCCAACACATATTGTGTTCTATAATCATTGTTTTATGAATTATCTTCATATTACACTAGTCCCTATTTCTTTAGGAACCCATCTCAGGAACAGGATATTTTCTTTATACAATTGAGTATATGCACGATTAAAACTAATTACTAGCACATTAGTGCTTGTTCATAGCACTTTCAATACACACGTATTAGATTCGAGTATGTTTTAGAATTATTCATTCTCTATCTAGTTCTATATTCCAACTCTTTGGTTATTAATACCAAGTATCAAGTAGTCAACAAGCCACATTCTATCAAGTAATTATGTGCAAGATTTGCACATACACATCAAGGATAGTTCTAACACGTTAGTGCTTGTTCATAGCACTTTCAAGTTCATTACCATACACACGTATTGGTTTCAAGACATGAACAAGATTTTATCATCTTACATTCAAGTTCTCAATCCAATTCATTGGATGTTCAAGACATGTACAAGAATTAATTATCTTATACTCAAGTTATTATTTCAATCTTTGGATATTCAAGTCATGTACAAGATTTAATTGTCTTATAATTCAAGTTCAAGCAAAGTAGATGAGTTATACATCTCATACTTACAAGTTCTTAATCCTATACTTTAGATGTTCAAGCTCAAGACATTGTTCTAATGCCCCTAAGGTACATAAACATTGGTTTCAAGACACATATAACACATTAGTGCTTGTTCATAGCACTTTTAAGACATTTAAAAGAGTTCTTACTCTTAAGCTCAAATTCTCTATTAAAATCATTGAATAATCATGTTCAAGACCAAGTTCTGATGCCCCTAAGGTGTCACAACACTTGCTAGGACATCTTATACTAAGGCTATATACCTCAATTGGGGTTATTTCCAACTTATACAAACTTTAAACAAGCTTTTTATTTTACAGGGCACCCGGGCGGGCGCTCAAAATGGACCGGGCGGCCGCATACTAGCAGGTGAATCCTTTGAAAAACATTCCAGAAAGATGGGCGGTCGCCCAATAAATTTTGTGCGGTCGCACACTGCACATTTCCGGCCAATGCTCATTCTTTTCCAGGTTGAATAATTCTCCGTCCCAAGCGTAGGAGTATACTAACAAGTTCAAAATATTACTTTCAAGTTTATTTCATTCTTTTTACCGTCCTACAAATAATAGAATAATTTTGTTTTATTCCATTTAAATATTTCACCGTCTCACAAGTATAAGTATAAACTTACTAACACTCCCTAACATTCAAGAGTGCATTTTAACATGCTCAGAACACTTCTTTAGGGATACTTTCATTAATTTTACCCAAACTAATTTCTGTTCGGCAGGAAATGCTCTACTCACCGCCCTGATCATTTATGCGAAGTCAGACTTTCGAACAGAGACATAATTAAGCGAGAGGAGTCGAGAATAGGGTAAACCCTAACTTTCTTTATGAGACAGAGGAACGTACGAGAGAAATTGAGAAAAAAATACTCAAAGGAAGAGGCAACCCATATTTTATCTTTTCAAGTTTTCAAGAATTGCAATTTGGCCCCTCAAGTTTCAACTTTGACAACTTCAAGTTTCAATTTGAGCATTTTAGCCCCTAAACTTTATTTTTCACAAATGACCCTAATGTTCTAACTTTGAACACTTAGGACCTAAACTTGCTCAATTAGTTAAATAATTAACTCAAATAAAATAGCATATAATTATGCAAGTCAAGAATTTAACATGAATTAGGACGGGCGTTACACCCTAGCCTTGATCCTAGGTAGCTACATCCTTCCTAAACCCTAGCCTTGATCCTAGGTAGTCACATTCCCTCCAAACCCTATCTTCAAGCCTAGGAAGCTTCCAAAGCCCCATATACAATATCCTTTCCAAATTCCCGAAACCCTAGTTTCAAAACCTAGGAAATTTCCAATCTCAATCCCCCATCTTATTGAACCCTAGTATTACGCCTAGGATACGATGCCCTTTACAAAACTTAATCAACCCTAGCATCGAGCCTAGGATTCAACATTCCCATCCAACCCTAGTCCTAGACCTAGGAAGTTCCTACACCTTAGTCTCATAATATATGAATCTTACAATCCCTAGTCTTAAACCCTAGCCTAAAGCCTAGGTTGGAATGTTCATTTCCAAGCCATAGTCACTAATCCCAGAAAATGGTGAACCCTAGCGTCAGTCTTAGTGAACCTTCAAAAAAATCAAATCCCTAAGCATAAACCTAGCAAGCTACACTCTTCCCAATAATCCCTAGTCTCAATCCTATGAGGACGCAACCTTTCTAACTCCAAGCCCTAGCCTCGAAGCCTAGGATATTTCTAAACCCTAGTCCCAAACCTAGGAAAGTCTTGGTCCTTCGCACCAGTTTCTCTAAACCATGGCCTCATGCTTAGAATACAATATTCTTTCCAAACCCTTGGTCAAAACCATAGCATCTAGGAAATTCCCAAACCTCAACCTCTCCAAGCCCTAGCACTAAGCCTAGGATACAATACTCTCCTCATGCTTAATGAACTCCAATCCCTAGCCCGTAAGCCTAGGAAACCCACATTAGACATAATCTCAAGCCTAAGCAACCATAACATCTTTTGCATCCTTATCTCAAGACTAAGAGGTTACCATATTTCTTATCCCCTTTCCTTGAAAAGCCTTAGGTTCTACCCTTAGGCAACCAAGAAAAATGTCCCTTACCTAATGCCTTGATTTCAGTGGCTCGTAGCCCTATATTATGCATTCCCTCCTAATTTAGGATATGTGGAACCTAGACACTATGCTTCCTGTATTAGCGACTCCCCGAGAGTCCATCGCTTTCGCGACTCCCCGAGAGTCCATCGCTTTCGCAACTCCCCGAGAGTTCATCGCTTTCGTAACTCCTCGAGAGTCCGTCGCCTTTGAGACTCCCCTAGAGTCTATCCCTTTTGCGACTCCATGAGAGTCTATCACCTTTGCAACTCCCCGAGAGTCCATCACTTCGCAACTCCCCGAGAGTCCGTCGCCATTGAGACTCCCCTAGAGTCTATCCCTTTCGCGACTCCCCGAGAGTCCATCGCTTTCGTAACTCCCCGAGAGTCCGTCGCCTTTGAGACTCCCCTAGAGTCTATCCCTTTTGCGACTCCCTGAGATTCTATCACCTTTGCGAATCCCAGAGAGTCTATCGCTTTCGCAACTCCCTGAGAGTCCGTCGCCTTTGTGACTCCCCTAGAGTCTATTCCTTTTGAGACTCCCCGAGAGTCCATCGCTTTTGCGACCCCTCGAGAGTCCATCGCTTTCGCAACTCCCCGAGAGTCTATCACTTTCGCGGCTCCCTGAGAGTCCATCGCTTTCGCAACTCCCCTAGAGTCCGTCGCCTTTGAGACTCCCCTAGAGTCTATCCCTTTTATGACTCCCCGAGAGTCCATCTGTTTTGCAACTCCCCTAGAGTCTATCCCTTTTGCGACTCCCCGGGAGTCCATCTGTTTCGCGACTCCCCTAGCGTCTATCACCTTTGCGACTCCCCGAGAATCCATCGCTTTGTGACTCCCCTAGATTCTATCACCTTTTCGACTCCCCAAGAGTCCTTTACCTTTGCGCCCTAAGAGCTCATCACCTTTGTAACTCCCCGATAGTTCATCACCTTCGTGACTCCCTGAGAGTTCATCCCTTTTGTGACTTCATAACAATCTATCACCTTTGCGACTTATGGTAAGTCCACCCGCCTTTATGACTCCCTGAAAGTTCATCCCTTTTTACGAGAATCTATTTGAGAGTCTTTTACCATTATGACTCTCCGAGAGTCTATTGTCTTTAAAACATAAATTGATTACCTTTGGGTCCGGAAAGCCCCTAAAAATTTCTATCTCTTTCAAACCTTCACCGCAATTAACAGAAACCCATCTATTTCTATATTGCGTGCGCCCCGAACACTTGCTTAGGACTATCATGATTCACAGAGGCCCGTCTACCTCTATATCATGCGTGTTCTAGATCTGTCGCGATTGAGAGAAGCTCGTTTGTTTCTACATTGCGTAAGATCCAGCACTTGTTATTTTATAAATTGCGATTGACAGAGGCCCGTCTATCTCTATATCGCGTAAGCTCCGGCTATTACCATTCTACCATCTTGGGATTATTTAGACCCCGCCGTCTATATGTCTCGCACCATTGTTGTCCTTTTTTCCTTCCCCCAAAAGAGTCCGAACAATGACTTTATTGCTTGACGAATGTTCAGTCTTCATACAGGATAGTATCCGTAGGATTGTTATCCCCAGCAGGAGCCTGATATCTCGTTTCCTTTACGAATGTTCAGTCTTCATATAGGATAGTGTCCGTAGGATTGTTATCCCCAGCAGGAGCCTGATGTCTCGTTTCCTTTACGATTCAGTCTTCATACAGGATAGCGTCCGTAGGATTGTTATCCCTAGCAGGAGCCTGATGTCTCGTTTACCTTACAAATGTTTGGTCTTCATACAGGATAGTATCCGTAGGATTGTTATCCCCAGCAGGAGCCTGATGTCTCATTTCCCTTACAAATGTTCAGTCTTCATACAGGATAGTTTCCGTAGGATTATTATCCCCAGCAGGAGTCTGATGTCTCGTTTATTTCTTCCTTTCTTTCCCCAGTATCTCCGAACTACGACCGGCTTAATTCCTCCGAGGATACGTAGTAAGCCTGAAAAGGTTCAGCCACCCGACTGACGTGGTCATTTCTCATCCCCAGCAGATGTTTCCCTCGCAACTCAAAGTTATCCCCAGTGGAAGATGTTGCTCTCTGTTAGGTTTCGATGTAACGTGCGCAGCGGAATTAAGCATTTAAAATTTTGAAACCCAAAGCCCATAGATCCGTTCATATGATTAAATCAAATATCACAACATGAATATTGGGAAAAACTAACCCTTGATGACTTGGAGTTTGGTCTTTAAACTTGGTGGAGATATTGAAGCTTGATCACGAAGAAAGTAAGAACACGAACTTTGAAGATGATGAGCTTCACCCTCTAGCGGTATCCACACCACGAACAAATATCAAGGAGCTTCTTGATCTTGGTTGCTAGACCAACAATTATGAAACACACTTTCATAATTGATATGACTATATGGAATTTCTTTTGTGTATTATTTTGTTCTTCAACCAAGGATGTCTTAGAACAAAATAAACCCTCTCTCAAACTCTTTGAGACTCACCAAAACATTGGTTTAGAGTGCTGGCCGAATTTGGTCTTTTATACACAAGTAGGACCTATTCCAAATAGGAAACTTGTGTCAAAATCCGTCCAAAATTAGTTTCCTAATCAAATTAGGAATCTGCCCCCCGACAGCACTGTGCGGCCGCCCAAAACCCACTGTGCGGTCGCACATCTATCTGAAACAAAATGGTACAAAACTGAGCTAAGTGTGCGGCCGCCCAGTCCATACTGTGCGGTCGCCCACTTCCCCAGATTTCCAGAAATTCCAAAATTCCAATATAGTCCTTATTTAAGATTCGTTCCATTGTGTGTGACCCTCTAGGATTATACTAAATTGGCAATGGGTTCAAACATGAAACCATAAGATATGATTAGGTTCTAGCAAACCGTCATACCTACCCAAATAGTATAACTAGATACAAGTTCGCATTCCTTTAGAACATGTCATAATCTCTTTGTCCACGATGTCATTGAACACAAGTCATGGTCAAACAGTCAACTTGTTTTGTTCAATACTTTCTCGATTCTGAATATGTTGATAATCCAAATGACATTGATCCAATCAATTCATTTGAGTCCGGCCGAACATTTCATCAACATCATTCCTACGAGAGGCGCAAGCTTAACATCTCTCCGAAGAGGGACAAATCCATTTAGCTTATTATTCTTCCCTACGTGAATCCGATTATGCCAATCATACCCTTTATAACTACCCGGTTAAAGGTAGCGTTTGAATATGTCAAACATAATGTTCATCAAGTGGAAGACTATAATAACTTCATGTCCAAGGATTCGAATGACATAACTAATATGAGATATATGTTTGACATAGACCATGACATAAATCTCATACAGCGGGTCATGTCCAGTACCTTGTTCCAAACAAGTACCCATAAATCTAACATGATCATCCCATGATCATTTAGCCTTTATACTAGTGCTTAACAAGTACTAGGGACAGAGATTATTATAACTAAACATGAACAATAATAATAATCAAAACATTTCTTTATTGATATGAAATAAATGATAACAATTACAACGTTTATTAAACGTGCCTAGGGCACCACTACCAACACTCTCCATCAGAGACAATCGTTTACAATTTCCCCAATAGATTTGAACTACGTTTGGCTTGATTCCCCCGTGGATACGTAGGTCGCCTGCCAAGGTTCAGCCGTCCCATCACCCTTCATCTGTTTTGAAACTCATGTTTCAGAACGGATCCTTCTTTTATCGTCGACCCTCCATTGCCTTGCAAGAAGCGTCGCCGAGGGGCTACTGTTAGTACCCGATCCGAAAATGAGTTTATTAGGGCTTTCCCAAATATATAAGGACTTTATAGGAATTAGAAACCTTTCAAAGACTTGTCCCGGATTCCCAAAATACATCTCACTATTCTAGAACATCTTAAAAATGACCAAAATAGGGTTTTCATAAACCATGCCAAACCCTAGATTGAAAACCACGTCATCCAGGAATGATGGCCATGCGACCACTTTCGACCTTGGCCACGCGGCCACATTCAACCTTGGCCAGGCGGCCAACCTCGCCTCAGCCAATCTCAGCCGTCTGATCCCTTGGTCAGATGGCTATATAAAGCCATCCTCACCTCTTGGTTAAAGGTCTGAATTTTGATCAACCTTAGGCTCTCTAAGTGACGAATTTACTCCCTAATCAAGCATTTGAAGCATCCAAGAACACTCTCAAGAATCCCAAGAAGATCAAGGCTTATTTCTTGCCAACATAGGTAAGTTTTCTAACTTTTTCTTCATGTTCTTGCCATGTTCTTAGTTTAGATCCATAATATTCATGTTCCTTAGCATGTTTATTCATATGTCCATAATATTATTCATATGTTCATAATATGTTCTTCGCATGTTCTTCATGTTCTTAGATTAAAACCTTATTTATGCTAGATTTAGGGTTGCAGTCTTCATGTTAACATGTTATTTCATAGCCGATGATGATCTAGGGTCATCAACCCGAACACAATCTAGGAACTACTTCTAAACCCTAATATTTAAGTAATTCCCCCTCATTATGCATGATCCCGATTCTTCTGCATATTCTAAATTCTTCTCGAACTACGCTGACCTGAGCTTCTCACATTGAGAGGAACGTAGGCAATCTTCGGATTCGGTCTCTAAACACCGCACACAACATACACCGCATCATGATAGAAAGACCGATCATTCGGGCGATAGGAGTGATAACTTAAATATTCTTCTATTGTCGTAATTTGACCCTCGAACCCATTAACATGCTTTTCTCAATGTTTTGGCTAATTAAAACGGCGTGGCGACTCTCATATTTTTATGTTGCTATGAATATCCCAATTTTAAACACACGTATTCACAGAGGGGGAGGGGATGAAGAACGGAGAGGAAGTGTCGGTATAGTTTAGCATTTAACATAGTACAGTACATTTATATTTATTAATTTTCCTTTTAACGCTAAAGTTTGTTTTAAAGAGAACTACTTAAAATACCCTTAAAAAGTCATGTGCATTGGCACATGACTATTTAACGCCAAAAACTAACGGGATTAGTGATAGTGATTTTGGATGCAAAATTAAATTAGTTTGATGTGTTGTATGCAACAAAAATAAGATTAGTTATCAAATTCACAAAAGGGGCATAGTTGGGTGATTTTTGTGCACTTTTTCCTAAAACATAATTAGTGAGTGTCACATTTTATTTAAAAAAAAAAAACACTTCAAAAATGTTTTTTTTTTTTTTTAAAAAAAAAAAAGCAGTTGTCCCAGAAGTAACCGGATTATGGCGGTTACCCGGTTAGGTTACGGTTAGTGTATAACGGAAATCTTAACCCCCGGCTATAACCATTAATCGGCGGTTATAACTCTCTGGACACGTCTGGCTAGCAGTTGTTGAGGCAGGTGTGAGGATATCAGACAACACATCTTGCTGCTACTGGTTGCTGCATGTTGATAACGAGATCTTCATCTTCTTCTGACAAGGTGCACTTTGGCAAAGCCAGTTTCTTTCCTTCTTCGACATGTTGCTCTACTTGCAACGCCGATATGTTGTTCTTCTCGCAATACCGACATGCTGCTCTTCTTGCAACGCCGACATGATGCCCTTTTTTTTCAATATTCATTTTTAGGGTGAAGGACACTAAATCACGTCTTTAAAGTAGGGTACCACTAAATCACGTTTTTTGAGTGGGCTACCACTTAATTACCGTTTTTATAGTGAACTACACTCAACTAAAAGATAGAAATGATGTTAATATGGTTGATGTGGTGGTCGGACCATCACTATGGTGGTGGCCAGAATATTTAAGGAATAAACACTTCTCGCTAAAGATCAAGGCAAAAGACTTTATTTTTTAAATAGAAGAAGCCAACCTTTGTAACTGGTCTTCGTTAATTTGCTGCAGACAACCGCCGGCGATTCACCATAAATCAATCATTCATAGGTTTTTATGGATGAGTTTATTGAGGAGGGGTATGTTTGGCCGGTTGTTTGGCCAGTTGGTTGATCAACTAGTTGGTCGGACTTGATTATAGATAATATTTTCTCAAAGTATAGAGACATTATGGATCTTAAAGTTAAAGCTCTGATACATGATAAAATATGGAGAACCAAAAAATATATTCTTTTATTATTTTGTCTCAAAGTTTACAATGCTAGAGTCTCATAGTCTTCATTTTATAAGGTTTCTAAGAGATCTACTAATTCTAATAGTAAATATATTCCTAATTAGAAATACTCATAACAAATTAACTATTCTAAGTTGAGTAGTTAACTAAATATTCTTTATTTGATTTAGAGATTTGGTATATCTCTCAATCTCCTAACAAACAACAAAATTCACACAAATAATTCTGGTCATCACTTTCACATTCATTAAAATCAATCAAATATTTTTCCAACATTGTCCAATCAAAATGACGTGGTAAAAGAAAGAAGGATAACTAGACATGAAGATCGTTTGGGAAAATACATAATTTGATGGATGATCGATAGTTGTTGATAGAAGGGAGATGAGGTTGTCTGAACTTTGTCGAGGAATGCGGACGAAAACAAGAAAAAGAAAAAGTTGACAACGAGGAGGCATATTCGAAAACCTGACGGAATAGGAGGAAAAAGAAGAAGGGGAGGGTAGTAGAATGAAGAGAGGATGGAAAGAAGATACAGGGGAAAGATTGATGGGCGGGTGGGGGAAGTGTGGAGGAATCAATAAAGGATATATAGCGAGGAGAAGGGGGAAAGATGGATGGGTGGGTAATGGAGTGTGTCACGGTCAATGATGAGGGAAGGGATGGAAAGAGGCAAGATTTCATGTACCACTCGTGATCTATTATCTCACAGGTTTGGATCATCTAATCATAATGCCAACTCTAATAACATTGAGTCGTTAAATTATGAGTGACAAATGTTGTGATACACAGTGATATAGAAGATCTCAACTCGTGGGAAAGAGGTTGGAAGTGAAAAGGGTGGGCTAGGAGGTGGGTTTTCTTACCTTAGTTATTTTCTTCTTCTTTTTTTCGTTTTAACTTATATTTTTAAATATAAATGGATGAATTAACTATATAACATTTGTTAGTTACTTGACGGCACGTGAATGCAATTTATTAAATTTTTTACGGCTTTATCAATGAAAGTGTGGACATTACAAAAGTTTGGTAGTTGGGTGAAAACATTCCCAAAAAACAATCAGTGACCAAATTTGAAAAATACATATTTTTGAGTGACTTAGAGCTTGTCTAGTGCACAGTTTTACAAATAGAGATTATTTAAAACGAACATTCTTTTTTAACGCTACTATTTTAAGCAGCTAAAATGGGCCAAGATTAAGTTCTGCTCGAATACTCTCTATTAAGACGCTTAAATAGCAAAAAGTTACTCCCACGTATATAGGTGATCTCCTATAAAGAGTAACCTGCATACTCCACCACTTAGGTATAGGAATCATTAAAAGCTTTAAACTTACCCTCACCACATGTCATCAGGGTTTTACTTTTAGCGCTTGATGGCTTCTGAGAATAGGTTATAATAGGTTTCAAGTGCACTACTAGAATATCCATAATTTAGTTCTACTTTCTATTTTGGTTTGATATTTGTCCGCTTTGGGCCCAGCCCGCACGGATTTGGGTTTGGGTCATCTCCCAAAATGCCTCATTTTAATGGAGTGTGTGGACACCTTTATATACTAGACAATTCTTCATTTAATTGCCGATGTGGGACTTGGTTGACACCCTAACAAACCTCCCCTCAACTCAAGTACCTCCAGCGAAACTTGTACCGCCGCTAACACCATCTGCGGGACACGCCGCCCGATCACCTTTATCGGGAAAACTTTCGACACAAGGGTCTTTTTCACGAGATCACACATAGGAGAATCTCACACATCCCCACACATATTGCATGCGGTCCACTTCGCGTCGGGTCCATCAACCAACCTGGGCTCTGATACCAGTTGTTGGGACCGCGACCACCCCCACCACTCCACATTAGTATGATATTGTCCGCTTTGGGCCCAGTCCGCACGGATTTGGGTTTGGGTCATCTCCCAAAAGGCCTCATTTTAATGGAGTGTGTGGACACCTTTATATACTAGACAATTCTTCATTCAATTACTGATGTGGGACTTGGGTTGACACCCCAACACGTCCTAGAGTAAGAGTCTTATTCCTAAAATGGCAAGGAATCTTTACCATTCATCCCACTCATTCTCTCTCATATTTTACTTTTATACTCACAATATCAATCAACTTACTATTCCCTCCCACTCGTTCTCTCTTTTACTTTACTTTTACACTCACAACACTTAAATCACTTCCATCATTTCTTAATCTCCATGCATTTGAGAGATAAAACTCTTACTCTGAGACGGGAATAGTAATTTTTTTCACATCATTTTAAACGCACCGATCTACAAGATCTTTAGCCATAATGCTTTTAATTAATTCATAATGCTACAAGATCTTTAGCCGATGACACCTTAACTATCAATTTTGACATCACTATAAAACCATTTGGATGATTTGTCCAAATGCAAGGGTTGACGTACCATAATACTCCTAATGTGCACATCCTAAAAAAGAAAAGACAGCTCATTTGGTCATCCTAGACTCTCCATTTAAATGAAAAGAATAATATTTTACCAAAATAGGTTAGACTAGGACAGGATCTTTCTCCCTAAATTCATGTAATCTATCTCCAAATCTAATCTCTAAAAGTGGCACAAAGACAAGTTGTAGTAAACTCCGTCTTCAAGTCATTATTAATCGACACTCCTTTAATTGGTACGATGAATCTAACCAAAACTTTAAACAATTTCACACACTCTTTGTTTTGTACTCTCTTTGACTACTACCCATTACAAATTGAGGAGGTCTCTTGTGCAACGGTTCCATCGTACGACACGAACTTACCTTTTTTTTTTTTTTTTTGTCACTTCCAACCTTTTTTTCCTTCTAACAAAAGTAACACTTATTATAACGAAATGTAACATTTTTTTCTTTTCAAATGTAACATTTTTTTTAAAAAATATACCACAATTTTGCTGCAATAGATTAAAGATAACATAAAGAATAACAACTAAACTAATGTCACACTTTTTATAAAAGAATATAACACTCTTTTTTTCAAATGTAACACTTTTTTTCTTTCAAATGTAACACTTTTTTTTTAAATGTACCACAATTTTGCTGCAATAGATTAAGATAACATAAAAATTGACAACTAAACTAATGTAACACTTTTTATAAAAGAATGTAACACTCTTTTTTTCAAATGTAACACTTTTTTTTTTTCAAAATTAACATAAGATTAAAAAACTAAACTAATGTTACATTTTATAAAAAATGAATGTAATATTTTTTTTCCTCAATTGTAACAGATTATATTCTTAAATGTAACATTATATCTGAAAATGTAACAATTTTTTATTGAGAAAATAACAATTGAAATGCAAACCCGATTATATATGAAATTTTACTCTTTTTTTAAAGAAGAAATAGTAACATTTACTAAATGAAAATGTTACATTCATCTATATAAAATATTATAATCATATGTATTCACTTTGTTACACTTCAAATATTACTTTTATTAACCACAAAAACTATCAAAACAATTTAATTTTTTTTGTAAAATTGATGTTACATTTGACTGTAAAAGTGTTACTTTTTTAATATTGAACTGTTACTTTTATTAGAACAGAGTGTTACATCTCAGCTGACAAGCAACTCAAACTTTTTATGTGTAAAAAAATATGTTTTTTTTTTAAAAAAATCAAATAATATCATGACCTATGTAGTTTTATTCGTCTCGTCGAGACGAACACAACGCTATTTTTAATTTTTTTCTTCTGAGTTATAAATCTCAAGATATAGCATTTTAAAGTTATTGAGTTTTTTTTTTTTAAGAAAAACACTTGTCGCGATTTGTGAAGAGGGAGGACTGAATTCAATTAGTCAGCTGTAGCACAGCAAGTGGCTGCGAAAAGCAGCGGAACAATCCAAGGTTACCGTACATGGTGCGGCCGATGCGTATGAGACTTTGTCTAACAAATTAGCCCTTCCTTCCCCTCTCTCTCCCCCATCCTCCCAAAAGACAAATTCATACCTTCTTCTCCCATTCTGTCCCTGAACAACCATACACACTATCCCCCTCCTCTCTCTCTCTCTCTCTCTCACTCTATATATATATATATATACAGTATATATTAGATCTCTCCCACAATAACACAATAATTACCCTCTCTTCAAACTCACATTTTGTCCTTCAACAACCACACACACCACCTCTCTCTCTCTCTCTCTCTGTCTCTCTCTCTCTGTCACAAAAGTTACCCTTTTCAAACTCACCTTCTTCTCCATTGTCCTGCAACAAATATCTCTCTCTCACACACACAAAAGTTACCCTTTTCAAACTCACCTTGATTTGAAGATTGTTATATATATGTAGGTATAAGAGGGCGGCAAATGATGTATATTGATCAAAGGCGGTTGTCATCATCATGTAACATGAAACAAGAACAAAGGAAGCCATTGAAGAGTTTGATGTTCAGTTTGAGAGCAATAATAATCATGGTGATATTGACGGTGTTGCTGGTGGTGCTGCCGCTGGTTTTGCCGCCGCTTCCTCCGCCACCATACATGCTTCTTCTCTTCATTCCCATTTTCATCATGTCCGTACTCCTATTCCTAGCACTTTCTCCTACACAAGTACCCAATGCTGTATTTCTTACTACTTGATTTCGAATATGTACTGTAATTTTTAAAAGTTTAATGTAAGACCCTAGTTTGGTCCATATTACAGTGTTGTAAACTTGGATAACCAAATTTAAAAAGGGTTGATCTACTTCATATTTTTATTTATTTTATATTAATTTCCTCTGTCCTCAAAATTTAATCCCACGTTTTTATTATTAGTTTAACTCAATTTTAATTTTGAGAAATAATTCAGCTTAGTTTTGACTACATATTTTAATTTTAATAAAAAAAATTAACCTAAATTATTTTTTGAAGTTACTCAAATTAATAATAAAAAAATAAAACTAACTTTTCTAGAATGAGGGAATATGGTAAATTAATACATGATGTGAGTCGATGGTTTTTTGTAATTGGTATTAGGGGGAGTAAAGTTTATATTGTAAGACTGGACCGGCAATAGATTGTGTTGGAGGTTCCACCTTAAAACCAATTGGTGTTAAAGGTGAGTAACTCCTCAAATATATATACCGGTCCATATATTTCTGTTTTTAATGGATGTAGAATAATTATCTTTTACATATACTACCTAGTAGTAGTAGTACCCATTTTAATGTGATTCACGTTTTCTTTGTAATATATTTTCATTTAAATTTTACTCTACTTGTTAAATTTAAAATTTCCAATTTTTTTGTAACATGTTGATAGATCTACAGATTTATGTAATGTACATCTCGCATTCTGAAGTGCGCAATGATCCTGCTAAACACACTGCCTCATCCATCATACTCCAGTTCATAATAATAAGTGTTGTGCTTTTTATTTGTTTCAAAATAAATATTGTAATTCTATTCTAAATGAGAAAATAATTCTACTCTCTTTCGTCTTTTAAATGAATGTCCAAATTTTACATTAAGGGACATCTTAAAAATACGTGCTTTTTGTATATTTTAATGACAAAGATGCATAAATATTATTGTTATCTAATTTCTAACCATTAAATTTTATGAAAAAAAATGAATAGCGAAAAATTTTGGTAAAAAAAATGTTTAGGGTTAAAGTTATACTCCCTCTGTCCCATATCAATGGGCACGAAGTTGCTCTAGCACGGGAGTTAAAGAAAATGCAAGTGTTGTGAGTATAACAAGTGAGTAGGAGAGAGAACGTTTTAAGTGTTGTGATTATAAAAGTAAAGTAGGAAAAGAGAGAATGAGTCGGAGGAATAGTAAATATTCTTTGTCATTTTTAGTAATATGCTCATTTTTAATAATATGGCAATGTCAATAAGACAACCAAAAAAAATGTGTCCATTAATATGGGACGGAAGGAGTATACAAAAAAAACATTTTGAAATAAAAATTTCTCTAATTTAAATATTTATTTAGAGACAAAAGAAAGGAAATAGAATAATTATCTATTATGATAATATCAAACATTATACAAATAAAATAGGTTCATCAAGTTAGTCAACTGCGCCATCAACATAAAGTCACAAATAAGTTTGAATTTTATCGAAAAGGCAAGGAATGGGAGGGGAGTACTTTATATTTATTTTTCACACTAATGCTATACTCCTGTCTCAAAACATTTGCACTAAAAAAAAAATTTGGTGTCCCATTAGTAAGTCCATCTCCCAAAAAATGTTCAAAATTTATTATTTTTCTATATTTCCTACCTCACTTGTCATACTCAGATACTTAATTTTGGGCCCCACACGTAAATCTCACTCAACTTATATACTCACAACATCTTTCTCACTCACTATTTTGAATATATATATATACACCTTTCTTAATTCCCGTGCATGTTCAAAATGGTGCAAGGTGTTTTGGGACGGAGGGAGTATAATAAAAAACAAAAATAAAATTTGCACATAATAACATACTGTAAAGTATTGTACTGTACAATGCTTTGTTGAATAATTAAGATGTTGTACAGTACAATACAATGAAGCATGTTCTGTACTAATTCTATAAGATATTGACAGTTCATGAATTACTTTCCATCATTTTTCAGATGCAGAAAGTAATAGCAGATGCATGTAGTAAGTCTGATGAAGTACGGACGGTTCAGATTCAATGAATCTTTCAATGAAAGTCAGAAAATGCATGAATCAAGGAATGGTTTCCAAGTTTGTCATGATATCTTATCTACCATTCGAAGCATTCTCTCAATTGTAATTATTCATTATTTCCTCTCTTTTTTGGATTCATTGTTTCTTCACATATATTCATGCATATAATTTCCAAGGAGTTCCCTTTTAAAGGAAATAACTTTATTTATTTATTTGCAATAATGAGGTTTAAGTTAGATAGTTTTTTTTTTTTTTTGAAGCAAGGTTTAAGTTAGATACTCCCTCCGTTTCAAATTATCTGTCGCTTTAAGAGTAAAAAATTGTTTAAAAATATCTGTCGTTTTACTATTATCAATGCACTTTTACCATTTTGTCTCAATTATATGTTGTGGAATAGCCCTCCCAAGACCCAAGCAGCTCGCAAGAAATCACCGCACCACAAACAAGCACAAGAAATAATAACCAAAGCAAAAGACAAAGGAACACAAGAAATTGTTTACCCAGTTCGTCAATATGTTTGACTACGTCTGGGGCACTACCAAGCCAGGATCTTGCACTATAATATGTAAATATGGAGTTACAATGAGTATGGGGGCGGAACCCTGCTTATATACATAACCTAGAATGAGACCAAACCCTAGTCTAATTAGAAATCCCGAAATTCAACATATTCCCGTCCAGCAGCTGCACGGCCGCTCCCTCTTCCATGCTCGCCCGAGCAGCTTGATTAGCTCGGCCGAGCACCTTTCAACAGAAGGTGTGTTTTCTGTCCGGTTAGTGCACGGTCGATCTCCAGCCTTGACTCGCCCGAGGCGCACGGCCGGGTCCTTTGCCCGGATAGGCCGCTCCTCGCTGCACTACGACTTTGCTGATTTCTTCTATTTAGATCGCTAGTTCCCAGTTTATCTTTATTCCAACAATCTCCCACCTAGAGATCAACCTGTATACAAGCCCCGTATCCGTCTTTAACTCATCCTTAGTGCCATAGTGCTCACCCCGATCATGATAGTGCCGTCCTCCTTCCCTATTCTCTAAGCCCCGTTGAAGCTATGCATATCTTCAACTTATCTTTGCTTGAGAAACCTGGAGCCTTACTATCCGTTCAACACTTACTGTTAGATCTGCGCAGCGGAATATCCGGTGCTGGAGTATTTGGTTCATCTTCAGTGACCCATTGTCCTTGGTCATCATGAACCGTCCTGCTCCCACCCGAGTCTGGAATATCCAAGCAAATTTCATTCGCATCACAACATTCCTCAAACTCCCTGAGCTCATATTCCCCACCATTATCAGATCTCAAGCATTTGAGCTTAAATCCCGTCTGATTCTCCACCAAGGCCATCCACTTCTTAAATATCCTGAAAGCTTCATCTTTCCCCTTTAAGAAGTAATCCCAGACCTTCCTTGTAGAATCATCAATGAAGGTCATGTAATATGACACACCACCCAGAGAAGTTACCGGGGCCGGTCCCCACAAATCCGTGTGAATCAATTCCAACTTTGCTTCCCTCAAAGCCCTGCTTGTCAAACCTGGTAGTTTCCCCTTTGAGCAAAGTACCCCCTTCTCACCCGTGTGACCCAATCGACAGTGCCACAAATCCGTATCACCCTTGGCTGACGCCACCACGATACTATCCTTGGTGTTGTTCGTCAAATACAATCTTCCTTCCCTATTACCCCGAGCGATCTCAGAATCCTCCTTGGTAATAACCCAGTTCCTGCATCTAAAAGTTACCGTGTAACCTTCTTCACCCAGCTGCCCAACTGATAATAGGTTTTTTTTCAAACCCGGAATGTGTCTGACCCCGTGTAGATGTAAGACCTTCCCGTCCGATGCTCCTATTCTAACATCCCCCTTCCCCTTGATTTCCAAAGGCTCGCCATCCGCCAGATAGATATTTCCGAAATCACCGGAAGTGTAATTTTCCATCTCCTCTGCATGCCCGCATGAGTGGAATGATGCCCCCGAATCCAGCACCCATGATTCTAGCGCACTACTAACGCTCAGAATCAGTACATCTTCACCCTCAGTTATCACATTCGCCGATTTATCCCCTCGCATGGGACAACCCCTCTTATAGTGTTCTAACTCCTTACAATGATAGCACTCAACTGATCCCTTGGCAACCCTTTGTGCATTCTTATTCTCCCTAGGCCTGTACTCACCACCTCCTACGTTTTCCCTTGATTCGGTTCTCCCCTTGTTGCTATTCCCCGGCTTTCCCCTGCTAGTTATAGCTAAAGCCGATTCCGAAGTAGATGGTGTCCCCAACTTCTTTATACGATTTTCCTCGCCTAAAAGAAAGTCCATAACATCATCATACTTCAATTTATTCTTACCCGCTGAAGCATTTAACGCCGTCACCGTTCCGCTCCAACTTCATGGTAAGGATGCTAGCAATTGACAAGCATGAACCTCATCCCCAAACGTAATATCCAACGCCACCAATGAGTCTATAACATCCATAAACTCATCGATGTGTTTAGCTATGGATCCTCCCTCTTGCATCTTGAGATTACCCATCCTGCGTATCAAATCAACCTTATTTGCAGCAGATAGAGTTTCAAATCTCTCAGTAAGATAATCCAATAGCTCCTTGGTGGTTTTCGCCTTCTTGGTAGTCTTCACGATCCACTTTGACAAAGTAGATTGAACCACCCCTAGGGCCTTCCGATCCATAAGATCCCAATCTTCCTGTTTTTCGCTTTCCGGCTTGACTCCTATTAAGGGCTTATAGAGATCTTTGTTGTACAAGAGATCCTCTATTTGCATCTTCCAAAACCCATAGTCAGACCCATCGAATTTCTCCACCTCTTGTTTATCCTTGCCCATTCTTGATTGCTTGATAAACCCGGATCGTTAAACCGGAGCTCTAGATACCACACTACAAGAGAAAATGCTTTTGGCGATGGCTCAAACCAATCGCATAATCTTGAAAAGCCATCGCATAAACATACCACGATGGTACTTGCAGTCGAAATAACCATCGCATAAAGCCTTGTCGTTGAAACTCGCAAGAAATCACCGCACCACAAACAAGCACAAGAAATAATAACCAAAGCAAAAGACAAAGGAACACAAGAAATTGTTTACCCAGTTCGTCAATATGTTTGACTACGTCTGGGGGCACTACCAAGCCAGGATCTTGCACTATAATATGTAAATATGGAGTTACAATGAGTATGGGGGCGGAACCCTGCTTATATACATAACCTAGAATGAGACCAAACCCTAGTCTAATTAGAAATCCCAAAATTCAGCATATTCCCGTCCAGCTGTTGCACGGCCGCTCCCGCTTCCATGCTCGCCCGAGCAGCTTGATTAGCTCGGCCGAGCACCTTTCAACAGAAGGTGTGTTTTCTGTCCGGTTAGTGCACGGTCGATCTCCAGCCTTGACTCGCCCGAGGCGCACGGCCGGGTCCTTTGCCCGGATCGGTCGCTCCTCGCCTGCTCTGCGACTTTGCTGATTACTTCTATTTAGATCTCTAGTTCCCGGTTTATCTCTATTCCAACATTATACCCTTATTAATGATTGTGAAAGTATCTCTCATGCAAACATTTAATCACTTATAAAGTTGAATTATTTAGGGGCAAATGGGTCTTCTTAATATGCATTAATTACATTTCTTAATATGTGTGAAAAAATCTAAAGCGACAGATATTTTAAAACGGAGGGAGTAGTTAATTTGCACATTTCATTTCTCAATTTGATCAACTAGGGAAAGCTTAGGGTAGGGACATAATTATGTGATTTTTTTGTTTATTTCAATGAGATTTTCTTAATTTCTTATTTAAAAAAAAAAACCAGTGTATTATTTTTACTTTTTATACATTTCAGTGACAAAGATGCATATATATTTTTATTATTCACTTCCTAAACATTTAATTTTGCATGTGAAAAAAAGACTAGTGAATTGTTTTTTGTAAAAACTAAAGTTATTTCAAACTGGACATTTATTTTGAGACAAAATATTATTGAAAACCGACTTTTGTTTAGGGACGGAATGAGTAAATAGTAATGTGTTGCATTTAAATAATTCGACTATCAAAATCTTCCTCTGTTTTGTAATTGAAGTTGTTGGGGTATCAACTCAAGTCCCACATCGACAATTGAAAGAAGAATTGTCTAATATATATAGGTGTCTATTCACTTCATTAGTATGAGGCCTTTTGGGAAATGACCCAAAAACAAATCCGTGCGGGCTGGACCTAAAGCGGACAATATCATACTAATGTGGAGTGGCCTAAAGCGGACAATATCATACTAATGTGGAGTGGTGGGGTGGACCGCTTGGTTTGAGGGGAGGTTTGTTGGGGTATCAACCCAAGTCCCACATCGGCAATTGAAAGAAGAATTGTCTAATATATATAAGTGTCCACCCACTTCATTAGTATGAGGCGGACAATATCATACTAATGTGGAGTGGTGGGAGTGGTCGCGGTCCCTACAGATGTCACTTTTTTGTCATTCCCAATATAAATTTTATTCTAAACAAAACATGCAATTTTTTATGGCGTAAATAACATAAATAAATAAATAAATAATATTATTTAAAGTCTTAAGTCATTTACAATATACTTATTTTGCGGATAATATATCACATGCATTATTTTATGAGGTGGTCTCCCATGAGAACAAGGGGATCCGTCTCATGCATGAGACGGGTCGCCCATGACCCATGGGTCGAACCCGCCACGTGGCAACCCACCATTGGCCGGATTTTTTTTTTTTTTTTTTTTTTTTGAGTTTTTATATATTTTTTTTCGGCTTTTCAGTGGTTTAGCAAAAAAATAATAGTTACCATCTCTTAAAGTAACATTGTTCATAAGTAAACGTAATACTTGTTTTAAAAAAACAAAAGCTCGTTTTTATCCATTTTTCCAAATGTAATACTAAATATAATTACATGTAACCCAAACAATATCTAAATGTAATAATCATCTATGCTGAAATATAATAGTGCTTTAGCTAAAATGTAATATAATGTGTATTTTAAATTTTATTTTTTTAAAAAAAATAACATTTGAAAAGTAATAACTTATGTATATGAATGTAATAGTAAGTTTATACAAGTAAATGTAACACTTTGATTGACGAAATTGTAATAGATTTCTATAGATAATGTAATACTTTTATATGTATCATGATAAATTTGACCCCATTGTAACTTATTGTTTGAAAACATATAGATATCTATACACATGTATTACAATTATATACAAATACTATTACATATAAATAACACGTTTGTTACATTTTAGTTATAATAAGTATTACTTTTGGCAAACGAAGAAAACATAGGAAAAACACTATTACTTTAAGAGATGGTAACTATTACTTTAAGAGATGGTAACTATTACTTTTCACAAACCGAAAAAAAACCAAAAATAAAAATATAAAAATTTTAAAAAAAGCAAAAAAAAAAAAAAAAAAAAAAAAATATTCGACCAATGAG
Organism: Campanula takesimana; assembly: GCA_026119855.1. Classification (NCBI taxonomy): domain Eukaryota; kingdom Viridiplantae; phylum Streptophyta; class Magnoliopsida; order Asterales; family Campanulaceae; genus Campanula; species Campanula takesimana. The sequence continues at coordinate 588,247 of JAOWBW010000298.1, read as the reverse complement.
GGGCTGCCACGTGGCAGGGTCCCCCCATGGGTCCTGGAGCAGGGTTGTGGGTCGGGTAATGGGTCAAAAAAATGACCCGTCTCACCCATGAGACGGGTTGGAGTGTTCTCACACAAGTTTTTGTCTAATTTTATTACCCTACCTGGTAGCAAATTTCTTTTTATAGAAGAAAAAAGTAAGATATTAAATCATAAAAATTTCATCATATTAATGAGTGGTGGAGCTAGAATTAATTATAAGAGGGGGAAACTTTAAAATAACATAACTACTTGGACATTATCACATTGTGTCCCCAGAAAACTGGCCCAGTGGTAAAGCCAAGTCTCACACTCAATGAGCCAGTGACGGAGGTAGGGCATAGGCTATGGGGCAATTGCCCACATTGAGTTTTCAAAATCAATAATTTAGTAGTGCAATTTTTGTAATATATTGGTAAAATTAAATGATTTAATACAAATTGCCCCCATTGAAGTTTAGAAAAAAAATATATTATAAATGATTTTTGCCCCATTAGTTAGTGTATTTTTTTCTAAACATATTTTGCCCCCCTTACAAAAAAATCCTGGCTCCGCCACTGCGATGGGCGCTAGGGTTCGATCTTTCTCCTTACCTCCTTCTGGCGTTGGCATCATCAAAAAAAGAGACATGCATTATCACATTGTAAAGAAAGCCAAAATATATTTTAGTGATTTATTTTCATTGAAGAAAAGAGGACAAATATGTTTTCTACACTAAATTCATGTTTCAACCAAATATATAAAAAAAAGACATTATAATTAAATGGGGTCAACTGCCCCCATAATGAAACACATAACTCCCCGAGTGATATTAAATGGAGGCAACTGGCCCAGTGGTAATAGGTACACAAACAACTCCAATAAAGCAATGACTTCTATCTTACTCCTACAAATTACTGAATACCTCTAACTTTAACACCATAAAATGGAAAACAGACAAGCATAGAGTAGAGGGTTAGGGCGTGACTTTACAGCCGTACTCTCAAAACAGCAAATGCATGTACCGCCAATTTAAGTACTCTCTCCGTCCCTCTTTAACTTACGAAAAATGAGTTGGACACATTAATTAAAGAAAAAATGAAAAACGTGATGTGTTGTGAGTGTAAATAGTTGGGTGTGAGAGAGAAAGTGAGATATAAAATAGTTAGTGGATAGTTGTTGTGAGTATGACAAGTGGGGCCCACCATTTTAAAAGTATTAAAACATTTTCATTTTAGGATTTTGTAAGGAGAAAATTTTGGGGGAAACTAGTTTCTCCCTAAGTTATAAAAAGTCCTGTTTTTATAGGGATTAAAGTTTAGGGGTTAAGGTTTAGGGTTTAGGCCTTTTAGGGTTTAAAAAGTGTTAAAAAACAGGACTTTTTTATAACTTATGGAGGAACTAGTTTCCCCCAAAACCAACTCTTTTGTAAGTTGAAGTGGGACAACCAAATGAGTATTTTTTGTAGATTAAAGAGGAACGGAAATAGTATTTTAGATGTCTCATTCTAATCGATAAATTTTAATATACTTTTTAATATTGTTTAAATAATAAGACGTTCTCAAAGGAGTGACCCAGAGGTAAAGCTAAATCTCACCCTCGGTAAGCGCTAGGGTTTCGATCACTCGCCTCGCCTCCTTCTGACATGCACATTGTTATCCCAGAGGTAAAGCTAAATCTCACCCTCGGTAAGCGCTAGGGTTTCGATCACTCGCCTCGCCTCCTTCTGACATGCACATTGTCAATAACAATAACAATAACAATAACAATAACAATAACAATAACAATAACAATAACAATAATAATAATAATAATAATAATAATAATAATAATAAGACTTACTTATCATATCATAACAACTATTTACTTATTATTTTTTATCATATTTTTTATTTTTACCTAATTCTTCACACTCAGAACAAATTATAGATTTTTTACCTTTTATAAATTTGTGTACACAACATAATACTATAAGACAAAAACTTATGTGAGACGGGTTTCGTTGAGAGAGTAAATGGTTTGCCCCTATAGGCGGGGCAGAGCAAGCATATTTCCTATCTCATATTAAAATCTGTCACATGTGTGAGACTGTCTCACATATTATTATACTATAAACAGTGGTGGACCCAAGATTTTTTTTTTAAGGGGGCAAAATTATTTTGACAAAGACTCAAGTGAGAACACACATACCCGTCTCATCCATGAGACGGGTCATTTCGACCCAAAACCCAACCCATGACCCGGCCATTGAACCGGCTCCATGACCCACGTGGCAACTTCTTATAGGCCCAAAAAAATTTTTTTGGCTCCAGGACTCAAGGCGACACTGCCACGTGGCAGCCTCTCATAGGCCCAATTTTTTTTTTTTTGGTTTTTTTTCGGTTTGTCAAAAGTAATAGTTACTATAACGTAATGTAATGACTGTATACATATAAAGTAACAGTTTGTATACATAAAAGTAATACATATATATAGAAAAGTAGCAGTGTTTTTTTTTATGTTTTCTTCGTTTGCCAAAAGTAATACATATTATAACTAAAATGTAACGAACGTTTTACTTATATGTAATAATGTTTATACATAATTGTAACACATATGTATAGAAAAAGTAATAATTCAACCATTTACATTTTTAGAGCTAAAAACACTTGATTAGTGTTACATGTAAAAGTATTACATTATATATAGAAATATGTTATAATTTCTTTTATTAAAGTGTTACATTTACTTGTACAAACAATTACATTCATATATATGAGTTGTTACTTTTCAAAAAATTAAATCAAAATACACAATATTTTACATTTTTGCAAAAGCATTATTACATTTCAGTATAAATGATAATTACATTTAGATATTGCTTGGGTTACATGTAATTATAGTTAGTATTACATTTGAAAAAATGGGTAAAACGAGCTTTTGTTTTTGTAAAACAGGTGTTACGTTTACTTATGAATAATATTATTTTATATGTATTCAGTCATTACATTAAGTTATGGTAACTATTACTTTTGGTCAACGACGGAAAAGCCGAAAAAATAATATAAAAACTAAAAAAAAAATAAAAAAATTGGAGCTTGAGAAGCTGTCACGTGGCGGGTTCGGCCCATGGGTCATGGGGCGACTCGTCTCATGCATGAGATGGATCCCCTTGTTCTCATGGGAGACCACCTCAATTATTTTTATTAGTGTAAGGGGCAAGAAAAAATTTAATGTATTTTTTCCTTCGATGAAAGGGGGGCAAATATTAATTTGGTAGGTCCGCCGGTGACTATAAATAAAGTAGATACATTCTCTCGTGTTTTTCTATTTAGGAAAAAAAAAAAACTGAATAGTTTATGCCCTATGGGCTACTAATGCATCTGTACTTGGACACACTAGTCCACGCCCACTCTACCACTTCACCGTAGACCCCTTTTTTTTTTTTTTCCTGGCATTTTAAACCTTCTTAAATGGATACTATGTTAAAGTCTATTTGGTAACTCAAATAAGTTCTTAATTCAAAATACTTAGGGTTAGTCTCATGTAAAACGCGTTTTTCTTAATGATTAGGAAAAACATAATTTTTCAAAACCTTCAGAAGACATTATATTAATATCCAGAAGGCTTTATACTGATATACAGGACCTTTCTGGCTATCACTTTCAAAGGTTCTGGCTATCAATCTCATATCCAGAAGGCTTTATATTGATATCCATAACTAGAGAATCATTCTGGCTATCACTTTCAAATGTTCTGCTATCAATTTCATATCCAGAAGGCTTTATATTGATATCCAGGACCCATCTAGCTATCACTTTCAAAGGTTCTGGCTATCAATCTCATATCCAGAACCGTTGGGAAGTTATGATTATTTACAAAAATGCCACCGCGTTTTATTTAAAACACGTTTTTCCTAAGCGTTTGGAAAAACACGTTTTTCCCAAGATTTTGCGAAATGCTTAAGAGATTAAAAAGTTAATTTTATTTGATAAATTAAAAATTAAATTACTTAACTGATTAAAATTATCTTATAAAAACTATTAACTTTAAATTGAAAACAAAAGTATTAACACAGTACTCCCTCTGTCCCATTTTAAGAGTCAAAAATTTCCTAAAAGGGCGTCCCATTTTAAGAGTTAAAATCTTAAAATGAAAATTTGGATCTACATGTCATACTCACAACAATTATCCACTAACTCTTTTCTACCCCCACTTTATCTCTCCTACCCAACTTACAACACATCGCATTTTCCTTAATTCTTGAACACCAGGGCCGGTCCTAGCAATTCATAAGCCCGGGGCAAAATCAGATGAATGGGCCCTAACAATTTTTTTTTCACAAACTCAAATACTATTTTTTACTATCAAAATATAAATTATGTATAAACTACTTCCTATTTCAAAGTATAAATATAATAATATATAATCACTTGAATAAGAGAACTAAAATAAATAATAATAAAAAAAAATAACCACGATGATTGCAAAATTTCTTGATAAAAGTATAATAATGTCACAAACATCACAACTACACCCTCTTTCTCTTCACCTAAATTTTCCTCACATTCACCTTCTCCACCTAATTCATCCGAATTCTCTACATCTAAATTTTTAGGTTGTTCAAAATTATCTACACCCAATCCACTAGAATTTTCATGAGAAGAGTTTCCTTTCAATAAAAATTTATTCATAGCTCCTCTTTGTGATTCTACTAATTGCTCCACCCGCTTTCTTTTTTTTTTTTTTTTTTTCTTTTTTGACATCCAGATGGTTGCAACATTATAAAAAATATTATACAACAATAATATAAAAAGAACAAGAACACCTGAATTCTTGAGATGAAAATTACGGAACCGACAGTGACTCAGTGAGTACCAAGTTCAAGTTCTTCTGCAAGAAAAAAAAAAGAAAAAAAAAAGAAAAAAATAAATAAATATTAGTCTGAATTAAAAATAAACTTGAATTCTTGACATCTTGTAATTGAAAAGCATCATAAAAATTACTAAGAAAAATTAAAAATAAACGCTGGCTGACTGGGAGTGAAAGAGAGGAAGAGAAGAAGAGTTATAGAATTATAAATAAATAGGATAAAATTATAGCCGTTCAGTGTTTTTTTTTCCGTTTCTATCGCATTTCGTAATCATCGGATACTGAAGAGACGAGTATCACGTTAGTTTTCAAAAAAAAAAAAAAACGTTTCATATTCCATGTATAAGGAATTTAAGATTAGCAAAATTTGTTCCAAATTTAATTTAATACTCATACTAAAATTAGGACACATATAAAAGGCAAGCTCAAATTAAAAGAGTCAAAGATTGGGCTGCACATTAATTAAACCACGGATGGGCCTCTATTAGTTGGGCCTAGACTTAATAATTGTGGCTTCCCTACACCCCAACTCAATACATTTTGAAAGCAAAAAAAAAAAAAAAGAAGCCCAAAACACATACATAGTACTATAGCATACAAACAGATGGGCCCCTTGCTGAATAGGGCCCTGGGCCATTGCCCAGGCCGCCCTCCTGGGCCGGGCCTGTTGAGCACACCCATTTTTTTACTCTTAAAATGAGATGGAAAGAGTATTTAAACAAGTAAATATCTGATTAGGCATTACGCACAATGATCTGTGATTTATTGTTTGCACATCAGACCATGTCTGCAAGTTACATCGTGCTATATACTGCTTGAACAATCTTCGGCCTTGGTTTCAACGACTTCATGATTTTCTTTTGTCCATTGTTTTAGTTCTTTATTCATTCGGCACTCTGGGAAGTCATTGGTTGCCATCCTCGTTTATGTGAATGATCAATTCATTATCACAAGATCCTCGCGTGATGAGGTGTCTCAAGTCATTCAAAGTATTTGTGATACTTTTGAAAGTCGTAAACTGGGATCCTTAGCTTCTTCTTGGGGATTAAAACACATTACGCAGACGTTCTTTTGCTCTCTCAGGCGAAATATGCTTCAGATCTGCTACACATGTTTCAAATGGACGTGTGGTTGCAAACCCGTCACAACTCCCATTGTCTCGGGTTCCCTCCTTTCGGCCTCAGATGGAGATCCACTCTCCGACGTTACCACATATCGAAGCATGGTTGGCGGATTACAATACCTAACCCTAACACACGTTCGGATATTGCTTTTGCTATGAATCAAGTGTTTCAATACATGCATAATCCCCACACTTCTCATCTCCTAGCAATCGAGCGTATTTTCCACTTTGTTAAAGGAACTCTTGCTCTTGGCCTTTGGTTCTCCCGCTCTTCAGATATAACTCTTCGTGCTTACTCCAACTCCAATTGGGCAGGCGCACCAGACGTTCGACGATCTACCACTGGTGCGTGTATCTTCGTCGACCCAAACTTAGTAGCATGGACTGCTAAGAAATAAACCAATGTTGCTCGCTCGAGTAGTAAAGCTGAGTACCGCGCTTTAGCCACCACCGCTGCAGAACTCTGATTGTTTTCCTACCTTTACCATGAGCTCTAGATTTTCCTGACACCTCCACGTCTTCTTTGTGATAATGATTCGGCCCTTCACATGGCTCGAAATTCATTTTTTCATGCACGCACAAGACATGTAGAGATTGATCACCACTTTGTTCGTGAACTTCACTACCGAGGCTTCCTTCGTCTCGGGTATGTCTTTACACTTGATTAACTCGACAATGTCTTCACCAAAGGTCGTTCCAACACTCATCTTCAACTTCTGTCATCCAAGTTGCAGCTCACTCCCGTACCGCTTAGCTTGAGGGGGTGTGAACAAATAAATAATTTTAGATAATTTATATCCCTTATTACCCTGTATCAGTTAGATTAGATATGTATAATATTTAAATTTCTTTGTTGACAACCCGATTAGATTAGCATAGCCTAGATTAACATAGATGCAATATTATCAGGAGAGTTGTACTCATCAGAAATAATGTATAGACTGTAGGTCTCTTTATGTATAAATACTCGTGTAATACAATGTAAAACTCAAGTTGAGTATTTTTTTACATGCTTTGTACCTGTGCATTCGTTTAGTCTTATAGAATAAGTATGTAGTTGTGATATCATTTACATCATCTCTGTTGGAAATTTGGTTCCAAAATTGGGTTTGATCAATCTTTGACAAAAAATATTCATGTTATTTCATTTTGTGTAAATGAAAATAAATTGCATATTAATAATCTACATTTGAAGTAGATTAATGTGATGTATTTTTTTTCTCAAAACCAAATTGTGGTGAGTGAGAAATTAATGCTCAAATAATACAAGTTGAAATGGGTTTATGAAGAGTTTATGAATATGGAAAGCCATATCCCACAGTGCTTAGAAAGCACAAAGTTGGAGAGTATTTAAACTCCTATACTTGTGTGGGATAACAATCAAGCGTTATCCTCCTACCATGCAACCCAGTGTAACAAGGAGCCAACCATGCAACCAAGTGGGCAATTGGACTAGTTTTGGGCTAGCTCAAAATTGACCCACAGCCTGCGAAGCGCGCGAAGAGCGGAATGTGCAATTTGAGCGCACTTTGCACGTGCGCATCGGTCGCTGGGAGCTGTGGAGCCTTAAACTTTTTGAGAATTTTCATCAAGGGTTCGATGGCTCGGCTCAAGGGTGACTCGGTTCGGACCGAATCAAGGTTCACTACTAGAAAAACGCTAATTACCCACGAAAATTTCCGTTGGTAAACACGAAATTCCATCGGTAAATTAACTTTACCTACGGAATTAGTCCGTCAGAATTCCGTCGGTAAAATTTTGTTGGTAATACCCACGGACATTCCGTCGGTATTACCCACGGAAATTCCGTCGGCAATGCCAAAATAACCGTCAGAAAATGATGAAAATTTCCATCGAAAAATATTTCCCCGTCGCCGGTCGGGAATTTGCCGGAACTTACCGACGGAATATTCCGTCTCTAACTCAATAAAAAAAATTAAATAATAAAAAACTTATCCACGGAAATTTTCGTGGGTAATTTAATTAGATTTTAAAAAAATATATTTAAAATACAAAAAAACCACTGATAACCTGTAAAATAAGACCTGCACATACATGCAATGTCGCGCCCCAGACCCGTGGTCCTACTTGGCCCCACGCTCGGGACACGAGTCGAAGACGTTATAAAACACTTTTGAAACATTTTCGAAATGTACTTTATAATTTTATAAAGTTTAACAAAATCACACTTGAAGTTCAAAGACTTCATCTAACTTTAAACAAACTTTACAACCAACTTTCACAACGAAAGTACTTAGCCCGAAGGCTTACAAACTTTTATCCAAATGTACATACAGCAACATTAACCAAAATAGGTGTGACAATAGAAAGTACGGGTACTCTACCCAAAAGGTTTTACATTTACATAATGTAACCTTAACAAAACAAGTCCCAACTCTTACCACTCCAACGTCCTCCCGTGCCAAGTGTCCTATCCCCTGGACCCACCTTTATCTAAACGGTAAACAAATAAAGAGTGAGAATAAATCTCAGTAAGCTACTAAAATGCAACTACGTTTCATGCTAAAATGATAATCATAAAGAATAGTATCATAGCAATCACATAGCACATAGTATGAGAGATAACATCAACTCATATACCACAATTACCACATAGGCCACACTCAAGTGGATACCAAGACAATGTTTACCCAATAACATAACTGTCCGAGAATACCATCTGAGAAAACCATCTGAGCAGCATAAATAGCTGAAGACGGGATCCCGAAAACCAAACCATAACCAATAGAACCAAAGTAACCAGAGAGGGAAATATGACACAAAGTCATAACTCAAATGCTCACCAAAGGGAGCGATTCATCCCATCCAAGGCCAATCTGGACTGGGGAAACAGAGAAGGCACAGTGGACATCTTATAGTGAACTTGGCTTGTGTGCCACTATAATTCTCCCACCGCCTGACACGATGTACCAATGGAAAACCTTATAGTGAACATACTTGTACCACTATAATTCTCCCATTGCCTGACTCCACAACAAGACCAGCTGGACTTTCACAAGAAGCACAGTAATGAATACTTGCTAAACAACAACAACCGGGGCAATGATTCTAAAATAATGAACCAAGCCAAACACATCAAAAGATGCACATAAAGAATCACTCACAAAGAGTCTACAACAACATGATTCAAGGTCACAATATATTCTTGCACACACTTGAACACCTTTCTCATTAACCATGACAATATCCCAGGACACTCATATATTGGTCCTAGACAATACCCCAAGGATTAAACCAAAGTTAACCTTCTATACCTTACCTCAACCAAACTATAAGACTCAGGGGAAAGTGTGCGGCCGCCCAAAACAGGGTGTGCGGTCGCACACATTCTGTTTTCCCAAGAACAAAATCTTCCAGATAAGTGTGCGGCCGCATGCCCCTTGGGCGGCCGCCCAACACACTCGACAGGCAAAACCCAAAATGATTATACTCCTTCCGTTTCACCGTCTCAAAAGTACTACACTAACGTTTATAACTTTACTAAGACTACAAAATTAGTCTCAAAACAACTTAATACTACTTTGAACCCAACCAAACCAACATACTAAATACTCCATTTGTCCCAAAATCACAAGTATAACAAATATTACCCAAATCACAAAATAACAATTACAAGTATCAGATATAACATATATGACCATTTTAACATTTAAAGGGGAATTAGTAACTTACCTATTTTCGGAAAAAGTATCGCTGAAATAAGTTTTGTTCGGATAGAAATGACCTACTCGACGCCCTGATCATTTTTATATAATTAGTTTTTAAAACGGGTAAGTAAATAAAAAGAATTAAATCGAAATGGGTTGAACTTACCTTTTCTCTTTAACCCTAAGGAAAGAACGAGAAGTTGCTGAAAGAAAATTCACATAGGGAAATAGGAAAAGGAAGGATAGTTATACTAAAGTGTTTACCCATTTTTTTATACTTTAGTCACTAGACTTTCCATTTGAACACTTAAGCCCCTTAACTTATAATTTCAACAAGGACCCTAAAGTTTCAACTTAATCATTTAACTCCTTTAACCATTATTATTACTAACTAAGTAAATAACACAAATAATAAAGTAAAATGTGCAAATCATAAAATATGATGCAACACATAAAATGCACACATAAGTCAAATAAAAATCCCCAAAAATATAAAATAAATAGGGACGGGTTTTGGGGTCGCTACATGCAATCTCAACATACCATAACCATTCGTAATCCCACCATACCAAATACTTCTACATTACAATACAAAACAACATATACTTTCTAATAGTTTCAAAACAACATATCAAATAACGATCCAAAACAATATACTCCCTCCGTCCCGCCGAAAATTGCAAAAAAAAATCATGGCACAAGAATTAAGGGAAAAGTGAAAAAGGTGATGTGTTGTGAGTGTTGATAGTTGAGTGGGAGAGAGAAAGTGGGGTAGAGAATAGTTAGTGGGTTAGTGGATGTGAGAATGAGAAGTGGGACCCACTAATTAAAAAATATTTAAAACTTTCCATTTATGGAATGTGCAATTTCTATGGGACGCCCATTTTGGTAAGTTTTGCAATTTTCGGTGGGACGGAGGGAGTATCATATTACAAATCAAATAAAAAAATCTAATACAAGTGTTTTAGTTATCTTCACTTCAAATCAAATAGAATCAAGTAAAAATCATCAATCACTACCATTCCTACGACTTTTGGAGCTGCTACCACCACCATGGCCACCCCTCCATCCACGTCCATTCGAATTTAAGTATTGCCCAATAGAAGAGTTAGAATTATTACCACTAGGAGGTTGTTGTTGCTGCTGGAGCATAGATCTCATCATTTCTTGTATTTTCCCCGCATTTCCTCTCGCATTCGTTCAACTTGGGTGTCTACCGTCTCAGTCAAGCTTGCTACAATCTCATCCTTCTGTCACATTTGAGCATCATAGTCCATATTCTGACTGCTGGAAATGGGGTCTGTTAGTACCCAACCTGAAAATGAGTTATTAGGCATTCTAGAACTCACAGGGACCTCCCAGGTATTTACGAGCTGTGCAAGACTTATCCGGATTTCCCAAAAAGCCCAGATAAGAAGATATCAACGACTGATCGGATGAAGCTGCAAAGATAGACGTTATCTAGTCCTTCTTCAGAGTCCAGATTGATCAGAACTTTGAGAATCGAGCTAATCCACCTGGATCGACCGGGCGACCACTTCTCCCAGATCAAGTTTTCTTATAAATAGATGACCTCAGTTCATAATTTGATACACAATTCTCTCCCCCGAGTTCCACAAGCCAAACTGACGGCAGAACTCTCTCTTCAAGCATTTCTAGCAATCCCGAAGGTCCGACGAATCCGCGCTAGAGATTCGACTTCGTTCTTGTCAAGATTGGTGAGAATTTGTCATGTTTTCTTAGTTTAGATCTGATTTATCCTAGGTTTATTATGTTTATTCATCAATATTCATATGATTCATAACGTGTTCTTCATGTTCTTGCTAGAATTCATAATATGCTCTATAACTAGGGTAGCGATCTTCATGTTTATGTGTTCATTCATATGTATTCATGATGTTCTTGTTATTATGCTAGATCTAAGACTTATCCATGCGTAACATATTAGATCTAATGTTTTGATCCCTATTTATGTGCACATGCCATAGCCAATGATGATCTTAGGATTTCACCAAACCCTAATACGATCTAGGAACTATTTCTAACCCAAATATTCCCCCTCTATATGCATGATCCCGCTTCATCTCTTCCCATTCTAATTCATCAATGAACTACACCGACCTGAGCTTCTCATGATGAGAAGAATGTAGGCAATATTCGGATCCAGTCTCAAACACTAACACACACACACATTGATCATGATAGAAAGACCGATTCATCGGGCAATATGAGTGATAACATGAATATTCTTCTTCTATTGTAATTTGACCCCCGAACCCCATTATTCTCATAAATGGTTTTCTCAATGTTTTAACAACAAATAAAACAACGTGGCGACTCTCGATTTCAAACTCGCGTATTCACAGTGGCGACTCTGCTGTGGACTTGTTTTTGAAAAACCTTTTTCAAAACTTAAGAGGGTCTAACTTTTATTAACGTCATGATTTTGTGTGTGTTCTAACTGCCCCACGCACCCCTTTTCTGCAAATCTGTTTCTAACAATTTCCTGCAGGTTTATGTGTTCTTAGTATGTTTTGATGGTCTAGATTTGCTCTATTATGTTCGCTTCATACTGTTATTATGAATTGTTATGCTATTAGACTTCTCTCGTGCATTGCATATCATTCCTAAAAATACGTAATCAAATGGCACACTACCACTAGTCCGTGTCACACTGTACACCCTACTGGATACTCCGCTGAGTGCACAGATTTTGGTGATCCTGTCGCCTCTATCTTCGTGGCACCCGGGCTATCTAACTCATCGTGTTCGCTCTCGAGCCGTTGAGGTTAATCCTTGTTCATTTCTAAACCATGCACTTTGATCGAGTTAAGAACACTTATCAAAACAAGTAATCCTAATCTTAACTAAAATCATTCATCATGTTGCGTGTGTCTACCCTAGATCAACTCTAGTCAACCCTCGACTCGTCTAGGTCAACCCTAGTTAACCTCTGACCTTCCTAGGTCAAACTTTGGCCAACTTTGGTCAACCGACCTACCTTTAAGCCATCTAGGATTCCCCGTCATCTAGACCCATCTAGGTCAACCTTTGACCTCCTAAGTCAACTTCGACCCGCTTAGGTCAACCTACCTATCATTGACCCATCTAGGTCAATTTACCCATGTCTCGCCTCGCTTGGGTCAACCCTACCTCAACCAACTTAGGTTAACCCATCACCTTGACCCGCCTAGGTCAAACCTCCACCCATCTAGATTAACCCGCCATTTTTGACCTATCATCGACCCGATTAGGTAAAATCCTTCATCTTTACTCCTACCTTTAGTCAACCTAGCCAACCTTAGATGACCTACCTCTTGGCCTACCCATGTCAAACCTTACCCGATTCACTAAAGTAAAAAACCACCCTTACCTAGGGTCCCTCCACCTATACCTAACCAAGGACCGAGTCATCTCCCCTTACTTTTAGACCTCTACGGTCACCTTCTAATACTTATGGTTTTCAAAATCACTGACCTCTTCGGTCACTATCTCACTCGTTTTACTTAACCCGAACTACGGTGACCTGAGCCTCTCATTGTGTGGGACCTCTCCTGCATAGTAAGGGGAACGTAGGCAGCTCCGGCCCGATCAAACTTTTGGTCTTTTCATTCAAAGAACATTTCAAAAAATACGGAGATCGAGTCTTTTTATAAAAAAAAATGATTTTATAACGATGCCTTGTCATTAATTATGAGTCTAATTTAATTCAAAGACTTAACTTCTCCACCAACCACTACAGAATCCTGTATCATGTCTGCCGAAGGGATCATCACAGTCACAACCGAAGCTACCACCCAAGGTCTCGAGACAACTCTCCACCCCAACACCACCCTCAATGAGAAAATGGCCCACTTCAACGCCATCCTCAACAAGCAAGCGGTCTATCTTGACACAGCTCTCAACAAGCAAGAAGCCTTCTATGAGACACTCCTCGACAAGCAAGCGGCCCACTATGAGACTATCCTCAGAGAGCAATCAACCCTCTCCCGAACTCTTCTTGATGAGCAAGAAGCCTTCTTTGAGACTGTTCTCCTCAAACGGACAGACCTCTTCTAGAAGGTGGTGTACAAAGCTCTAAAGGACCCCGAGGAACATCTCCGGTCTGACATCTATGGCATCTACGAGTATCTCAACCGCACTCTTCCTCATGCTCAGTTTCAACACCCGTACGCTCCTCAAAGGTATGGACCACCACCGACTTCCCCCACTGGGATGCCTCCTGTGATTACTCATCAGCAAGGAATACCAATGCATAAACCGCCCTCCAAGATGGTCCGTGACAAGCGCAAGTTCGATGATTTGGGTATACCATTAGATTAATGCTTCGAAAATCTAGTTCAAGCTGGCAAGTTAGCTCCTCTTCTTGACTTTAAACCAAACTTTGCAAGACAAGACTTGGATCCCTCCAAATACTGCAAGTATCACCAATACATCGAACATGACACCGAAAAGTGCTTCCAACTGAAAAGGACGATCCAAAGCCTCATTGATAGTGGAGCCATCATCCTCCAAGGGAACAAATGGGTATAACCAAAGTCCAAGCAAGCAAGAAGTTACACCGGGGCTACCTCCATCTAAAAAAAAAAAAGTCTTTCAGTCTTCGTAGGTTCTAGGGAGTCTTTTAGTCAAAGTCCACCTCGGACATTAATCTTTTATTTTTACTAGCAAAAGTCCGCTTTGGACATTAGTTAGATTGTTAAAGTCCACCTCGGACTAGTCAATTCGAGTCTTTAATAAAGTGTCTTTATTTCTTTTCTCTCAAGACTTGAGACATAATCTTGTATATACATCAACTCCCTGAAAATTGTATTAATCTCAATTATCAATTGATTGCTATATCTTTATATGACGAATTAATCGCAAATCTACTCGTTAATGAAGACTCATTAAAAGGTAAATGGACCCACAAACCATTATACATAACTAAACAAACAAATAATCTCAAAATAACAAACGCTTTGATCAATCGAACTGTTTTCTCTTTTCTATTTGTCCTCTCTAAACCGACCCTCATATACAACTTGTGTGCACCCACTGTGTACACTCCATATATACACTCCTTGTGTACACCCACTGTGTACACTCCATATATACACTCCTTGTGTATACCCACTATGTGCACCCTCCATATATCCCTTGTGTACACCCACTGTGTGCACCCTCCATATATACCGTCCTCGTGTACACCCACTGTGTACACCCTCCATATACACAATCCTCGTGTACAACCACTGTGTACACCACCTATATATCCTTCGTGTACACCCACTGTGTGCACCCTCCTAAATACTTCTAATATACACTTCCATCTTCCCATGAAGAAGACGACGACTGCAGAGCTGCTCACCATCGAAGAAGTGTCCGCGCAATCATGAAGGCTGCCTGTTACCGTCACAACTACAACATGGCGGCGCACTGGGGCTGTCTGTCTCCCCACGATGATGTCAACGAAATGCAAAGGGCTGTTCAAAACCTCCTCCACAAGTTCCACCTCCCAAAGACGAAAGCGAACTAGGGGCTCATCTTGCCCCACATTTCAATATGTATATATAAAAAAAAAGCTCGCTAGGTCAAAACCCACAACGGGCGGCTTAGGAAAAAATTAGAGCAAATGCACAAAAAAGAAGCCCGCTAGGTTGAAAACCCGCAAGGGCGGCCTAGGCAAAATAAGGGTGTGCACAAAGAAATAAATCAAAGCAAAGAAAAATAGAAGGGGCTATCATCATAGAAAAGTAAAAGTCCCACTTTCTTTTCATTTCATATTCTCTATTTTTTTCTCTTTTCAAAGGAGTTCAATCCAACTAGACGACAGCAGTCCAAAGCGACAACTACAAACGAAGCTGTCCAAAGCATCAAGCAACAATGGAACAACCACCATTCAAACCCGGTATCATCATCAATCGGATCATCCTCGAACTACGCGGACCTGAGCCTCTTACACCGAGAGGAACGTAGGCAACCTCATAGTCCGGTCCACAAAATATACGCAACCCACCTCGAGTCAATTTTCATTCTTTTCTCGCTTCCCCATACACTATAATTTCGATTCTCTTTCTTGATTAATCAAGGCGTTTATTATTTCGAGACTACTTGTCTAAAACATAATCATAAGATACGTAACTAATCAACGAGGTCCATTCTCGAGCAATCAAAAGACTATTCTGAATAAAACAATTTTTAAATGTCTCGACAAGTCTTCTATTCTACAATCTAGGAAAGAGCTAAACACTAATTTATGTCAAGCAGGGGATTCCTTCCTTTTATACACATACTTCCCGTAGGGTTTAAATGCGAGAACTCCCTCACTTGTTCTCTCTCTCTCTCTCTTCTCTCACTATAACAAAAAAGGGCTCCTGCAAGTCGTCTGTATAATTTTGTCTTTTTCTTTATTTTTGAGTCGACTGAAAAAAAAAACGACGCTAAAAGAATATACCCACCTAGATTGAAAACCCGCAAGGGCGGTCTAGAGAAAAAATAGGGTGCGTCTAAAAGGAGGTAGAGTCCCCCACCTTATACCCTCATCAAACTGGGGCTGTCTCAATGGAATTTGTCCGACTACCGGTACTCCAACAAAATCTTTCCCCGCAGAAAGTCATCTTTTTCCATCGAAGTTCAACATGGATGACCTCTTTCTAATGACCTCACCAAACTGGGGCTGCCCCAATGCAACCGGACTGACTACCGATGCTCAAGTGAGATCACTCTCCAACAAGGCTACTCCCCACAGAATGTCATCTCTTTCCACAGGCGCTCAACATGGCTCACCTCTTTCAAAGACCCCCCCATTCAAACTGGGGCTTCTCCAAACAAAGTTAGGATAACTGCCTGACTACTCAGAAATCACCGGCAACCCGATGAAGTCTCACTCACCCGAAGGGTTACCCTAATCAACGAATCCAACGAAGGACAAGTACTTGAATTAATTAGGCAGTAATTAATAATAAGTCATCTTTACAAAGTCGTTACATTTTCAAAAAGTGTTTTCTATCACGACACATTGTTTATAAACCCGCACACTCGGTCTCCACTAAATTTACAAAATGTCTTTTGTCTTATCCCCGTGATGTTCTAACTGAATCGGTCCTACACCATCTACCCTACAACTTAGGATACCCTTGGGTCTTGCGTCCCGTCTCCCATAGGTCAAAGCCCTAAATCTCCTTTAGGCAACTCATACCAATTGAAGTCAAATAGTTTATTAACCCAACTAGGGTACCCTTGGCCTGTGCAATTCGCTCCTAGATTGCTTACATGCTATTTACATGCTATTTACATGTTATTTACATGATATTTACACGCTACTTGCTACTCTACGTGCTACTTGCTACTGTACATGTTACATAGTACATAAATGTATATACAGTCATCCATCAATATATACTATGCTGTTGTCTGTGCTCTACGCTAACAAAATGCAGAAACTAAGAAGACGATCCACTAGCATCGCCTCGAGTCCTCTTTCGAGGATGTCCGCCCGGAGCACCATCGTCGTCACTAGAAAGAGGAGAACCGCCATATTCTGCGACCTAGCGGAGGCCCTTCACCACCTTCCTGTGCAATCTCCGGATCACCGCCCGCGAGCCCGACTCGCGGCAAGCTATGACCTCATATGTCTAATTAGTTACCTAAGACAAAGGCAGCACGAGTATGTCAAAGCAAGTCCAAATGAGAGGATGACTAAAGATAAAAGTGGGATGAACAGAAGGAAAGGGTAAGGTACATGCACTGAGATGACCCGCCGTGATCTGAAACTCCAGAGCTACCTCACTCTCCTCATGCTGCACCCATTAAGGGTCATCATCACCGTCTACATGATCATACAGAGGAACTCCAAAAACCCTGTCAAAAGAAGGACCTCTTGGACCCAGTGCCACCGACTCAACATGCCTCTGCCCCATCTCCGCAGTCTCTCCTCTATCACAGCGCTTGAGCCCCAAGGCGCGTCCCAACAAAGTCATCATACGAGGCTCCCTCTACCACAAACTGTCTAGCATCAAGGCCCTTGGTCAACCTAACCTGGTCAGACAAAGACATTGAAACAGTCATGGACCACGGAGGATCCACCGAAACCAAATAGACACTACCTACTCCATCCTAGGGACCTACCCTCTCAATCAAGTAAAGGACATCTCTGTCATGTCCAATCAACAACCTCCGCTAGCCCGTCGCCTCAAGCACAACTACGATCTACAACTCCGATCTAGGGAATGGTACAACTTTACCAAGCTTGTAGCTCTTACATCCAAGTCCACCAGACATCCAAGCAGTGGGATCATCGCCGTCATGCCAGCATTAGCAAAATTGGTCTGTGACAACCCATACCAAGTAAATGCTTGGGCAGTTACCTCTACATCACCGCCTCTGGCCTCGAGATCCACCAACATCGCCTCATGCCGCCTCCTAAGGCCGCCTAAACATACCCGCTCCTGTTATCGGTGCAATCAAACCCAATCAAGCTCGGAAGACCATCCGCACTCCCATCAAAAAGCAAAGTATCTTCACTCCATACTAGGGCTACATGTGAACCGCAACCCGGTCAGAGCCGTGAAGTCCGAGAGAGTCACCATAACCTCTCCCCAACCAAAGTGGAATGTATGGGTGGTATCCCACAAATGCTCCCGCAGTGCCATGAACAGATTAGTGCTCTTGGTCAACTTTCCCCGACCGGATAAGCTCTCGAAGAATGTTCCCAAGCTGGTGGCCCGCACCTTGCTCTGTACAGTCTCTGGGATCCTCTCCCACAAGCTATGCACAACGCTACACGATCCCCTCGACTTCAAAGGCGGCAATACAACCCGCAAGCACAAACAGGTATGCACAGCAAAGATATGCAATCAATCCAGCAATTTACTTCATGATGCATGCTCATATATGAACTGCTGCATTTTTATTCTAGGAGAATCCCCAAAATTCCTAACGAGTACTATAAATATCTCACAACCAAAACCCTAGTTTACCTAGGACAAGTCAACTCCAAACAAGTCCAAAACATTTCAATAATTAACGGACAAAAATATGACTTCATCCAAAATAAGCTTTCTCAACGAAACATTAATGTACATTGCATCCCTACACTCTAACGAAAGTCAAACAACACAAAAAGCACTTTTAACAAAGTCAACAAGTCAAAAATCGGTAAAAGATTACAACATTTTCGGACCAAAAGCGACTTAACATAAGAATTACATTTTTCAACAAAACCACCAATATCAATATATTATACATACTACAAATAAATCAATCAACTTGGGTCAAAATCTACAAGCTTCATGAAAACCCCAATTAAAGGTCATTAAACCCTAAGTACAAAACTAATCAACCAAGACCCCATATCTTGGGTAATTTGCAAACAAGACACCTCAACTTAACACCATCCAAATCTAAAACCCCATACCTTGGGTAATTTACAATTAAAACCCCAAACCTTGGGTAAAGTACAAATAAATCCTCCATCTTTAATATCAACATGCTTAAATCCCAAACTTGGGTCATTTATAATTAAAATATTCACAAACAACACAAAATCTACTTAAACCCCAAACAAGGGTAATTACCAAATATAACCATTCAAACCCTAAACTTTGGGTAATTCACAATCAAACACTTCATGCAAGGTAAATTCCAATCAAGTCCTTCACTAAAAAATAACTCACAACCAAGTCCTACACTAAGAGCAATTCACAATTAAAACCCTCTACGGTTAATATTTAAAACCCCGAACTTGGGTAACTTACAATTACAAGACTTACAAATCAACAAGAATTAACTTAAAACCCGAACTTGGGTAATTTACCATCAAAATCTTTACAATCAAAGTAAAATACAAATGAACCCCAAACCTTGGGTAATCTACAAGTTAAAACTCTTTGCAATCTACATAAGGTTCATTTAACCCCAAACTATGGGTAAAATACAACTAATTTTCTACAAAATTCACTTAACCCCAAACGTTGGGAAATTCACATCTCTAAACTCAAACAATCAAAACTCAAACCCTAGACTATAGGTAATTTCACTCAAAATACTCAATACTTAAAGCCTATACAAAAGGTATCTTACACCAAAACAAATCCCAAATCGGCCCGGAAGGCCTCTAAAATTCTAAATCAATCTATAATTAAAGGTGGGAACCTCCTTAAACCCTAAAGATTATAAATTGAAGGTCGGAACCTCCGTAAACCCTAATTCTTAAAATCAATCTATAATTAAAGGTTGGAACCTCCGTAAACCCTAAAGATTATAAATTGAAGGTCGGAACCTCCGTAAACCCTAATTCTTAAAATCAATCTATAATTAAAGGTCGGAACCTCCGTAAACCCTAAAGATTATAAATTGAAGGTCGGAACCTCCGTAAACCCTGATTCTTAAAATCAATCTATAATTAAAGGTCGGAACCTCCTTAAACCCTAAAGATTATAAATTGAAGGTCGGAACCTCCGTAAACCCTAATTGGGTCCAGAAGACCTCTATAAAAATTACCAATAGGGTTCGGAAATCCTCTACAAAATTTCTAAATCAATCTAAACTTGGGTTCGGAAATCCTCTACAAAATTTCTAAATCAATCTAAAATTGGGTTCGGAAATCCTCTACAAAATTACCAAATCAATCTAAAATCGGGTTCAGAAATCCTCTACAAAATTACCAAATCAATCTAAAATCGGGTTCGGAAATCCTCTACAAAATTTCTAAATCAATCTAAAATGGGGTTCAGAAATCCTCTACAAAATTTCTAAATCAATCTAAAATTGGGTTCGGAAATCCTCTACAAAATTTCCAAATCAATTTAAAATTGGGTTCGGAAATCCTCTACAAAATTTCCAAATCAATCTATAATTGGGTTCGAAAATCCTCTACAAAATTTTTAAATCAATCCATAATGAAAGGTCGGAACCTCCGTAAGCCCTAATCCTCCAAATCAATCTATAAATCGATTACGCACGCTCTATAGGAAGTTAGAATTCATCCTTAATTCTGTTCTCGATTCTTAAAACTTTTTGTCGAACCGTGCGTAGGTCCTCCCCTCCTTTCCCCAATAGATTCCATCTGCAACGACTTTATTGTTTCACGAATGCTTGATTATCCCCAGCGAAGGACGGCATCTCGTTTCTTTCTTTTTCCACAGGTCTCGAACTACGATTGGCTTGATTCCACTTTGATACGTAGGTAGCCTGACCAAGGTTCAGCCACTCGACCAACTTGGTCACTTTCTTTCTCACTCCTCTCTCGATTTGGAACTCATGTTTCAGATCAGTTCCTTTTCTTAAATCGATGACCCTCCCTACCTTGCAAGAACGTCGCCGAGGGGCTACTGTTAGTACCCAACCTAAAAATGAGTTATTAGACATTCTAGAACTCACAGAGACCTCCCAGATATTTACGAGCTGCGCAAGACTTATCCATAATTTCCCGAAAAGCCCAGATAAGAAGATATCAACGATTGATCGGATGAAGCTGCAAAGATATACGTTATCTAGTCCTTCTTCAGAGTCCAGATTGATCAGAACCTTGGGAATCGAGCTAATCCACCTGGATCAGCCGGGCGGCCACATGCTCGGGCGGGCGGCCACTTCTCCCAGATCAAGTTTTCTTATAAATAGATGACCTCAGTTCATAATTCGATACACAATTCTCTCCCCCGAGTTCCACAAGCCAAACTGACGGCAGAACTCTCTCTTCAAGCATTTCTAGCAATCCCGAAGGTCCGACGAATCCGCGTTAGAGATTCGACTTCGTTCTTGTCAAGATTGGTGAGAATTTGTCATGTTTCTTAGTTTAGATCTGATTTATGCTAGTTTCATTATGTTTATTCATCAATATTCATATGATTCATAACGTGTTCTTTATGTTCTTGCTAGAATTCATAATATGCTCTATAACTAGGGTAGCGATCTTCATGTTTATGTGTTCATTCATATGTATTCATGATGTTCTTGTTATTATGCTAGATCTAAGACTTATCCATGCGTAACATATTAGATCTAATGTTTTAGTCCCTATTTATGTGCACATGCCATAGCCAATGATGATCTTAGAGTTTCATCAAACCCTAATACGATCTAAGAACTATTTCTAACCCTAATCTTCCCCCTTTATATGCATGATCCCGCTTCATCTCTTCCTATTCTAATTAATCAATGAACTACACCAACCTAAGCTTCTCATGATGAGAAGAATCCCATGATGAGAAGAATGTGGGCAATCTTCGGATCCGGTCTCAAACACTATCACACACACACACACATTGATCATGATAGAAAGACCGATTAGTCGGACAATAGAAGTGATAACATGAATATTCTTCTTCTATTGTAATTTGACCCCCGAACCCCATTATTCTCATAAATGGTTTTCTCAATGTTTTAACAACAAATAAAACAATGTGGCGACTCTCGATTTCAAACTCGCGTATTCACAGGGTCGTGTTGTAGCTTGTTTTGAATGGAAATGGCCTTCCAAAGTTCTGCTCGAAAGAGAGGTCGTGTTGTGCTTTCAAGCTCGATAATTCCTTCCTCAATAGCCTCCTCACGAGCACATGGCACATATGTTTCCTATCAAAAACAAAAAAAATAAACTTATTCATTAACGAAATAATATATAATGCATAGTAATATAAACACTTACATAGATGCGACAAAGGGAGTAAGCGTTTGACTTTACTTTGTATCTTGTTCAAACCAACATATTTGTGTGCATAATTTCATTTTATCCCACAGTTGAAAAGGCTGCCTTGCAGTAGTTTATCTAGGCCTTCAATTTTTTTAGGTCTACTATTTGTTTTGTTGCAGTTTTAGTTACTCTTTTCAGGGAGTTCACAACCTTTTGTTTATTGACCAATGTATTCCTGTGTCTTCTAGCTAAGAAATCAAGGCTTCAAAATAGATTACTCCCTCTGTCCTAGTTTAAGGTTCTTAGTTGCTTTATTCCATAAATAGAAAAGGAATGAATAGTGTTTTGGAGAATTTTGCCCTCAAAAAGTTCATTTAATTACAAAAAAAACCATTAATTAAAGAACTTACTTTCACCCACTTGCTTCATAAATAGTATTTTGGACATTTATATCATTCACTTTCTACTTTTGGTTGACTCATTTCTTTTGTTTTTGCCTTGGTTTCTTAATAAGTGTACATAGTCAAACTAAGACCCTAAATTGGGATGGATGGAGTACTTTTTAGCCAATCTCACTTAAAAATTTATTTTGAGACGGAGGGAGTATACTACACATATTAGAGACTGTAAAATACGCATATAGAGAATTCAAATGTTACAACATTTAAAATGGTGTTTGTGCTCATGTCGATCACAGGAACACGAACTTGAGATGCTAAAGCAAGTATCCTCTATGTGTATCCACACGCGAACGAATATCTAGAACTATTCTAGATCTGGATTGCTAGACCCATTAGAAAACACGATTTCTAATATTCAAAGGCTATATGAATTTTGGTGTTCTTGATCTTTGATTCACAATCTTGGATCAAGAATTATGTTTCTCAAATATATTGGGTTGCATTAGTTTAATGGCTGATGAAAAGATGTATTTGTAGTCCCTAGTCATTAACCCTCAATGACCTAGAAGACCTAAATCCCGTCACCCAATTAAACTGGCCAAAACTGACTTCAGGGGTTCTGGCATGGTCGTGCTCACAAAGTGGCACGGCCGTGCCACTTGTGCAGAGCCGCACCTTCCCGAAATTAATATTGGCAAGATCGAGCTTGTGAACTGGCATGGTCGCGCCAATTGGCACGATCGTTCGCATAGAACGGCACGGTCGTGCCATTTGGGCCGAACCTGCCAGTTTTCAGCTTTTTCCAATTTCTAGCCTTTTGATCAATTCGTCCTTTTGTGTGTGACCCCATAGGATTATATTAAGTTGGCAATGAGTCCAACTAAGGTCAAACCCATAAGTCATGAGCGGACTCTAGCAAGCCATCATGACTACCCAATTAATATAACTTAAACGACGTTCGTTATCCTCATATAACATATCACAATCCTTTTGTCACGCGATATCATATTGGACATAAGTCATGGTCCACGTCAACTTATGTTGTCCAATGCTTTCTCGATCCCGAGTAGATTGATATGAGCAAATGACATTTCAATTCACTTGGGTACGGGCGTACACTATCATCAATCTCACTCATCGAGAGGCCAAGCAGATATCTCTCTTGAGGGAGGGACAAATCCCATCTTGACTTATCATTCTTCCCTACATGAATCCAATTATGACAATCATAGCCTTTATAACCACCCGGTTAGGGGTTGCGTTTGAGTACGTCAAACATAATGTTTATCATGTAAAAGACTATGATAATCTCAGGTCTAAGGATAAATGATATAACTATATGAGATTTAATTATGACATCTGACCATAACATAAATCTCATAGGTGGGTCAAGTCCAGTACTTGTTCTCCAACAAGTACCCATAAGTTTAATTTGTATCACATATGATCATCATATGATCATCAATTAAACTTATTCTAGTCCTTCATAAGTACTAGGGACGGGGATTATTATAATAAACATGTAAAGCATATAATAGTCCAGGTTTGTTATCTCCATAACAAATGAGAACATGATGCAACGTAAGGCCTTTCTCAAGGGCCTAGGGCATAATTTCCAACAATCTCCCACTTGCACTAGGCCCAATCAATGCGTATCCAATACCATTGAGCTTAGCTTATGACCATCATAACAGCATGCAGAGGACCTTATGTAGGAAGATTATCCTTGTTATCATCATAAGGTATTTTTCATATTTTGACATCTCCCATGTCAACGATTTCTCGTAGAGATGGAAACGCCTGAGTGCGTGTTTGGATTACAGATGAGTCCTTGGCACCTTAGCTTGTGCAATAACCATTATTTCACAACAAAGGTCCATAGGATTAGTAGTACCAGAAACTATTTATAGTTTTACTAATAACATATATATTCAAACAACTCTCTTAGTTACAACTCTTGTAATTAAATACTCAATTTTATTGGTAGAATAATTTATAGTGTATTTGCTTGGAACTATTCCAACTAATAGCACTTACTTTAAACTTATGTTTATACTGCGATTTAAATTACCCTTTTATCGATGTGGAAGCATGCATCTATGTAAACATTTACTAGATCATCTCCCATGTCAACAACCATCAAGAATGCATCCTTAATTCTTCTCAAGTATATAAAGACATTCTTGACCACCATCTAGTGACTTTCACTAGGATATGATTAGTTTGTTCTCATTATACTCCAAGTATACGAGTTATCCCGTCTGGGTACATAATATGACATACATGATAGATCAAATTGCCGAAGCATACGGAATCTTAATCATGTATTCTTGCTCATTAGTCTTTCACTAAGACTAAGTCTTGCCAAGAATATTGTCATTGGACAACTTTGCAAGTTCTTCTCCAAGAGTCTTGCATACTGAACAATTCAGTATTTTGTCTCTACAAGTACTTTGACACAAACCAATCAACTTCCTAGATTTATATCAATAGATATTTATTCCAAGGATGTAAGCGGCTTGTTCCTTAGTCTTTCATTAAAAAACTCTTTCAAAATGAATTATATGTCAACCACATATACAAGACTAGGAATTAGACTATGCTCCCACTAATTTCTTAGTAAGCACAAGTCTCATCTTTGATGAATTTCAAACGATTTGAACACTTCATCAAAATGATTGTTTCAACTCCAATTAGCTTGCTTCAATCCAACACATGGATTTCCGCAACTAACATACTTTATTAGAATTTCCAGACTATCAAAACCTTTAGGTTGTATCCAATACATCCTTAAGTAAGTTCCCGTTAAGGAACGCTGTTTTGATATCCATTTGTCAAATTTCATATTCCAAATATGAATATATGACAATAAGAATTCGAATATCTTAAAGCATTGATACACGACTATTTTATAGTCTTTTATAATATATTTTACCTATTATTTTACTTTCAATCATAGCTCTATTGGGTACTTTTGATTCATTTTTATATATATTTTGTGGATTTTATTCTTGGTAGTATTCTGTGGTTGAAACAGGTTTTTAGGGACCTTTCGGGTCAAAATATGGCTCATATGATGGACCGGAGCAAAGGGGTTGAAGACGGAACAAACTGAGATGAAAGAGGATTGAAAAAATCAGATTTTGGTTAAGCACGACTGTGCTTGTAAAACAGCACGGCCATGCCGTTGATGTCGACAATTTTCAGCCAAAATACATTTCAGCACGGCCGTGCAGTTCTTCATACTCGACAGCGCAAAGAGCTATGGTCCGGTCGGACCTCAGTGTATACCCGGTCGAACCCCAAAGAAAATCCGGTCAGACCTTGTTGCTAACCCGGCCGGATCACTTGAATTTCGCTACTCAGCAAGCTTGGTCTGCGCGGACCCATATCAAGACTGGCCCGGACCCCTCTTATGCCTGTTCTGAATAAATGCCTCCAAGAGGTGTCTTTTGGACTGAGTTCCGGGAAACAACACATCTCTTGACCCAAATGCCTATATAAGAAGGCCAATCCAGCCTTAGAAACCATCCAAAAATTGTTGTAACATTACTCTAGTAAATTTTAGTCTCACAAATATTATTATTTTACATCTTTTTGAGGTGTTCTTGAGGAAAAACAATAAAAATTCTTACAGAGTTATTTTCAGCCCTTGTTTCTTTCATCATTGCAAGATTAAGTTTCCTTCTTCTCTAAATCTTTATATTGCTATACTTATATCTTGTATATTTTGTTAATCAAATGGCTTGTGAGTAATCCTCCCTTATTCTTGGGGTTGGAAACTCAACTCAATATGTTCATTACTTTAATTCATGCTCTTATTTCCTTCTATTCATCTTAAAAAAATCTCTTTGTATTATACTTACAACGCCTACGACCATGATGACGTCCATGATTCGTATGAATCCCAGTTAATCAAGAGAAGGACCTAGCGGTGAATCTCGATTAATGGAACCATATGAAGTGACTGGGTTTCTATTAATCACGAGAGTAGATTAATGGCCTAGAGATGTCCTTGAGTGGAAGTACGTGGATTTTAAAAGAACTTAATGTGTTTTTACTAATGAACAGAACCATCGAGAGAAAGTCCGTGTTAGTATTAAAATACGTGTGTTTTAAGCCTTGGTTAAGAAGTTAACACAACATATCGTACCATCCTTGCTTTAAAATGAATCTTCAAATCTAAAGAGCATGACTAATTTATGAACACATGATTGTTTAAGTCCCAATCCCAGGAAGTATTTCTTCATAAGAGTTTTCATCCAGTTAGAGTATTTTGCAATATATTTCTAGTTCAGTGACAAAACAATTTTACCCCCAATCATTTCTTCTTTTTACTATTTTTTATTAAAAGCAATCATCTATAAAGTAAACATTGTCCTTGTGGGATCGACACGCATTTGCCGTATTCTATACTATAACAACACCGTGCACTTGCGGTATTTTATAACTAAGCCGTGTATTTCGGCCTAACAAGCATGACTACAAGTGAGAAAGTTTTATCATAGTCGAAATATGAGTCAACCTTTCACATTTAGTTTTGCTTAATTAGTATGTTACTTGCTACCCATGTATAGTTTTTCTCCAAGAAAACTCAATTACATCATTTGGTTTTTACACCTTAGGTTAGAATGATCAAGTTTCAAACTTGATTATACTACATGGATTGCCTTTTAGATTTTATGACTCCAAGCCATTAATCTAAATATGGAGCGGACTTCGCATTTTGATAGGTGGTAAATATGTCATCCTAAATGAACTTTACCTCAATACGTTCTATTACGAGAAATCCAGTATTTCTTGTTATAGATTGTATCCTATCATATATGCAAGTAACTTGTGTAACTTGAACGGTTTTTCACAACTCCTTGTGAAAGTTTGTTCAACTTCCTTCTTAGATTCAATGTAATTTTCTAGGTCTCGAACCATTCGAGATATATTTTACTCCCACTGATTCTTTTAGAGATAAACAATTTATCTAGAAAAGTACCATTACAAACAAAAAAATTTGTTTCTTAGAAGTAAAATAATATCCTCAAGTTTCCTTAGGATATCCCATGAAAATACATTTATTAGATTTAAGTGTGAGCACAAACAAGTCTTTTCTCAAAAGTCTCACTTTCTTAAATCTTCAGAAAAATGAAATACGTACATAATTTTTTTTATTATAAAGAAGGGTGTTGTTATACACACCCGTAAAACTTATGAATACACCCATAGAATGCTTGAAATATTAGATAGTACAACACTGTAATGCACTGTTACAGGTGTAGTAATAAGTTTTACGGGTGTATATAGCAACACCCTTTAAAAAACATAAATAAAAGGTTAAGATAAAGAGATGGGTTAATGACAATTTAGGGCCTGAACTCCAGGGGGTGCGTCTAAAAGGGGCCTGGGTTTTTTTTCCCGCTAGATCAGGGCTCAATATCTAAATTTTTCGCCAGTTAAGGGATTTTTGACGGAAATTGTTAGAAAAGTCAGTTAAGTGCCATGTGCCGTGCACCTGAACAACATATCAGTTAATTCGAAGTTGACTTCATGTTTTAGGGGGTCAAATGTACAAGTGTAGAAATAAGGGGAGGAGAGAAGTAAACACTCTTTCTTCTTCAAATAAAAAGCCTACCCTAATCCCCATTCCCAGATCGAACCCACGCCTCAGTAACGAACGCCGACCGCCGACCAGCCACCGCCTTCATCCAATCACCATTATCAACAAATCAAACAAAACCCATTTTAATAGCAAAACCACCCATTAATTATTACAATCTATATTTAAAGGACAAAACCAATCCAAAATTCAGAATTAAAGCCTTCTATCAAACTAAAATTTGAAAATTTTGAAAATGTTGAAACAGAGAGATGAGAACAGATCTGGACACAAATAGAAACGAAAAAAAAAATCAATTTTTTATACCCCATTTGAAAACCCATCAACTGACGAATGGATCTGGAGAAAGACACAATCGACTCACCGGCGATTATGGTGGGAAGAGAAACAGACAACGTGTTCGCAAACTGGGTTTTGAGCGGAGGTGTGAGGGAATGACGGGGTGAGATCTAGAGTGGGAACCGACGCCGAGAGGAAGGAGTAGGAGGTTGGGGTGGCTGCTTTAATGAATACAAAGGGGCGGTGTGGGGAGGAGAGACGGCGGCGGGCATGTGAGTAGGAGATGATGTGGGTTTTGACGAGAGAGTGAGGGGTGACATGGAAGGAAGGGGTGACGCGGGAGGTTGCAGCCGACTGTAGGGTGGGATGTGGATGGGTGGTGGTGGATGGTTGAAGGGCAGAAGGTGGTGTTTGGGGAGGTAAAGGGATGGCTGGGAAAGGGGAAGGGAAAGGGTGGGTATGAATAGGACAGTAGTACTATTCTTGCTGTTTTTTTTTTTAAATTTATTTTGTTAAAGTTTCTATTAAATTGTAATTAATCCTTTTAAATAAGAATGTGGATATTTTTTTATATATTTTAATAAGTCTATTTTTTAAATGTTGTATAATAATATTAAGTATCTATAATACTTCCTCCGTCCCATGCGAAATAGGATTCTTGGTCCGACACGAGGATTAAGGAATAATAATATTTTATTATAAAAAGTTGTTTGAAAAGTAGGTGTTGTGAGTATAAAGGAGAGAGAAAGTGGGTGTGGAATAATAAATGAAAAGAAGTTATGAGTATGACAAGTGGGTCATACTAATAAAAAAGTAATAAAAGCTTTCCATTTTGGGATGTCCTATTTCAAGTGGGTCATTCTAATAAAAAAGTAATAAAAGCTTTCCATTGTAAATAGTGATAATTATTTTATGTTGTTTTAAATTTGGTGAATGTAAAAAGTAATTTATTATGCTCATAGAATAAAATTTAAATTTATTTATAATTTTCTTTATTTTAAATTTATTATTTAGAAAATAATCTAAATCCTTTTATATTTAATATAACTATTAGATTAATTTGTTTAATAATTTTGATTTTTTTAATAAATTTATTTTATATATGATAATTACTTATTTTATTATATACTCCATCCGTTTCATGTGAATTGAGACTTATTTCCTTTTTCGTCCGTTTCACATCAATTGAGACTGCCTAAAATGGCAAAGAATCTTTACTATTTCTCCCACTCATTCTCTCTCCTACTTTACTTTTACACTCACATACATCAATCAACTTACTATTCCTACCACTCATTCTCTCTCCTATTTAATTTTTCACACTCACAAACACTTCCTCCCCCTATTTCTCTCTCTTACTTTTCCTTGGTTTGTGTTCCAAAAATTTTGGTCTCAATTCACATGAAACGGTGGGAGTACTTGTATTTAGGAAAAATATTTATTTCATTTTTTAACCTTTTGAGTTTCAAAAATTTCACTAAAACCCTTACTAACTAATATAATTACAAACCCATCCATTTAGTCGATCACGTGCTCGGCACATGGCACTTAACTGACTTTTCTAACGATTTCCGTCAAAAAGCCCAGGCAAAAAGATTTAGATATTGAGCCCTGATCTAGCAGAAAAAAAAACCCAGGCCCCTTTTAGACGCACCCCTGAAGTTCAGCCCCTAATTTGTGATTAACCCTAAAGAGACCCAAACAAACGTACAATAAAAAAGTCCGCGATGATATTCATGACTTTCTTCCTTCCTCAACAAATCTCCCAACTCTCCAAACCCTAACCCCCTCCCCCCCCCCTCTCTCTCTCTCTTCGAATTCGTCTCCCTGCAGCATTCTAATCGACTAAGAAATTTGTTTTTTCTTCTTCGGCGACGAGATTTCTCCGGATCTGATCAGTCAAGGTAACTTTTCTAGGTTTTTTTTTGGGAATATGTCTGATCAGTTTAAACTGATCGATTAATTGTTTCTTAATCGTGTTAATTTCTGGTCTCAGATTTTTATTTTATTTAGTCAATTTTTGTTTGTATGAGAATTTTTTAGCGGTAGGGAGAGAGCGAAGGATGGTGTTCGTTTTGATATGGATAATGATGAATCGTCAATCTTTAATACGATTGTAATATCTTAATTGGAACCTGGACGTTAGAATATTCCAGGGATATGATGGGAAAATTGTTCGTTTTGATTAATTTTATATCGTGATATCTGATGTAGAATGATTTCTTTTTAAGTTCATTTTCGCACTTTAATACGAGAAAGAACTGTTAATTGACAAGATTGTAATTTTCTCCATGAACAATGGGATTGAATTGAGTCATTTATTCCATCAGGATTTGTTTTGCTGGAGAGGTAAATTGAACTATTCAATTAATTTAAATCCTGCAAATCTTGTACTTTTGATCATTATTCTTCAATACTGCGATGAATTTTGATGTTGAAAATAACTGCTCAATCCTCAACTTTTGTAGAAAATTAAATGGTTATCACAGAACATATTTATATGAATCGTATGATAGATGGGAAGTCTGTTCCATGTGTAATCTTGTATACCTTTTTAACAATTGACATGTCACCTCCGTCTTTTATAATATAATGGTTTTGGCTCCATTTTTGGCTGTGAGTTTTTTCTAGACCTTTTGACAGAGTGTGACATGTTACCAGCAGGTATAAACAGATTTCCTCGCTTTTCTGATTTACAATCTGTGGTTACTCTCCGCCCCTATGGATGCTGTCTCATTCTTCTCAGAGGCACCAAACTTATAATCCAATACTTATGTGTCCATAATCTAGCACAAGCAATCTTTTAGGACGTCTTATTTGTTCTGCACACCGGGTCCTAGTAACCTATTATTGAAAGCCACTTAGACTACTACAAGCTGAGTATGATGCATCAGTATACGCTTTAACAAATTGCAATCAGGGTAGGTTGCTTTGGTGTACGAATTAGTTGGGTCTGGGCTCATAAAATCCCCACCGCAAAAATTAATTACATTTTGTAGTATCTTTTTCATATGTAAGACCTTTACAATGATTATCATTGCAGTCCTTTCAAAGTATTGTCAACCTAATCTAAGATTCTTTTGACTTGCAATACAGCTATTCTTTCCTTCAGTTCTTTGTGATCAGTGTCTAATTAAAACGATAAATGACTAGTGAACTTTGTAGTTCTTGTTCTTTTGGATTTACTATATAGTTGCCGCGATATGAAAATTGAAACCCGACAATAGATTCCTTTCCAATCATGAACATTATTAGTTTTTCTTGATTGCTCCATCTGTAACTGTTCATCCATATATGGAACTTCTGCTGTAATTGGGTAGTGGTTTATGGCTCACAGAATTATATGCTTTGCAGTGTGCGCACTAAGTAAATGTTGTATGTTGCTGCCAAAGTTAAACCATTTGGAGCCAAGTTCTGTTGCACGTGTTTGATGGACAATGACTATTCCGATGGATAACATGTCAGGTAGTTTGTCGAGGGACCGTGCTCAACGTCTATACAACAAGGTATAACTTCCATTAATCACCTAACGTACATGAGATTCGTGTGATGACAAGTCAATAATTTGCAGTTATACCTCATAACATCCTTAGAAGTCTTGCAAAGGCATCTTGGATTCCTTCATCTACTAGATGAGTGGCATATACTCCATAGCTTAGAAAACAGTAAATATGTAGTCCATCATTTGAGATCTATATTATCTGCGCTGTGTTGCTGAACTCTACATTTACCATTCCGTCCATTCAACTTTGCATGTCTTGCACATTTGCCAATGATTCTCGTTATTTTTTTGCTTTGTCAGTTAGAATGCATAAGTTACCATCCGTATTCTGTGACAGTACAAATTTCACAATCTAGCATTGATTTTTGACATTTTCTAAACTCCTTTTTCATATTGGCTGTCAAGCAATCCCTATACTGATTTCACGCAGTACAGATTTTGCATTTAAAAGATCTTTTATTCACTATGTCAATGTTTAATTTAGCAATACAATGTTAAGAACAAGAATACAAGAGGCAGACTGAAATTCCGTGCTGCCAAACTTAGGGAAGCCAGCAACTAGTACCTTGACTTTTCTATAAAAGCAGTGATACCATTTATTTTCTTTTTGGATATGGCACTGCCTGACTATCCAAAGTGATGCTAATTGTTATTGATTTGCAGTGGGGTGTGGTCCTTGAATTGTTCTTTCACCTTCTGTATGCTTTACCTTATACTTATTTGCTGTTTCTTGTTATAGAATGTTGAGTTGGAAAATAAGAGGCGAAAAGCAGCTCAAGCAAGAATTCCGTCTGATCCAAATGCATGGCAGCAGATTCGAGAGAATTATGAATCTATTATCCTTGAAGATCACGCATTCTCTGAACAGCATGATATCGAGTATGCTTTGTGGCAGTTGCATTACCGACGTATCGAAGAGTTACGTGCACATTATCATGCTGCTCAAGCCTCTGCAGCTCAAAATGGTAAAGGTCCTGCTCGGCCAGGACCTGATCGAATCACGAAAATCCGATCTCAGTTCAAGACCTTCCTTTCAGAAGCTACTGGATTTTATCATGACCTAATGGTGAAAATTAGAGCCAAATATGGTCTCTCAGTTCTCTTAGATGATCCAGAGAATGATATTGTTTTGTCTGAAGATGGAAGCAAATCTGTTGATGCTAAAAAAGGCTTGTTATCCTGCCACCGTTGTTTTATTTATCTTGGGGATCTTGCTCGTTACAAAAGCTTATATGGAGAGGATGATTCAAAACCTCGAGATTTCGCAGCAGCATCAAGCTACTATACACAATCTTCTGCTCTTTGCCCTTCAAGCGGCAACCCTCATCATCAGGTTCTTTTGCTTCCGTTAATGGTCATCATGATTTCATTTGGACATTATCTTCTCACCTCCCCCTTCTACTATTTTATTCTCCTGAAATTCATCTGTGTTATAATCTCGATCCTGCTTAATCTATGGTTTACATTTACCTTGTGTGTCATCTCAGCTTGCAATTCTTGGTTCCTACATGGGTGATGATATGCTGTCTATTTACCGATATTTCCGAAGTTTAGCGGCTGAAAACCCTTTTACAACTGCAAGGGATAATCTGATCATTGCGTTTGAGAAGGTTAGCTCCTGAAATTCATCTGTTTTATAATCTCGATCCTGCTATTTCTTATTTTTTTTAATTGTAATCATGCGATTTCTGTAGGATTTCCAAATATTCATTGCTTTGAAATTTTATCTGGTTTGTGTTGACCTTTTTTGCATGCAATAAGTGTTTTGAATGGGAAAACATCTTATCTCAAGACTGTAGTATTTACCTATTCGGAATACTGAACGCTTCCTTTATTATCATGAAGTTTCTTGTTAAAGTCCATACGTTGAGGGCTATTTGTGTACCTGTCCTCTTGTTTCCCAAGTCTAAATTTGTTTTCTGTTGTTCGTAAATATGACTGAACAAGTTAGTTTCAAAGTTGCATTCATTATGGTGAGGTATGTTCCTTCAGCTCATCTAAATATTTTTGGATCTAAACTCCCAACTTTTTTTTTTCTTACGATTTATGTTGCTTTTCTTGTCACACAAATAGGAAAAGACGAAACATTAGTGACATTTCTTGTCACACATATAAGCTAAGACGAAACATTAGTGCCATAAAAACATTGGACTTTCCAAATAGGATTCCCTTAACTGGAATGGAGAAAACAGTACTTCTCGAAAGTGGGGGTTGTTCTCATAATGGTCCTTGAATTCTCTATTGATTTTCATCGCAGAAATGAAATCAGATTAATAGCTTGCTACTTGTTTTAAAATAGTTACTGTTTTGCGAGATTTGTTTTTTTATGCCCGTCTTGTTGAAACTTGACTAATTTTT
The DNA here is from genome assembly GCA_026119855.1 of Campanula takesimana. Classification (NCBI taxonomy): domain Eukaryota; kingdom Viridiplantae; phylum Streptophyta; class Magnoliopsida; order Asterales; family Campanulaceae; genus Campanula; species Campanula takesimana. The sequence goes on along the minus strand of JAOWBW010000298.1, from coordinate 553,848 downwards.
ATCATTTAGTTTGTGAATAATAGCTTTACTTTGGCACTTTTTTTTGGCAGAATCGTCAGAGTTACTCTCAGCTGCTTGGGGATTCCAAAGCTGCCACAGTAAAGAAGGCACCTGTGCGGATGACTGGTAAAGGAAGAGGCAAGGGTGAAACGAGGCCTCCACTAAAAGATAGGAAAGTCGAATCAGGTCTCATTGAGGAAAGATCATTCAATGTAACTGAAACTTTTAAAGGCTTCTGCACTCGATTTGTCCGGTTGAATGGCATCCTTTTCACTCGCACCAGGTACTTTAAGTTCATTATTGAATTAATAATATGATATATACTTCCATATTAATGAACTTGTATGTGACCCTCTTCTGCAGCCTGGAGACTTTTGAAGAGGTTTTCACGACTGCTAGAAATGATTTACTGCAGCTTCTATCATCTGGAGCGGATGAGGTGTTCACTCTTGGGTCAGATGCTGCTGAGTGTGGGCTTGTCATAATTAGGATGATAGCCATTCTTATATTCACGGTTCACAATGTGAATAAAGAAACTGAAAACCAGTCGTATGCTGAAATTCTGCAACGTTCAGTTGTCCTCCAGAATGCATTTACTGCTATTTTTGAGTTTATGGCGCATATCTTTGACAGATGCTTCCAATTGAATAATTCATCGACAAGCTTTTTACTGCCTGGCATTATGGTCTTTGTGGAGTGGTTAGCCTGCTGCCAGGATATTGCATTCAGCAGAGAACTGGAGGAGAAACCGTTGTCAGCTAGATCCTTATTTTGGAAGCATTGTGTTTGTTTTCTTAACAAACTATTGTTGAGTGGATCTGGGGCTGTTAATGAGGATAAAGATGAAACTTGTTTCTTTAATATGAGCAGGTATGATGAAGGTGAAACTGCCAATCGACTTGCCTTGCCAGAGGACATAGAATTGAGAGGATTTATTCCTCTTCACCCTGCACATCTTATCCTTGATTTCTCAAGGAAGCATTATTTTGGAGGCGATTGTGGAAATAAGGAAAAGAAAACACGGATTGAGAGGATTATAGCAGCTGGAAAGGCGCTCGCTAATGCAGTTAGGGATGGAGAACAGGGAATCTATTTTGATAAAAGATCCAATGAATTTGTCTTTGGCAAGGAGCCTCAGTGTTTTGATGTCTTTTCACCCAGTAATTCTGTTGAAATACCCACGATTGGTATGGGGCTACAGAATCACCAAGAGTCTGAAACTCATCATTTCGGAACCTCGCTGAAGCTGGAACAATCAAATATTGAAGGAGAAGATGACGATGAGGTTATTGTCTTCAAACCCATTGTAATCGAGAAGCATGCTAATGTGAATGCTCTAAATCTGAATTCCTCCGAGGGTACAAGGAATGGTGCCAACTCAATCAATCTGGGAAGCAATGTGAGCTCTGTTTCTATGTTAAATGATGTTTTTGTTTCAGGGCCACCGACATCTTTTGCGAACATGACTTCACAGCATCTGCAATCGGTCCCGCCAAATACCTTGAAAGGGTTTGTAGAAGATAAAGATTTTGGTGTAAAAGGTTTGGCTGATTTGAACTTTTTAGGGAAAGTTTCTCCTCCAAAATCTGTTTTCGAGCATCATTTAGGAGTTTCCCAGCCTTCTGCCCTTTCGGTTCCAATCCCTCAGTCTCTCCATCTTGGTGTTTACAATGGGTATTCAACCATGCTCCCTGAAACTTCAGTTCCATCCAAGTTTGACTCAATAATGTCGTTAGGAGCTGGTATGGAAAGCTTGTCGATGAAACCTACATCTGTCAAGCCCGTAGGTTTTAAACGAACACCTGTAAGCCGACCCGTTAGGCATGTGGGCCCCCCACCTGGGTTTACCTCAAATCTTCCCAAACTCGTCGATAAGCCGCCATCTAATGCAAACTCAAGCAATGAGAATCCAATGGTGGATGATTATAGCTGGCTAGATGGATACCAATTTCCATCATCAACATACAACAATGGTTTCAACAATCCCATTGATCAGTTGGTGCAGCCATATAACTCTCTGAACAAGAGCAATACCTCGGTGGACATGGCAAGCTTTCCCTTCCCTGGGAAACAAGTCTCACCAGCACAGATCCAAACCGAGAATGGCTGGCATGACAATCAGCTCCCTCAACATTTGAAACTATACCAGCAGCAGCTGCAGCAAAAACGTAATGACGGAAAAGAGCAGTCTGCTGTACTGCCACAGCAGTATCAGGGGCAGTTTCTAGGGGAAGGTCGTTTCTTTGCATGAGATGATGGTTAATGGAGAGCATAGATGGTACGATGTTAACATTAATGTTTTTCTCATGTATTTTTATGCTCTTTAATCATGTCGTCCTAAACCCTATGAGATAGGGATTTCAGACTCAAATCTTAATAGTTTGTGTTTCATTTCTATTCAGGTTTTGAACAATCTACTATGACGGATATCCTCCGTCTTGGTCCTACAATTCAGCCATATGCCATGTGGTCAATGTTACATGTTATTTTGGAGCATGGATGGTCTTGGAGTGTTGCGGGCACCTGCTGTTGATGAGGTCCTCTCTCTCTCTCTCTCGTTAAAAATTGCAATGTATTAATGTAATACTTTGTATCCTAGAACTTCTTATTTTATGGATTTATGTTTCTGATACAAAGCAGTTTAAGTCGTAAAAGAACATAGGTTCAGCCAAATGAAGTTTGATTAGAATTTAATATTTGCGCATTGTTGAGCTAACACTGGCAAACGGACTGGAATTGCCAACAATGTAGACGGGTATTGTTTATTGATGAGGGGATTCCCTATTTTTATGGAATATCTATATATGGGTCTATGAGAAAACGTGGAGGGGGTACAAATTAAGTTATTTAAAATTTACTGTTTGCGCATTGTTGAGGTACACTGGTAAACAGACTGGAATTGTCAACATAGAATCACCAAATCAACCATGGTTGATGCCACTGGCAGAGCTATGTACAGTCAAATGGGCGCAATTGCCCCCGTTTGATTATAAAGATTTACTTAGTTGCCAATATTTGAAGAATTAAGGGTTTTAGTGCAATTTATTGAGACTTGTCCCCGTTTGTGTAAAAGGGCATAATGCACAAAATTTATTTTTGCCCCTTCAATTAGTGAAAATCATTTACCCCCCCCCCCCCAATTTTTTTCCTGGCTCCGACACATGCATCATTTTCTCTGCAGAATAACATGCCTAGTTGTTACAAGTTTGGTTGGCCATTAGTAGGAAGACACGGCAGGGTTGAATTTGAATTGTAATTATTTTCCAAATGACTTGCTGGGGGTTAGAAACATTTACCCCTGAATGGAAATAGTTAAATTTATTGCTGTATTCCAAGTACCTTTGAATTTTATGGTGTACTCTTAAGCCTTTGCTACAATTCTTGAGCTTTGGCCGAGTGCAACGCTTCTATTTCTTGTCAGCATATTCTTAATTTTGTTTGTCCACAAATCTTAGTGTTATTTTGAATTTAAAAATAAAAAAAAATGTTTTAGCTTCAAGAATTCCATATTGTTGCGAACTGCAATTTGATTTTATTTTCAGATACTTTAGTTTCGACATGTATTAACACATCTGTGCTTAAATGAATGTTCACTTTTGAAAATGTTTTGTGCTTAAATCTGTTTGTTCTAGTGAAGTTACTAAATCCACCTTTTACTTGTTATATGTGCAGCTTGTGCCTAGTTTTCCAGATCGGTGATCATGAAGGTAAGTGGGAATTCTGGAGATTATGTCTGTCTGGGTGTTGGATGTGTTGAACTACAACGTTTATTCATGTATAGAAGAGCAAATTGGGGGCAATATCTCAAGGTGGATGGAATCAAGGTGGCAGTACTTGGCTAATCCTACTTGAATCGGTAAAATGTATCTTTTGGAGTGGCATTTAAGTAAAATCGTTGCCGTCCCAGTTGCCAGGTGAGCGGTTTTCGATTGTCAAACATGTTTTAAGGTAGATTTCCTAGCAGTTCTTATATTGAAGCTGCATTTGAAGTTGAAAGTGTTTGGGCAAAAAGATTTGGTTTAATATGGTTTTAAATAATGTGGATGTTTGATTCCAAATAAATGTTTTGTGGGCGATTAAGACGCGTTTGAGGATTTTTTGGGTTTTTATTTGGTGGTATTAGTAGAGTAGTGTTTTAAGGCATTATTGCCTTGGCTATTATATTGTCATTGTTGATGCGACTCTTGTTAAGTTGGGGTTGTTAAACCTGTATGGATTTACAGTTTATGTGGGGTGAGATATTTGTGAAGTTTAATTATGTTAGGATGCTGATTTCTGCACTCGCCTGTCCTGAGGAAATAGTCGCATTTGACATGTCTATTTAGAGAGGAGGGGGAGGAATAGATTGCTATAAAGTTAGTACAAGGATGATTTATGGGACAGCAGAAGATCACCTTGGCGCTGGTCTGTTGTTTGCCGTGGCTCTACGCTATCGTAGCTACCACCCTAGATGCGCACCGGGAGCTAGTGCTTGCTATCGTTCATTAGAAACCTAAAATATTAACTTTAGTTTCTTCAAGCAATCCCTCAAATTTGAATATATCTTCACAAGGGACCTTAACTTCAACTGTAATTTTTAAATGTACCGTCCGTCCGGGACAGGCAAACCAGCCGGTTCATCAAGGTATTTAGCGGTTTTCAATAGAAACAATGCCTACTGGCTTGCTATGGACGACCAGTAGGATGCATTATTAGCTTGCATAACAAACTCGCTGTCGGCAAATTGTACTTTTGTACCATTAAGTTTTCAAGCAGCTGCGATGTGGTACACGATGTACTAAAAGTCGCAATAATTTGGACTAGGCCTGGTAATTGTGGCTGGTCACCCGTTAACCCGGCCGGCCCAATCCGCTAATTAACCCGCCAACCCGCCTCGACCCGACCAATTGTCAGGCTTAATTTGGACCTTTATATTCACAATTAGTTGCAATCCGGTGCAAAATTAACAATTGAAGGAAACATTAACGAGCTTTTTAAAAAGTTACATTGATCTGAACTGAAGAACAAAGCCTTAGCTCTATGATGTTTGTATCGTAAAGAATTTAGAAACAATAAACAACAAAACGTAAAATCATTTGTGAGAAAACAAAACTTGCAATGTCGAAGGCTGAAAATCATTTGTGAGAAAACAAAACTTGCAATGTCGAAGGCTGCAAGACCAAGCTTTTTGTTGTATTATTCTGGTGCGATGAAATTTTTAATTCTTATAACAATTTTTTTTGCGGAATTATTATATTTAGCAATTGACGATAGTACAGAAAAATAGGTGAGGAGGCGTGAAATTGGCCATACTTTCACCGTGCCATCGGCACGGGTTTGAGTACTAGTTTAGAAACAATAGACAAACTCCAATAAAATATAATGCATAAACTTTTCATTTTCAAAATAAATATTGTATTTGACTTACCAATATTTTTAATAAGTGTGCTTTATTTGACAAGATAATGATTGTTTTTTGGTAAAAAAATGCACTAAGATTATTTCATTATATAAAAATGCTATATTTGCTATGGACAAACTAATTATAAGTGACATTTATTATAATTTATATAAGACGGAAGGGAATAATCATGTAAATCATTTTACTATAAAATGTAACTTATGTAATACTCCCTATGTCCCATAAAGACAGTCTCTCATTTTTTGTTGTTTCTACGAAAGAAATCTAAAAATTGGTATTGATAGTATTTATAATGGTGTATCAATAGCAATTTTAAAAATTTTATTAGGACAATTAAAAATAGCCTTAATTATTAATTATTGCTCAAAACTCCTTCGTAAAAACAACGAAAAAAGGACTATCTTTTCGGGACAGATAGATAGAGTACTATACTCACTCGTGCTCAATTGTAATTCTGTACATTTGATTTACAACTCACAGGGTACATGCTATATCTCACAGATAAAAAAAAAAAAAAAAAAAAACATGTAATAAAATGCGACTTATGATACTACAAAATCTTACTCATGTTACTATAAAAACCAAATTGTCGCAAATCCCCAGATGCAATCTCTCCTTTTCTTTTCCCCTTTTCAAGACAAAGATAACTCTTAAAGCGTTGGAGCAACTATCCCACGTCGGAAATTAACAAACCAAATCTTGACTGTATAACGATTTAGGGCTACTTTTCCCATACTCAATTGGTTTTGAGATAAAATTTTAGGCTTTATTATGGTACTAGAGCTGACCATTTACACGTGTTCACGCGTAATATCAAAGTTTGGTTATACGTGAGAGGCCATGTTGGATATAAAGATTCATAGCTACGTCTTTTATAGCCAATTGATGATTTTGGTGGGAGGGTGTGTTGGAGCAATTATCTCATATCGAAAATTAAATATATAAAGGTTCATAGCTACTTCTTTTATAGCCAATTGATTTTGAGGTGGAGCCTCAGACTAAGTCATATAGGGAAAAAAAAAAAAAAAAAAAAAAAAAGGTTACTGAACAGAGAATAACAATTGTATATTACAACAAATTCACCCTGCAGTATGTGCCGGTCCTGGTACACCTTAGCTACCTGTAACCACCCACATTAATATATTCCTATATTACATATATATCTATGTAAAAAATATAAAAATGAAATAATATACTGAACAAAAAAAAAAACAATCTTCTGAGGCTCAATCTTGCCTACCTAGAAACAGAAAAAGTGTGCAATATATTTTTCCAGAAAATCTCTTTCTTTCTTCAAGCATCTTCAGCAAAAACTTTGAGTATAAAGTCACGAAAACGCTTTGCATACTGTCTAGGATCCACAGCCGAGATAGAGGTAGGATCATACTGAATTGACTTGTATGCATGCTCGAGTTTCTTGGTAATGTCGTAATCTTGAAGTATGTCTATAATGCCAAAGAACATCACAACGTCGTAGTATTCCCCTGTGGGGTCCCCGACTAGCTGAAACTCGCAGTCGTTCTTTCTCTCTGTCCTCTCTACTCTTGCAGGCATGTTTATTCCCAACCTAATACTCGCCCACCTGCACATCCCAATACCAATCCGTAGTTATGACGTGTTTTATACTATATAAAAAAAATACTCTCTCCGTCTCGGAAGGATAGTTCCAATTGACTTTTGACAGTCAACTCAAGTAAACTTTGACCAGATATTAGTGTCAATCTAATCATTTAGTGAAATTTTATAATTGTAATTGATAATACTGACGTTGATATTTGGTCAAAGTTTGGTTGTGTTGACCATTAAAAGTTTAATGAAACTATCTTTCTGGGACGGAGGTTCATACAAACTATGGAGTTTGTTTTTTGTACCCGGCGGGGTCTAAAAGAAGTTGGTCCATGTCTGCTCTTGAAAGCCGGGGAACTGAGTCACCATCGGAGGCACCATTATCTGCAAGAATGGAGCTCAGAAATACTTATCTAATTTGCTAAGAATAATACTAGGGGCACAAAAAAGTCACAAAATCTTGCTCACAAAATCCTAGGTGTAATGATTTAGTTGGTGTTTTTAATTGGAGTGTGGCGGGTCCATTATCGATGCAACCAATAAAATATCGCCACCTCATGTTGTGACCAAGATTTTGTGAGCTTATTTTGTGCCCCTAGCATTGCTCATTTGCTAATCATAAACAGTAGGAAAAAAATTTCAGATCAGCCCAAACAAGCTCTAAGTAGTACAAGTAACTCACAGCTAATTTTTGAAGTTTATAATGGCGTACAAAAGGCTTGAAAAAGATAAGAATAAGAGGGATAACCAGTTGGTGTTCTTGAGCCGGAAGGAATGAATTCTCCAGCAGTTGTTGGTTCTCTAAAGTGAATTCCCACCAAGAGACTGTAATCCATTATTCTCTCCTGTTCCAAAAAATCACAATCCCGATCGATCTGCCTGTATAGATTAAGCATTTTATCGGGTGTTAAGATGAATCCTTGTTGTACAAATTTTCAATATTTAAAGTGGAAAAAATGAGGTGCAAATGGCTTAATTCTCTAGCTGAAAAAGGCAAAATATGGTCATCTTAAAGAGGTAAAATTTGTCAAAGAGCTCCAGATCGAGCGGCATCAGGTTTGCCTTCTTTATGGAGGTTTGTTAGATTAAGTCATCAATAAATAAAAACCAATTTAAAAAAATGAGAGGAAAATGTTAAAAATGAGTGACCTTCTGAACTCTTGGAACCATGTTTTCTGCAGTCGGAAAAGGAAGTTGAGATCAAGGTCCTTAAGGATTGTGGTTGTGTCAATCTCCGACTCTGGCTTATCTGTAATGCGACCAAGGGAAGAACCCTTCAAGTCGAATCGTCTGTGAATGGTATATTCAGTGCAGAAGAGATTTCCCATAATGATGAACCTCACCTATATTATACAGAATTCCAACAACTTTGTGTAAATACAAAAAAGAAAAAAAGACAAACAAACAAACGCCAATACTTTGAAGCTATACAGACCTTCTTTTGTGCAGGGCCATTTAGCTTAACGCAATGCAGACCATAAAATTTGGTGAGTAGGGTGTTCTCAAATGCGCGAAAGTGATTATAATAGGCAGACAACATCCTTAATAAAACCTAAAAATGTAATGAAAACATTTGTATTAAGACAGGTTGATAAATTCGGACCAAAAAAGAAGTGATTTTTGGAAGGAAAATAGAGATCTCACTTTAACTTCAGCTTTCTTCATAGTTTTAATCATGTAACGATCATCGTTAGTCAAGTAAAAGAAGCTTCCACTCTTCCCAGGAGAAGACAGTTCACGAAGAGCATCGTTTCCACATATAGATAACATGTAATCAGCTGCATCCACCTTAAATAATTTCCTCAAAGTCCTGAAAAATACATATATATCATCTATAATCAACATCTGCAGATAAAAGATTTCGAGTTCTAGAAGTTTGTGGGCCCCTGTTTTTTTTTTTTTTTTTTTTAAAGAAGGTGGTGCAAAAACTTAGAGATGATCATGCAAAGAGTTCCTGACCTGAAGACTAATGGACAGTAATCCTTCCATCTGAACTCACAAGATTGGTGTGGAGGGGTATGCTTGGATCCCTCTGGAGGAAATCTTGTCCATACTTTCTCCTTTGGGTCAAATGCTGAAGCCTTCAAATCGAGTGATGGAGCCGGACCTGGTCTTCCTACTGAATGCCTGAGAGAGAGAGAGAGAGAGAGAGAAGGGTAAGGAAATAATCATATTTTTAGCTAAGGTCGAGTTTGGATTTAGAATTTGTCAGAACCCTTTTTTGGTTCTTCGTTTTGATCATAGAAATGAGGAAACTTTGATCATACCTGATTCCCAGCTGCAGATTGAGCATGAGATCATAATTCTTGTGACCTTTACAAATTGTTTCGCCTTGTCTCTTGACCACTTTTGGTATCCTAATGGGACTCCCTTCTATCTGCATTCCCATCAAGGCACCATCATCTCTAGCCCTCAAATTATTCCTATCCATATTATCATCCAACATTCTCATCCTACTGAGCTCGTTATCTGCCGGCGCATCTATCCTACCGTCCACAGACATCCTTCTCGGCCTCACATTTGGATCCGTGCCTTTAGTAGACCTCCAAACCGCTAGCTTCTTCTGTGATGGCAATATAGGGACCTTCTCAGCTGGGCTAATCCAACTATCCTTCAAATCAACATCGTAAACTTCTTGTGGGTCCCACTCAAGATTCCCTTCCATGGACGAACCAGCCGGATAATACGTCCCATTCTGTTCTTTAGGATCTCTACTCCAATTCCCCACGTAGAAACTCCCATCGGACCATCTAAAAGTCCCTTGCCCTTTGGGAAATCCGTCTTCCCATTCCCCTTCGTAAGAATTTCCATTTGTCCAAACAAACTTACCTTTCCCACAAATCATCCCATTCCTCCATTCACCAACGTACGTATTCCCATTTGTCCATTGATACTTGCCATTACCTTCTTGAAGCCCTCGACACCATTCCCCATCATAAGTATCTCCGCTCGTGTACTCCTTAACTCCATACCCGTGCTTCAAATTCATTACCCAAGACCCTTTATATGTATCTCCACCTGGCCCTGTATATGTGCCTTCTCCATCCATGTACCCGCTCTTGAAATCCCCTTCGTAGATGGCACCCGAAGGCCAACTAAACGTGCCTTTCCCCATTGTTTTGCCTCTAAACCAATCTCCAACGTACATACACCCATCCGTCCACCAATATTTACCAAACCCGTGTGGGAAATTGTCAGACCAATGACCAGTGTAGTAATCACCATTTGAGAGAAATCTCTCTGCATGGTAAATCTCTCCCGCTGCATGAGTTTCAACTTCTTGTTCATCGTCTTCATCTTCTATATGGGGTGAGTAGTTTGATCCAAAGATGGTGTTGGCTCGCTTCTTCGCCACGGCTTGTGTCTTTCTCACTGTCGCTTCCCACGCCTTCATGATGATGATAACTCTTCTTCCTTCCTTTTTCCGCTCCTTGATATTTTAAACATCAAATCTCCATCTTGATACCATCTTCTTTCTTTCCACCATTGATACGATCCAAATCAAATCATCAAATAGATTACTCTATTTTGTGCAAATTATCAATAGAAAAGATGGTGTAAATGTGTCAAGACAACATCAATTTACCATTGAAACAAGTTTTTTTGTTCTAAGAACAGTCTCTTTCTCTCGCTCTCTCTCTCTCTCTCTGATATCTCTTTCTTTGTTTCTCTCACTTTCTTTCTCTCTCTTCCCCTATGTTTGTGTTAAGGAGAACCAACACAAGGGACGTCCATTGTTTTCTCAGCTTTTGGTCCATAATTTTAGTTGTTTAGAGTTTCTATTTTCTCTTAAGTATTGCTGATTTGGCATCACCTCCCTAAAATTTGGAAACAAGCTATCTTAAAATTCTACAATTAGCCTATTTTCAAGAGAAATAATTTCATTGGCATGCCCCTACAAGCCACGTGTCTAATGATCAGTACATTTCACTTTCCTTTGAAATGGACAAATTATCACTTTTCTTGAAAATGACTGGCAACTTGGATGTACGGACACATAAATATTGCTATATTTTTTAATTCTTATATATGCTTGATACAACTTGAGACAAGTTTATTATTACATGTAAAATGACACCCCAGGTACAGAAGTCCTCTTCCAGAAACACAAGACATATTCTTTCAAAGAGCAGCAAAATGGTCCATAGTGACAGCAGGGAATCTTAATGGATTAGGTACATCATCTTTTTAGTTTTTTTTTTTTTTTTTTTTTAAAAAAAACTACTCCCTTTGTCTCAAAATAAATAATGCAGTTGACTTGTCAATTTTATTTTTTAAGAAATGTGTTTTTTACACAACTTGTACCTTTGTAAAATTGCATTAAAACTTAAAACTATTTTTTTAGAAACATGAAATTGATTTTGGAACAGAATAAAAATAAAATGTGACACTTATTATTATGGGCGGGTAGGTACTATATTGTATGTGATGCTGCAGCCTCTTGATTCTGTTACCTTTTTGAGGGAAATGGAGACTGGTTCATGTTGTATAAATTTTGAAGCCCCAAGACTGCCAATGAGACTGGGGATATTATGACATTTGGAGGGTTGAGAGTATTTCAAGTCACTACTTTCTATAATTAGATATTCATAAAATTATGACTATTATTATTTGTATGGCATAAATAAATCGACGAATGAGCAACCAAAACATGCTTTACAGAGTTGTACGATACAAATCTTTAAAACATGCCAGTCAGGCTTCTCATGCCTTCATAATACGGTTGCGGAATGTACAACATCTTTAAGCACACGGTTGATGAAATCTGTTCCCTTTTTGAGGGAAATGGAGACTGGTTCATGTATGTATGATTCTGAAAGTGCTAAAACTAAAAGTTGCATTCATTTAGGGGCGGAGAGAGCAAGTATTATCGCTTTTAAATATGATCATCCTGTTCTGACCAAAAAGCAAAAAATGACCCATCTAATTTTCTCTTCTAAATAGCTCAAAACAAAAGAAAAGGAAGGGAAAGGCAGTCCAATAATCAGATAAAAATTCACAAGAGATAAATCAATGATTAGGCCTACACCCAAAGGAAAGGGTTTTCACCAATGTAGATACAACATTCGATCAGAATGGTAGTTCTGTCGCAAAAGACAAAAGCTTTGTTGAAGTAAAGAACAATCAATCGGAGGATTTATATTTAAAGTAAGCAAGGTTTCTAGACAAAGGCACCTGATTGGCTGATGCAACTCCTGTTTTACAGAAACGAGCATAGGAAAGTTCAGAATTTGATAGCCATTTGATATCCAGGCACCTGCAACAAACAAATATACTTTATTTTTAACTGCTTACATTGGTTTAATTTCTTGAAACAGAAACATTCTGACCAACATGAGATGGAATTGTAACTCCCACATCAAAAGAGCGTTCCACCGACAAATATTTGTTCTTACAGAATAAGCTCTAAGATTCATGAAAAATTACAAAAAGAAAAGGAGGATGGATCAGAAACAGATGCCTTCCATCAAAACGAATTATGATCCAAACAGCAGGTGATACATTTTTATGCAAGCGTGACACTTCAAACGTAAATCACTAGCAAATTAACAAGTTTCCACATGTAATGCTAATTAGAAGGATATAACGGGTATTAGTTAAAGTTTCATGTTTTCCCATGAACCCAATAACCACCAAGGCAAATATTTAGGTTTACGGTTTATCCAAAATTTAATGGTTTCGTACCTGAAAATGATTTAAGACGTCTCATACGATTATTATTTTCTTGTTTAGAAAAAAAAGGTGATTATTTTCTTGTTTAAAAGAAAATAGTATAATCTGAACAAGAAAAGATTTTAACGTAGCAAAAGTTACAAGATGAGATACCTTTTAATGTTTTAGTCAGCTTTCCTACCAAGTCTTTTGCTGAATCTGAATAATTTTGAGGAACGTGCTTCTTTATAAGCAACATATACCTTTTTGTGTAGGTACAAACCAGGATTCTTTCACTTTTTAACTGTTAACTTTCAAGGAATTCTTCACCATTTTTTGTGAATGACCAACTCTTTTCATTTCTTTTGATCATCATGAATGGATTTCAACTGCTTATTCAAAGCTTCCAAGAGAACATACATATCACTGTAAACACCGCGCATTGTATCATCAGCAACAGTGGGAACATTACCCAACGAGTCATCCGCAATAAATTCATGAATACCACCATTAACCTCAATCCAACTACAACCAGGCTTTTTCTTAATCTGTTGATCTTTCATCAGCTTTCTTGTCCTTAATGCATCTTCCCATTTATTATTGGAACGGTACATATTCCACAGAAGTATATACACCCCATCATCATTAGGTTCTAAATCAAGTACCTTTTTTCCAACATATTCAGCTAACTCTAAATCTCCCTTTCTTAAGCAAGCACTTAAAAGTGATCTCCAAATCACAGCATCAGGCTTTATGGGCATATGTTCAATCAACTCCAATGCTTCTTTTAAACACCCTGCTCGGCTGAGAAGATCCACCATACACCCATAATGCTCAATCCTGGGTTTGAAACCATAGCTGTGAACCAACTTAATGAATAAACTCTGCCCCTCTTTGACCAATCCTGAATGGCCACAAGCCAATAGCACTGAAAGGAATGTAACTTCATTCGGGATCAATCCATTTTGCAACATCTCATCAAAAACCTCAAGCGCAAATCTTCCTTCACCATGTAACGCCAATCCAGAAATAGTAGTTGTCCAAGAAAAAACATCCTTGCAAGCCATCTCACGGAAGACCTGTATAGCGATACTGAGGCTACCCCCTTTTGCGTAATTATCTATCAAAGCATTGTTCACTGCAACATTTGTGACAAGACTAGCTAACTTGTTAACATATCCGTGCACACATCGACCAAAGTCCAGAGCTCCAATATCAGCACAACCCGAAAGAACAGCAACAATTGTAATCTCAGTAGGAACATCATCTCCTCCACGTCTCATCTCCCTAAAAAGCTCTAGCCCAACAATCGCACTCTTCCCACGTACATACCCCACAATCATCGCAGTCCAAGAAACCACATTCCTCACCGGCATTTCATCAAACAACTGTCGAGCAGAAACAATATCACCACACAACACATACCCATTAACCAAACTCGTCCAAGAAGCAACATCCTTAACCCCCATAACATCAAATACCAATTTCCCCGATGGCACACACCCATTTCGACAATACATATCAATCAAAGCATTACCCACAATGGATTCAAATCCCAACTCAAACCTGAACACCATCCCATGAACTATCTTCCCACCAATCAAATCTTTAACATACCCACAACTAGACAAAGCAGCAACAACAGAATGGCCATCTGGCTTGAACCCACCAAATGAAATCATGTCGGAAAACACAGAAAAGGCTTTGGAAGGGCGTTGATTGTTGAGATACAGAGAAATTAGACAAGTCCAAGAAACTAAATCTGGGCTTGGTATTAGATTGAATACAGAATGAGCTATGATTGGCTTGCCAAGTTTTGAGTAAGTGTTGAGCAATTTGGAGGTGAAAGGTTGGTGAGTGGAGAGTAGACCAAGGGTTGTAGAGTGGGCGTGGATTTGGTTGATTAATTTTTCGTGTTTGCAACATTTGTCTAGCAGGTATCGCAGCCATGTTAATCTGTTGTTCATGAAACAAAAATGCGCTTAGGAGAGAAGAAGGATCTATGCTAGTGGCGGCGCAAGCGCGCGAATTCAAAATACAAAATCACAAACAATGGAAAGTTCAAAATTACTACAAATACCAGCAAGTTCAAGCTTGGAGAGATCGTTATGAGCGGCGCCAGCTATTCACCCCCTTATTATTAAATACACACCCATTTTTTTTGCATCACTAACGTACACAGGTGTGTGACACAAAACGTTTACAAAATCTTATTCACAAAAGTATAGTTGGCGATTATTGTTTGGTGTTCAAATGATTTAATATTTTAGCCAATAATTTGAACATTCAAAATTAGTGAAAGCCAACTAAATTTATTAGCAAGTTTTTATAAACATTTTCCTAAATAAATAATTAAATACACCAACAACTTTTCCCATTATTAAATGAAAATCGCATTTCAAAATGAGGCATTTTATTGTCACCCCTTTCTTTTCTTATTATCAGTTCTGGTTAATAAGAGTCTGATTTAGGATCTGGAACCGCTCCACCCAAATTAGCTCCACCTTCCACCCAGTGGTTCAGATCGAAGCCACATGAGCGAGCTCGTCATTGGTGTGGATGAAAATCACTTCAATTTTTGTGGGTCCCACCGAGCTATGACAAATCTCATCTGTCGAACACAAAAAAATATGAGGTGGCTCCAATCGAAATCATTTGGTGGACCGGGGTGGAGCTAACTCCTCGGTGGAGCGGTTCGAAATCCCCTGATTTATATTGTTGATGCCCTTTTTAACTATTTAAACTTTAGATGACTTGATTACTTAAATTGTTATCAGAGCTCTAAATTTAGTAAAGATCAGAGTCTTTAAGATGATTTGATTACTTAACCGTTCGCCCTCCAAAAATATTTTTCTTAAAAAATACTCACATGTTCTTCCTCTACCGATATTTTTCTAACTCGTCTCCCCACCATCTTCACCATCACAACCCCATAGCCACCACCTTCTTCTTCGAATTCACCTCTCTATCTTTGCCCACTTTCTCTTTCCCATATTTGTGTCAAGCCCCGAAATCAGTGATCGGAAGGTCCTTGATAAGTGACGAACAAAACGATAATATCACTCCTTGTAGCCGCAAGAGCAATACTATCTTTGGCGTTGCTAGCAATGTACAAAGTACGCACTACTATAAAAATTACTTTTAGCGGCAATTTAAAACATAAGCTTATATTAATGCCTTTATATGATTGTAACTTACCCAGATTCGAACACAAGACCTAATACATATGAAGCAACCCTTCTACCACTAACCTGAATCTTTTTTGATATAAATTTTCACATACAATTATTTATTATAAAGCATAAGCTTCTATTAATGCCTTTATATGAATGTAGTCCATATAAATCTAATACAATTAACAAATTAGAGCAAAGTTACATGAAAAATATGATTAAATTTTAAAGTTAAATAAAAATATCGAAACAAACCTCTTGTTATTAGCGGCACATTATAAAAAGTTACAGACAGTTAGTGGTACTTATTAAAAAGTTGCGGAAATTTAGCGGCACTTTTTAATATGTGCCACAAAATTCAGGCACTTTTTATAAGTGCGCTAATTTCCGGCACTTCTTTATTAATTGCTAGAAATTAGCGGCATTTTATAAAAAAGTGGCGGAAAATTAGGGAAGTATATAAGAAGTGACAGAAATTTGCAGCACTTGTTAAAAAATGTCAGAAATTTGCGGCACTTTATAAAAAAAGAATCTTGATTGGAATTTTTCCCAGTTTTGCTTTGCTCCAAATAGAGCTTACATGATCATCCTTTTCAGGTTTTGTAACCAATTTATGTGTTCACCCTATTTTCGTGAGGCAGCCATATTGAATTAGCTATAAAAAAGTTACATGAACATAAAATCTAAATTATATTTTGCTTGATGTTAACATCTTGTTTTTTTTTTCCTTTTTTTTTTTTTTTTTTTTTTTTTTACTTTTGGTATGAACCGGAGTATCATTTTGAAGATTGCTCCTAGTAACAGCTAAAAAGAACACGATTCTTTTAACTGACGATTCTTAAAAAACACTCTTCTCTCTTCCTCACTCTCTCTCTAGGTGAGCGCAAATGAAGAACTAAATTTCTTCAACAAATTCTCCTACAAAATCAAGGTAATCTATATGAGTGCATTTAAACAAATTTGTTGATTTCTAAACTTATGGTTTGTATAAATTTGTTCAAATTTCTGAAAATGATGATTTCACATTTCTACAAAATATTTTCTAAAAAAATCAATGTAATACTGGCACATTTGACGAAATTTGTTAATTTTTAAACTTGTGGTTTCTATATATTATGTAAAATACTAAAACACAATAGTCGTTAATATTCTCATGAAGTTTAAATCTAAATGCTTTTTCATTTACTATCTTCAACCCGAACGCATTATAAAATTCAACTTATGATGATTGGTTTAGGCTTGTGTCTATTATTATACACTCTCTTTAAATTAATGATTTTCTTAAGATTATAGATTTCACTGATTAAATTGTTTAGTAACTTATGTCTCATGTTAAAATCCATAACTTGTAAACCTCATATTAGTTTCCTTACCATATTTGATTCAAATCTAAATGCTTTTTCATTTACTATTACTAAATCTGAAAATAAATGTTCCAATATTTTTTTTTGTTGTAAAAATAACTGTCACGTTTCTAAACAAAGAACAAGTCTTAGTGCAACTTTATTATGGTATGACTGATGTGCAAAAACCTAAAGCGTGTTCTTTAAAATAGTTGATAAGTCAAATACGACATTTATTATGAGAAAAAACGGGTATTTTTTTTTATGTCATTTTGAGGGATTAATGTTGGAACAATTTGATAAAACCCTGAATGCTTCGCTCAGTTTAGAATGAGATAGAGGAAGAGATGAAGCGGAAGCGTTCAAGATCATTTACCTGTTGAATCCATGATGTGATCTTGAGGGAGAAGATGAAGAACAATTGTTAGGAATGTGTTCTTCTAAATGATGAATGTCTCTTTCAATTTCTCTCTTTCTCTTCTAACAAATGAAGATGATTATTAATGAGGAAACTAAAGATTCTAGCAACCTTTAAGGGATGATTGAAGTCCCTTTATATAGTAGGCTTGGTGACATTTCATTTAGGGACCACACCTATTCACTTCTTAAGCAATGTTAATTTACCATTTTGCCCATCATAAATAGATAAATTACATTTCAGGGATTCTACACATTGACTAGGCTTGACTATACTTTATATTAATGTTATAGTCATGATTTTATTAATGGAAGTATTAATAACTTGTGATGCAAGCCATTTTGATCCAACAATCTCCCACTTGGGTTGTAAAACAAGTTCTTCCTTTCAAATCATAAGTATAACATAAATGACAACCCAAATGTGCACTTTGTTGTCATCTATAACAACTTCGTCCATTAGTCTTCTAAGTATAGGACTAAAGGGGCAGTCGTTGTAATTGATTCGTAACTAAACCCACTATAATTACATATACAAATCTAACTAAATGACATAAGTCAAAAGTATAGATGTGTAGCATGGAATCAAATGAATATGTATACATATTCTCCAATTAGTCCAACTTTAACCAAATGAGATCAATAAAAATTAAAGAACAATAATTATGAAAAAAACATCAACTCCCACTATATTAAATGTTATCAAAAGTTGTTACACCCATATGAGCAACATGCTCGTGAAACACTAAAGGTGATAACGCTTTAGTAAACGGATCCGCTAACATAGAGTTTGTACCAATAAGTTGTATTTCTATTTGTTCATTTCGTACCCTCTCTCTTACAACAAGAAATTTAATGTCAATGTGTTTAGACTTTGACGAGCTCTTGTTATTGTTGGAGTACAAGACCGCCGCCCTATTGTCACAATATAGCTTAATAGGTCTTTCGACGCTATCGACAATACGCTGTCCCTTAGTGAATTTACGCAGCCATATAGCTTGATTGGATGCCTCGAAACAAGCAACGAACTCGGCTTCCATGGTGGAGGAAGTAACGAGTGTCTGTTTGGCACTTCTCCAAGAAATTGCTCCACCAGCTAATGTGAAGACATACCCAGACGTTGATTTACGGCTGTCTTGGCATCCAGCAAAGTCGAAATTGGAATACCCAACGATCTCAAGATGATCCGACTTTGAATATGTAAGCATGTTGTCCTTTGTGTTTTGTAAGTACCGCATCACTCTTTTGGCTGCGACCCAATGTTCTCTCCCCGGATTGCTTTGGTATCTACCAAGCATCCCAACAATAAAAGCTAAGTCTGGACGAGTACAGACTTGAGCATACATTAAGCTTCCTACTGCTGATGCATAAGGGATATTTTCCATATACTTAGTTTCAAAATTGTTTTTGGGACATTGATTGAGACTGAATTTATCTCATTTAGAGACAGGGGTGTCATGTGGTTTACAGTTTTGCATGCTAAACCTTTGTAATACCTTCTCTATATAGGCCTTTTGTGATAATCCTAAAGTACCTCGTGAGCGATCACGGTGTATTTGGATTCCTAATACAAAAGATGCCTCACCAAGATCTTTCATTTCAAATTTGTTTGAAAGAAATTTCTTAGTTTCTTTTAGAAGGTTCATATCATTACTAGCAAGCAAAATATCATCGACATATAAGACTAAGAATATAAATTTACTCCCACTGAACTTATGGTATATACAATCTTCACCAAGATTCGTTTCAAAACCAAAAGAAAGAATTACTTGGTTAAATTTGAGATACCATTGACGAGAAGCTTGCTTGAGCCCATAAATGGATTTCTTAAGTTTACAAACTAAATGATTAGTTTGTTCCAAATCATCCACCATTTCTGGTTTCTTCATATAGATGGTTTCCTCAATGTCTCCATTGAGAAAAGCTGTCTTAACATCCATTTGATGAAGCTCAAGATCATAATGTGCTACTAATTCCATAATGATCCTAAAGGAGTTTTTAGAAGATACCGGAGAGAATGTTTCTTTGTAATCAATACCTTCCTTTTGAGTGAAACCTTTAGCAACAAGACGAGCCTTATGTTTTTCCACATTACCTTGTGAATCCCTTTTGGTTTTAAATATCCATTTACAACCAATAGGTTTCACATCCTTAGGTAATGAGACAAGATCCCAAACTTCATTGTCTTTCATAGATTTCAATTCTTCATTAATTGCATTGATCCACTTATGAGAGTTAGGACTATTAATGGCTTCATGGAAGGTGAGAGGCTCATCTCCCACTAAACCTAAGTGTCCTTCACTCTCGGCAAGATACACCTCATAATCATCCGAAATGGCACTTCTTCGTGCTCTATTGGATCTCCTTAAAGGCATCGGTTCTTCCTCATTTTGAGGTTGTTGAATTTCCTCATTTTGATCAACATTTTCATGTTGTTCAATATTTATAGGGGAGTCAATATTTTGAATTTGTTCCTCTTGAATTTCAGGTACAAGTACTTGATTTTCAATTGGAACTACTAATGGAAGAGGTATAGAAATGGATTCCTCCTCTTCCTTAAATTCAAAATTATTATTCCTAATTTCTCCTCTAAACTCAACATCCTCAAAGAACCTAGCATTTCCCGTTTCAAAAAATGTTCTAGATTTCGGGTTGTAAAATTTATAGCCCCTTGATCTCTCGGCATACCCTACAAAGTAGCAACTAACTGTCTTAGCGTCCAGTTTTCCTTCGTTAGGCCTATAAGGCCTAGCTTCTGCTGGACAACCCCAAACATTAAGATGATTTAAGGACGGTTTCTTATTCATCCATAATTCATAAGGGATTTTATTGTTAGTAGCCTTAAAGGGAGCCCTATTGAGAAGATAAGTTGCGGTTTTTAAAGCATCGCACCATAATGAGTGAGGTAAAGAAGTACTAGAAACCATACTTCTTACCATTTCCTGAAGGGTTCTATCACGTCTCTCAGCTACACCATTCATGCTAGGCGTACCCGGCATAGTGTAGTGAGGGACAATTCCACACTCTTCTAAATAGCGAGCAAAAGGACCCGGACGTTGTTCTCCCGAACCGTCATTCCGACCATAGTACTCCCCACCACGATCGGATCTAACGTTCTTAATAGTCTTACCTAGTTGATTTTCAACTTTGGCCTTAAAAGACTTGAAAACGTCCAATGATTGAGACTTTTCATGAAGTAAATAAATGTATCCATATCGAGAGTAGTCGTCTATGAACGTAATAAAGTATTTTTGACCATTCCAAGAAGGAGTAGGAAATGGCCCACAAATATCCGTATGTATTAGTTCTAAGACGCTTGATGCTCTCGAGGATACTTTTCTTTTCGAGTTTGTAAACTTTCCTTTTAGGCATTCAATACAAAAGTTCTTTTCAGGAACATCAAGTGTATTTATGATTACTTCTGACACAAGCTTATCAATTATCCTTTTGGAGATATGACCCAAACGACATTGCCATAAGGTATAAGAATTTTCACTTGAAAACTTTCGCTTTTTAGATTTAGTTTCATTATTATGGGACTCATTTATTGTTTGAATAGTGTCAAGCAAATAGAGATTGTCACTACTCGATAAAGTACTAGTACCAACAATAACGGAATTAAAATAAAGATCACATCTTTTATTACCAAACGAACAAGAGTAACCCTCTTTGTCCAAATTAGTGATAGATATCAAATTCTTTCTAAACGAAGGTACAATAAAAGTATTATTCAATACAAAATAATATCCAGTACTCAATAATAACCTAAAAGTCCCTATGCCTATTACTTCAACCGGGTTCCCAGCTCCCATATAGATAAATCTTTCATCTTCACTGGGTCTTCGGTAATTCAGGCAACCTTGCATAGACATACTAATGTGAGTTGTTGCACCAGAATCCAACCACCATGTATATGTGGGAATTGAAACTAAATTAGCCTCAGTACAAATAAGACCAAACGACATACCTTTCTTAGCATGCCATGCGTGATACTTAGGGCAGTCATACTTCATGTGCGTAGGGTCCTTGCAAAAGAAGCACTTCTTTTCCTTACGATCATCAGATGATCCTTTAGGCTTCTTATTGCTTGTTACCGAAATTTCCTTCCCTCTTCTCTTAGTCCCATGAGAAGAGGTGGATGCTAAATGAGCACCTTCAATTTTAGGTTGCTTCAACCTATCTTCCTCTTGTGTCACATGTGAGATTAATTCATTAATATCCCACTTGTCTTTCTGACAATTATAGGTCACCTCAAAGTGACCAAACTGAGGAGGAAGAGAAATCAACACTAAATGGACGAGAAGATCTTCCGATATCTCTAACTTAAGTCCTTTTAGTTTAGTTGATAAGTGAAGCATTTCTAAAATATACTCCCTTAAGTTCCCGGTACCCTTGTACTTCATGGAAACAAGCTTTCTTAAACAAGAACTTGTTTCCGACTTTTCGCTTTTGGCAAAGCGCCGTTCAAGGGTCTCAAGAAAGGTTTTAGCATCAACGTCCTCGGGGACACTGTTAAGAAATGCCTCCGGGACGACATTTTTCATGATCATAAGACTTACGCGATTAGAGTGTTTCCACTTCTCAGAGTTCAAGCGGTCCTCAGCGGTGTATCTTCACTAAGAGGAAGAGGAATAGGCTCCCTAAATGCGAGGTCTATGTCCATGCAGCCCAAGACCATAGTTATTTTATTTTTCCAAGTTTTAAAGTTTGTCCCATTAAGCATCGGAATGGAACTCATCGCAGCAGTTATGGATGAAGCATTAAGTAAATCTGATGGGAATTGAGAACAAGAGTGAATACAAAACAATAATAAGTAACTACATTATGAATAAAAGATTAATTATATCAAAATGAAATCCATCAATAAGGCAATTAACATGACATCAAAACTAATATTTGGATTGCGAGTTGATTCATAAATAATTGTCTTAGATGACAAGTAATTTGAACAATATTTGATTAAATGCATAATATTTATTTGGGTAGTCTTAAGCATTTAATAAAACAACTTAATGTTCATTTTATTTGTCATCACATGAATGTCCAAGTTTAGTCAAATGTCAAGATCTTATTTGGAAAATTCAAGTCATTCACATATTAACTTAAACATTCAACACTTTAATAATTTTGCATTTAAATAACGTTAATCACTTAGGCGATAATATTATTTAAACAATGAATAAAATTATTTAAGCATATAATTAATCAGGGCTTTAAGGTTTGAAAAATGAATGTTTTGTTCAAAAAAAAAAAATTGTGCAAAATTCAATTCTGATTGTTCTTTGCGGCACACTTTGCACGACCGTGCTAAAAAATGATGCACGACCGTGCCAAAATAATCCGACAGTGCATGTTCTCACGGTACAATGAGCACGGCCGTGCTAAACCAAAGACAAGACCGTGCCAAACGAACCGGTCCGATCGGTTTAAACAAGACACCCGTCCGGACCAGCACTATTCAGATGCACCGGTTCAAGAAATGCATGCGCACGACCGTGCCAAACAAAGGGCACGACCGTGCCAGAATTTCTGCACTTCTTTGATTTTTGTCCAAATTTTCCAAAAGGCATTTAATAACAAGTAGATCCGCATGGTATGTACTTAAAACATAAAACCATGTTATTTAAGGATAATCTTGTTTTAAAATTAATGGAATCAAGTGAGTAGATCCACATGGCATGCACAAGACATAAAACCATGTTATGAAGGGATAGTCACACTTGAATCATTGAGTTTTAATGAACAAAACTTTCAAACCATTTTCTGAAATTTAGATGATGATTATTAGCACTCTATGAATGAATTAGAGTCCTTAAATAACATCAAAAAATTAATGATTCAACAGGAAAAAATGAATCAAAAGAAGCGTTTTAAGGCTTTCTAAAAAGAACTCAATCTCAAACAAAATGAACGGGGCTCTGATACCAATTGTTGGAACAATATGATAAAACCCTGAATGCCTCGCTCAGTTTAGAATGAGATAGAGGAAGAGATGAAGCGGAAGCGTTCAAGATCATTTACCTGTTGAATCCATGATGTGATCTTGAGGGAGAAGATGAAGAACAATTGTTAGGAATGTGTTATTCTAAATGATGAATGTCTCTTTCAATTTCTCTCTTTCTCTTCTAACAAATGAAGATGATTATTAATGAGGAAACTAAAGATTCTAGCAACCTTTAAGGGATGATGGAAGTCCATTTATATAGTAGGCTTGGTGACATTTCATTTAGGGACCACACCTATTCACTTCTTAAGCAATGTTAATTTACCATTTTGCCCATCATAAATAGATAAATTACATTTCAGGGATTCTACACATTGACTAGGTTTGACTATACTTTATATTAATGTTATAGTAATGATTTTATTAATGGAAGTATTAATAACTTGTGATGCAAGCCATTTTGATCCAACAATTAATACAATTGTTAACTTGTTATAAGCATGATTTACTTCAATTTACATTTTCCTCTAGGAATAGTGTGAATCCGTAATCAACATTATCTACAGTATATTTTTTCATCTTTGTAACATTATTTCACATCGGGAATTAACTAGCCATGCATTGACTATATAAAGATTTTGAACAAGTACTCCTCCGATCGCCAATTGGTTTTGGAGTTGGTCTCCTGTAAAAACGCGTTTTTCCTAGTAGTTAGGAAAAACGTGTTTTTCAAAATCATCTGGCGGTCCTCAACACACTTACTGGACCTTCGTAACACATCAACTGGTCATCCTAAACATTGTCACTAGCTATCTATTAACACTTCTCTTACTCTAAAAAAAATCAGAAAAAACCTTCTGGCTATCACTTTCAAAGGTTCCGGCTATCAATCTCATATCCAGAAGGCTTTATATTGATATCCATTGAGAAGTTCCAATTATTTACAAAAATGATCCTTCTGGCTATCACTTTCAAAGGTTCTGGCGATCAATCTCATATCCAGAATGTTTTATATTGATATCCATAACCGTTGAGAAGTTCCGATTATTTACAAAAATTCCACTGTGCGTTTTTTTAAAGAAGTTCCACATATTTACAAAAATGCCACTGTGTTTTTTTAAAACACGTTTTTCCTGGGAGTTAGGAAAAACGTGTTTTACCATTTGTGTTAGTTTTGGGATGGAACCTCAGACTTTATCATTGTATCAGAGCTGGCCCGTTACACGTGCGAGCCCAACGGCCCATGATGTTGCTCCGTACCAGACTTTATCACATACTACCTTCGTCCCAAATGAGTCATAATGACTCTCCTCATTAACACAATTGAATTTTGATAAAAAAAAATATATAAAAATTTAATTATTTTCATATGATTCAAAGCAAATTGTTATGGCTAGTATTTTTTTTATTTTTTCAACAACAATAAATTTTAAAAATTTCATGGGGATAATTAGATTTCATTTTCTTTCTATGAACGTGTAATTAAGTTGACAGAAATAATCAACTAACGGCTCTTGAGATGGATAGAAAATGTATTATATATATCATCTCCTTTAGTTCTTAAAGTAAATCAATTATTTAATGAATTTCTTTATTTGGTCATACATACTCACTAATCCTCCACGCAACACAAGAATTCAAATTTCAAATATTGATTAATACTTGTGTTTTTTAATTTTGCTGCCTAAATAGTAAAGTAATTTATGTGCATGTTAAAATTGCCTACATTTTAAATTCTATAAATTTTATATGGATTCACAAATTTAATACTATAAATTTTATCGCTTAAATTGTTTAGTAATTTATGTCTCATGCAAAAAAAATCAAAGCTTGTAAAACCATACCATCTTTGCAACAAATTTGAAATTTATATTTCTCCCTCCTTAATCCTCAGTCTCTTTCTCTATCTCTATAAATTCAATAAATCTTCATATCAACTCCCTCACCTCTTCCTCTAATTCTAGTATCATCTCTCTCTCTCTCTCTCTCTCTCTCTCTCTCTCTCTCAATCAATCAATGGCATCACAAAACTCATTCCTTTTCTTTGAACACTACTACAAGAACAACAATGGGGGTCTAGAGGCCTCTATTCCAAACATGAACTCCACAAACATGGTTCAACAACATGATTCTTCTTCATCATCTTCTTTCAACATGCCTTCATATGAACCTCCTTGCATTCAAAACCAACAATTATTTTCCGGGCTAGAGCTCTCAAACAACTCATTCATTTCAAATGAGTTCTACACTAGGGAATTAGAGCCATCTATTCCAAACATGGGCTCGTACGGGTTGATGCCGTTCCCAAATGATTTGCCATCTCAAATGGGAGGAGTACAAACTTTTTCTCCTCTTAACATCGCTTCATCGTCATCCTTTACATGGGCATCATACACCACAAATTACCATGGCTTCAATGAATTTGTGCCTCCCTCCAATGAAATCATGCCATCCCAAATGGGATTTATGCAAGCAACTAGAGGGCTCACTGAGATTGAGGTATTTTAGATGCATACACTAATAAATACATTTTTAGAAACATTTTAGGTTAGGGAATATATTTTTTGTCTTTTTTTTTTTTTTTTACTTTGTGGCATCTTATTTATTTTTCTTACTTTATAATAAATCTTAGAACCTCAACGGATTTATGCCTATCCCTAGCAACATGCCATTCGAAGAGAGTTTTGCGCAAAGATCAAGTTGCCAAAATGAGCCTGAGGTAAGATTTTATTCTCATTTATTAATTTTCATTTATTGTAAACTATGTCTTTGACACAGTTATGGATACACTTTCACTATATACCATGGCTATAAATTTTGTTAATTGTATTGACTAACTGATCTAATTCTGTATCTGTTCAAGTATATATCTAAAAATCATATCCTCTTAAACAAACATATATATATATATACATACATACACACATATATTTTCTTGCACACACTCAGTCCATTATAAATTTTCAGTTTTGAACACAAAGAACTTTTTGATTATGAAAAGCAACATACTTGTATAAATTTTGTATGCATACATATTTCTTCATAATCTAATGCAAGAATAATGTAATCTTATTTAACCATAGCTTTTACTTGGATGCAGCAGAACTTCAGTGGGTTGAAACCCTTCCAAATAGATATGCCGTTGACAGGTGAAATGGTCGATTACACACGTGTGGAGAGAGATGCGGATTTCAAAGATTTTGATCAAGAACATATCGATTTCGAAGAGAGGAACAAGGTATTGTTCCTATGTTCTTTCATTTCTTATTTACTAGTTTTCTATAGAGCATCAAATGGGGTTTTTGAAGATGAGATAAGTGAAATCACAGTAACCCAACAACCCAACCAATTTTAGACTCTTTATTTTTTCAGTATACAATAATATTTTAGATTATTTTAAATACTCCCGCCGTCCCATCCGACTTAGTATTTTCTCTCTCGACATGGGGATTAAGAAATACTGTTATAATAAGAGGAAAGAGAATGAGTGGATGAGGTGTTGTGAGTATGAAAAGTAAAATAGGTGAGAGAATGAGTGAGAGGAATAGTAAGGGGATTGTTGTTATGAGTATGACAAGTGGGTCCCATCACTCCCATTGAATATAAGAATAATATAAACTTGCTATTTTGGGACGTCCTAAGTCGAGTGCGATGCCTAAAATGTCAAATTGTCCTAAGTCAGGTGGGACGAGGGAGTAGATGTTTATATGAGTTGATTGCCAAAGGATTAATGCCATCTCAAATGGGAGGAGAACAAAGTTTTCTTCTCTTAACATTGCCTCATTATCCTTCTTTGGGGATATTTTTTCGTCTGAGGTAAAATATTATATTTTCAAGTTGGCCAAATGAGCCTGAGGTAAAATATTATATTTTCACATCCCATATGTTTCTGTATTTGTTCAAGTATATATTCAAAATTATATCTTCTTAAACAAACATATATACATACTTACACACATATCATTTTTTAACACAAAGATTATGAAAAATCACACACTTGTACCAATATAGGCTGTACACATTTTGTAGGCCAAAATACATTTACCCCCCCAAAGTATCCACCGAATCCCACTTTGCCCCCCAGCGCCAAATTTGTCCCACTTTGCCCCCCAAAGCTTCAATTTGTCCCACTTTCCCCCCAGCTCCAAACTTTGCACCCCAGCACTAACGAATGTTAGAAAATTTAACAGAATAGGTAACGATTGGACTATTTTGTAATGCTTATTAGTTTTAAGGGTCAAAATGCAAAGTTTCAAATATTAAGTACTAAAAATTTATTTATTTTTCCAAATATTTAACATTATCTTAAATCTTAAATAATTAATAAGTCTTGAAACTAATACTAATTTTATGCTAATTTTTTTTTTTAAAAAAAATATGAAATTATTTTTTCTAAATAAATGAAATTTATTTTTTTAATAAAACTAAAAATTAAGTATGTTTTTTTTATTTTTTAAATAAAAATATTTAAAAGAATATTGTACTTTTTTCAACAAACAAAAAAATACAATATTTTTATAAAATAAAAAAAAGGCTATAATGTTTTAATTTTTTTTAAATAAAATTCTTACAAAAATTACAATTTAAAATTTTTATTTTATATTTTTTAAAAATATAAATAAAACTTTACAATGTTTTTTTAGAAAAAAAATCTTTATTTTTTTAAATATTTTTATTTAAAAAATAAAAAAAACATACTTAATTTTTAGTTTTATTAAAAAAAATAAATTTCATTTATTTAGAAAAAATAATTTCATATTTTTTAAAAAAAAAAATTAGCATAAAATTAGTATTAGTTTCAAGACTTATTAATTATTTATGATTTAAGATAATGTTAAATGTTTGGAAAAATAAATAAATTTTTAGTACTTAATATTTGAAACTTTGCATTTTGCCCTTAAAAACTAATAAGCATTACAAAATAGTCCAATCGTTACCTATTCTGTTAAATTTTCTAACATTCGTTAGTGATGGGGTGCAAAGTCTGGAGCTGGGGGGGAAAGTGGGACAAATTGAAGCTTTGGGGGGCAAAGTGGGACAAATTTGGCGCTGGGGGGCAAAGTGGGATTCGGTGGATACTTTGGGGGGGTAAATGTATTTTGGCCCATTTTGTATCTATACATGTTTCTTCATAATCTAACGTAATAATAATGTATGCATTTTTTTCTAGATCTATTATCAATTAATGGAATGACATATTCATTTTCATTAACATAGTCCGCGCGTGCATTTCATTTTATTTAACAGTACCTTTACTTGTATGTAGCAGAGCTTCAGTGAGTTAAAACCCTTCGAAATAGATATGTCATCGACAAAAGAAACGGTTGATTTCACACATACTGATAAAGATGAGGATTTGACAGACTTTGATTTTGAACTAATGGACATGGAAGAATTGCAAAAGGTACTTTTTTTCGAGTTCTTTCGTTTGCCTAATCACTACTCCCTCCGTCTCAGTTTAACAATACAAATCCATGGCTTCAATACATTTACTTGTTAACTTTGCAACATCTCTTATATTATCATGAACTGCTAGAACCTCGATGAATTGGTGCCGGTCACTAATGACATAGCTTCCGAGGAGGGTTTTGCGCAAAGATCAAGTTGCCCAAACGAGGCAGATGTAAGATTTTATTCTTATTTAATTTGTTGATTTTTCATATTTGGTAAACTAGGTATTTTGCACACCAACTAATAATTAAATACAGCAATGGATACATTTTCTCTATATTCCATGGCTATAAATAGTGACCAACTGTACCCTGGAAATCTAATTCTGTATTTGTTCAAGTATATTTAGAAATCATATCTTGTATGTTATTCATACATATATACATACATCCACACTTATATGCATATATATTTACTTATATATATATATATATATATATATATATATATACTCAGTCCATTATATTTTCATTTTTTAGCATAAAAAACTTTTTGATTATGAAAAGCACTTGTACCAATATGAGTGTATACATTTTGTATTCATGCATGTTTCTTCATAATATAACATAAAAATGATGTATGTATATTTTTCTCTTTTCGTTAATTATTGGAAGGACTCATTAATTTTCATTTATTTAACAGTAGCTTTACTTTGTATGTAGCAGATCTTCAGTGGGTTGGAACCTTTCAAAATAGATATGCCATCGACAAGGGAAATGTTTGATTTTACAGTTTTTGATTTAGAAATAATGGACATGGAAGTATCACAAAAGGTAATTTTCTCTAGTTCTATCGTTGCCTTATTACTACTCCCTCCGTCCCAGTTTAACAATACAAATCCATGGCTTCAATACATTTACTTGTTTACTTTGCAACATCTTATTTATTTTCTTATATTATCATGATCTACTAGAACGTTGATGAATTGATGCCTATCACCATTAACATGGCTTCCGGAGAGGGGTTTGCGCAAAGATCAAGTTCCCCGAATGAGCTAGAGGTAAGATTTTATTCTTATTTGTTGACTTTCATATTTGGTAAACTAGGTCTTTCGCATACCATAAATGTGTACATGTATACTTATAATATATCTCGCTCGAAATAAGATTTTTGGTCAACTAAATTATACTTTGGCCAAGAATGTAAGGAAAAAGAATGATGCTAATATAATTTAAAAACGGTTAATAATAAACTCAATAACTATTTTTAGATTTTCATTAGGATTATTATTTTCCTTCAAATTATTGGTCAAAGTATAATTAAGTCGATTAAGAATCCTATTTCGAGTGGGGCGAAAGGGAGTTTATTTATTCATTATATACCATAGCTACAAAATTTCTTCAACTGTACTGAGCATTTGCATTGCCCTGGAAATCTATGTTTGGTTTTTCTCAAGTACATCTTGTTATTATACATACATACTTACACAAACACACACACACACACACACACTCTCTCTCTCTTCTGCGCCCAGACACACACATGAAACCCTATAGTTTGTTCAGTGCATATTTTTTTTTTAACGCAAACATGTTTTTGATTATGAAAAGCACAGATATTTGTACCAATATAGACACTAAACATTTTGTTTGCATACATGTTCCTTCATAATCTACTGTAAAAATAATGTATGCATCTTTTCTCTATTTTTGTTTAATGGAAGGAATCATTCATTTTCATTTACACTGTTTGTACATGTCATACATCTTAATTAACACTAGCTTTACTTGAATGTAACAGAGCCTCAGTACTGGGTCGAAACTCGTCCAAAATGATATTCCGTCTACAAGTGAAAGAATGGATTTCACTGATACAGAAGAAATGACAAAGGTATTGTTCTCGATTTCTTTCATTGCTTAATTATTACTACCTCCGTCCAAAAATGAATGTCCAAAAAAAATTCAAATTTGCTTAGTTTTGTGGAATTCATCTTGGGACGGAGGAAGTACTATAGTTTTATTATATAGCATCAAATCTAGTTCTTGAAGACGGAGATGAGTGAAAGCCTCATAGACCAATGACCCTTGAACAAATTTTACACTCTATTTTCTTTTCATTATGCAATCAAATTATTATAGCAGCATCATAAAGATTGTTACTCTCTTTAATTTTTATTTTTTCGTTTGGATTCATTTCGTCTCTGATTTTTTTTTAATGATTCTTAGCAGCTAGAAAGGGATGAGGAACAACCCCAACCGGAAGGGGCAGTAACTATTTACGCGGTATAAACCCTATATTTTGTATTAGATTTTTTTTTGTTTTTGAATAAATACATATTTAATCAACTAATAATGTTTGAATTTCTTTTGTAGTCTGAAGCACCATTTCATGGATTGACTCTTCAAACAGTAGGCAATGGTGTTTATTGGACTTTTGCAGAACAAAGTAGGCCATCTGACAATTGCATGCCATTTGGAAAGGTATGATGCATATATATATATATATATATATATATATATATATATATATATATATATATATATATATATATATATATATATATATATGTTGACTATATCAGCTGATCTTTTTAATGTATTTTTCTATGAAGTAAAAACATAAAATATCCTAATTTTTAACATTTCTGACTTTATTTAGGTGGATATTAACACTGAGTTTTTTTTTTTTTTTTTGCCATCTTGTAGAATGGTCTAAAGTTGGTAAAAATCCCATACAATAGACCCTTGAAAATCCCAAGGCTTACAAAATCAAGAAGAGTAGAAACTTACGATGCGAATTTCGAAATCTCAGAAAGTCGTGTCAATTTAACAGGAATGACGGATAAGGTGCGTTTATCCATTTGTTTTTTTATCTTATATTAGTACAAAGGCCAAAATACATTTACCCCCCCAAAGTATCCACCGAATCCTACTTTGCCCCCCAGCGCCAAATTTGTCCCACTTTGCCCCCCAAAGCTTCAATTTGTCCCACTTTCCCCCCCAGCTCCAGACTTTGCACCCCAGCACTAACGAATGTTAGAAAATTTAACAGAATAGGTAACGATTGGACTATTTTGTAATGCTTATTAGTTTTTAAGGGTCAAAATGCAAAGTTTCAAATATTAAGTACTAAAAATTTATTTATTTTTCCAAATATTTAACATTATCTTAAATCTTAAATAATTAATAAGGCTTGAAACTAATACTAATTTTATGCTAATTTTTATTTTTTTTTTAAATATGAAACTATTTTTTCTAAATAAATGAAATTTATTTTTTTTAATAAAACTAAAAATTAAGTATGTTTTTTTTATTTTTTAAATAAAAATATTTAAAAGAATATTGTACTTTTTTCAACAAACAAAAAAATACAATATTTTTCTAAAATAAAAAAAAGGCTATAATGTTTTAATTTTTTTAAATAAAATTCTTACAAAAATTACAATTTAAAATTTTTATTTTATATTTTTTAAAAATATAAATAAAACTTTACAATGTTTTTTTAGAAAAAAAAATCTTTATTTTTTTAAATATTTTTATTTAAAAAATAAAAAAAACATACTTAATTTTTAGTTTTATTAAAAAAATAAATTTCATTTATTTAGAAAAAATAATTTCATATTTAAAAAAAAAAAAAATTAGCATAAAATTAGTATTAGTTTCAAGACTTATTAATTATTTATGATTTAAGATAATGTTAAATATTTGGAAAAATAAATAAATTTTTAGTACTTAATATTTGAAACTTTGC
The DNA here is from genome assembly GCA_026119855.1 of Campanula takesimana. Lineage (NCBI taxonomy): Eukaryota > Viridiplantae > Streptophyta > Magnoliopsida > Asterales > Campanulaceae > Campanula > Campanula takesimana. The sequence continues at coordinate 521,211 of JAOWBW010000298.1, read as the reverse complement.
ATTTTGCCCCTTAAAAACTAATAAGCATTACAAAATAGTCCAATCGTTACCTATTCTGTTAAATTTTCTAACATTCGTTAGTGCTGGGGTGCAAAGTCTGGAGCTGGGGGGGAAAGTGGGACAAATTGAAGCTTTGGGGGGCAAAGTGGGACAAATTTGGCGCTGGGGGGCAAAGTGGGATTCGGTGGATACTTTGGGGGGGTAAATGTATTTTGGCCTAGTACAAATTTCTGTTTTCTGTTACTTATGTTTAAAAAAAATAAAAAAAAAATAAAAAATCAAAGAACAGTATAGAGCTCCTCTATCAGTTGCTAGGAATGCCTAGTTCTTTTACTAAAAATGAAACAATACATTGTAAATGTTTTATGGTGCAATTTCAATTGAATTTTTCTTAGAATGTTATCTTAATGCTTTGAGATTTTACTTTTTCCAAGACTAAATCTGGTCCTTACATTAATGTTTGTTTGTTTTTTTCTATAAGCAACCTAAAAGTGATAAAATTTCCTGATTGAATCTGCAAGTAACATAATCTAATGTATGTACTGCAGTTGGAAGAACGGTCCGAGCGACTCAAAGGATGGACCATCGAGATTAGAGTGAGGCACTGCGGAATATATGAAAAAGTATAAATATATATGATCAAAATATTTCTTTTACCTACTCATTGTTGAAGTTTGAGAGCAAGCGATAACTTTTACTACTACATTTTAGGTTCTTCTTTGTTTGTATGACGAAAATGAATTTTTCTACTGCAGTTTTATCATCATAACAACACAAAGAAGATTTTCCGATCAATTCCTGAGGTGGAAAAATTCATTTTTTATGAAGTTTATCCACCAAAACCGAAGAAAAACCCTAATCAGTTGCTCTTGTGCAATGAACCGCATAATCCAGAATGAATCATTCAGGTACTGATAATACAGCACATAAACAAACAATGATCGTCTCCTCTTCTTATAAATGTTTTTAATCGTCTTGATTTTATTTTTTTTACATAACATGAAAATAAGCTTCTGTTAATGTTGATTAGCATATGCGTAATTCTTTTTAGTTTCTTGTTTGTTTGTGTTTAAAAGGTGTTTTTGTGATCGCAAAATTATATATCGTCATGAAAACTGCAAGTTAATTTTATATAATCATTTACGAACATTTTCAGACTCAAGTTACTTTTTTATCTATTGCAGGAAATGTCTGAAAAAGAGAAGGAGCAAAGCTATATGCCATGAAGTCTTAACTGGAGTAATGCAATCCTAATAGAGTAATAAAAGTCGAGTTTTTTAGTTAGTAGGTGTGCATTGGCTTAAAAGTGTAACTTATTGTTTTTAGTATTAATTATCCAGTATGTTCCAAAAAGAATATTTTCATTTCTTTCTGACTATATTTTCTTAAATTTTGTAGACAGATATTTGATTATTTGTCCGAAAACAAGATGATTATATTCCTATAACTGAATGCAAACACTTGTGCCAAGGAGTTGTGAAACTTGTTGATAATGTTTTGAGTGACTTCTACTTGTCCTATTCTTTAGTAGTTTTAATGCACTTTGTTTAGTCAAGTACATAGGAATATTAGTAGAAGTTTCAGGTTTTGTTAGTATTTTTTCTGTATTTAAGTAAGTTTACACTTGAAGGTGAAAACTAGCAAGTTCGGGCAATTAGAACGGAGTCTTAGTTGGAAGCAAATGACCTTTGGGGAGCTGTCGAGGAGGTTATGAAATTACTCCTCTTCGAAGATTAACAAATCCAATGTTTGCTCAGATGAAGATCGAGCCACAAGGAGAAGAAGCAGAGAAAAATAAAGGCTAAATCTTGCTTGCTCAACGCCGTTTTGACCTTGAAATGAACCAATGAAATTTGGCATTTATCAAGGAGTATCAAGGTAATGAGAAGATCGAAGGGATGCAAAGAATGACCAAATTAGAGACTATCAATATGTACTCTGATAGACTTCTCAACACTGTAAATCAGGTATGATTACTGATGCAGTTTGACTTCAGCACCTCAGAAAAGTCAACGGCTCAGAATGACGTGAAATTCGCATCCGAGATTGTTTAAGGGGTCGAAATTACATTTTATTGTTTTTAGAAGTTTTATTTTTATTTTTGGAATTGTTTTTATTTCCCAGTTAAAGTTTTAGGGTTTCTGGTTTGCCTAGGGTTGCATAAATACTCTCAGAACTATTGTAGCCGTCAGTTTTGATTATTTTGAATTGAGAAAAGCTTTGGCTTTACGTTTGTTTCTGTTCTTCCTTTACGTTCGGTCAATCTCATTAGCATTCGGCTATCATACTTGGCAAAGAGTTTCTTTATTTTAGGATTTGTGAAACATTACTTTGGAAGAATTATTAAGCGCTTTCCAGGGTCAAGAACAAATCAAAGAAGGCTTATGAGACTTGAAGGCGTCGTAGTAGAAGAAGTTCTTGCAGCAAAGTTGCACATCATCCACCACAATAAGGGGAAGAAGAATAATGGACAAAAAGAGTGTTGATCATCAATCTTAAAGCAAGGGAGAAGGTAGTGATTAGACATGCCTACGGTTCACGTTTAAAGCAGATGAACCGGCGGTTTTGAACCGTTGAAAACCGTGAACCGGCGGTTTATGGTTCATAGGCAGTTTGGCTTCCAAAACCGACGGTTTGGACCGGCGGTTCAGACCGTCAGTTTGGACCGGCTGTTCATACTGTATAAATTTAAAATATTTTAGAAATTTTTGAGGTAAGGCTCCTAAATGTCTCCCCTTAATTATAAAAATGTAAGGTTTATTGTGTCCCTCTATGTAAATTTGCTTAATATTAATAAAATTATAAGGGCACCTTCCCTTTCTTTTTCAAAATATTTTCGTCACACTAACACCTCTTAATTCCTTTAAAAAAATATGTAATTTAAAATTTCCTTAATATTTATACAAAGTAAAATAATTATAATGTATCAAAAAATATTTTAAAAAAAAATCTTAAAAATTGCTCAAAATGTGTTTTTATTTTTTAAAAATAAATATGAACCGGTGAACTGTACCGTAAACCGTGAGTTAACGGTTCATATACTGTTTTAGTTTTTGACGAACCGTGAACCGGGCATGTCTAGTAGTGATAAGCCAAACTATATATCCACCATGCCTACACTGTGGAAAGAAGGGTCATCCACCTCACAAATGTTAAAAGGAGGCCATATTTTAGTGGCAAAAGTGCAAACTCTTGGTGCATATTGTTAGATCATTATGGCTTGCAACACAAATTATTTAGCACTTCCATAAATAAAATCATGTCTATAATATTAATATAAAGTATAGTCAACAATAATAAAATGTATAGAATTCCTTTTGATGTATAATTATCTAATTGTGATGGGCAAAAGGGTAATACAACATCATCAAGCTTGAAAGGGTAGCTTGAAAGGGTGTGGTCCCTAAGTGAAATGTCACCTTGTCTCCTATATAAAGGGTCTTCCATCAACCCTAGAGACCACTTGATTTCTTATTCTCTCATACTAAATAATCTTCATTATTGCTAAGAAGACATTGTGAGTTTAAAAAGAGACATTATCATTTAGAAGATCATTTTCCTACATATTCTTCTTCATCTTAAGTTCTCCCTTCAAGTTATTGCTATCGATTCAACAGGTATATTCTTAAGGCTTTCGCTTCATCTCTTTCTCAATCTTTTACTAAATATGAGTGTGGCATTCAGGGGTATAATATTGTTCAAACAATTGGTATCAGAGCCCCACTCATTTTTAGTTTGAGTTGAGTTCTTTAAAGAAAGCTTTCATGCTTTACTTTCATTCATTTTCCCTGTTGAATCATAAGGTTTTGATGTTGATTAGGGACTCTTATAAAGTACTGATGATCTTCATCTAAAATTAAGAAAAATGGTTTGAAAGTTTTGTTCATTAAAAGGTTCAAGTGAGACTATCCCTTCATAACATGGTTTTATGTTTTAAGTGCATACCATGTGGATCTACTCACTTGATTCCATTATTTTTTAAAAGCAAGATTATCCTAAATAACATGGTTTTATGTTTTAAGTACATACCATGCGGATCTACTTGCAATTCATTTGATTTTGAGGAAAATTTAGACAAAAATTCAGAAGTGCAGATTATATGGCACGGTCGTGCTCTTTGTTTGGCACGGTCGTGCGCCTCTATTACCTTGAACCGGTGTGTACAGTGGTGCCGGTCCGGACGGGTGTGTTGTTTAATCCGGTCGGACCGTTTCGTTTGGCACGATCGTGTCTATTATTTAGCACGGTCGTGCTATCTGCACCGTGAAAACATGTTTTTTCCCCATATTTTGGCACGGTCGTGCCCTTTGTTTGGCACGGTCGTGCTAAGTATGTCGAAAGCAACATTCATTGTTTCTGCACTATTTTGTTGTTTTCTCTTGAACAAAAACATTCATTTTTTAAACCTTAAAGCTTGGATTAATTATATGGTTAAATAATTTTATTCATTATTTAAATAATATTATCACCTAAGTGATTAACGTTATTTAAATGCAAAATTATTAAAGTGTTGAATGTTTAAGATATGAATGACTTGAATTTTCCAAAGAAGATCTTGACATTTGACTAACGATGGTATATCAGGCTGGAAACCTTGACCGGTCTCCTCAACCATCCGAACGGATTGGTGGAACGACTAAGGTTGAACAACGCCACGTACTAAGAAAGTCTTAAGCATTCATGTGATGACATATAAAATGAACATTTAGTAATTTTATTAAATGCTTAAGACTACCCAAAGGAAGATTAAGCATTTAATCAAATATTGTTCAAATTACTTGTCATCTAAAGTAATTATTTATGAGTCAATTCGCAATCCAAAGATTAGTTTTGATGTCATGTTAATTGCTTTATTGATGGATTTCATTTGATATAATTAATCTTTTAATTCATAATGTAGTTACTTATTATTGTTTTGTATTCATTCTTGTTCTCGATTCCCAGATTTACTTAACGCTTCTTCTATTACTGCTGCGATGAGCACAATTCCGATGCTTAATGGGACAAACTTTAAAACTTGGAAAAACAAAATTGTAATGATCTTAGGCTGTATGGATATTGACCTCGCTTTTAGGGAGCCGTTTCCCATTCCTCTTAATGAAGAAAGCACCCCTGAGGACCGCTTATATGTTGAGAAATGGAAACGCTCCAATCGAGTAAGCCTAATGATTATGAAAAATGTCGTCCCGGAAACATTTTTGAACAGTGTTCCTGAGGACGTTGATGCTAAGACTTTCCTCGAGACCCTTGAAGAACGCTTTGCAAAAAGCGAAAAATCGGAAACAAGTTCTACCCTAAGGAAACTTGTTTCCATGAAGTACAAGGGTACCGGGAATCTTAGGGAGTATATCTTGGAAATGCTTCACCTTTCAACAAAACTAAAAGCACTTAAGTTAGAGGTGACTGAAGAGCTCCTCGTGCATTTAGTTTTGATCTCTCTTCCTCCTCAGTTTGGTCACTTTGAGGTGACCTATAATTGTCAAAAGGACAAGTGGAACATTAATGAATTGATTTCACATGTGACACAAGAGGAAGATAGGTTGAAGCAATCTAAGGTTGAAAGTGCTCACTTAGCATCTACCTCTTCTCATGGGACTAAGAGAAGAGGGAAAGAAGTTGCGGTAACAAGCAACAAGAAGCCTAAGGGATCTAACGATCATAAAGAAAAGAAGTGCTTCTTTTGAAAGGACCTAACGCACATGAAGTATGACTGCCCTAAGTATCACGCTTGGCGTGCTAAGAAAGGTATGTCATTTGGTCTTGTTTGTACTGAGGCTAATTTAGTTTCAATTCCTTCATATACATGGTGGTTGGATTCTGGCGCAACAACTCACATTAGTATGTCTATGCAGGGTTGCCTGAATTACCGAAGACCTAGCAAGGATGAAAGATTCATCTATATGGGAGCTGGGAACACGGTTGAAGTAATAGGCATTGGAACCTTTAGATTGTTATTAAGTACCGGATATTATTTTGTATTGAATAATACTTTCATTGTACCTTCGTTTAGAAGGAATTTAATATCTATCACTGTTTTGGACAAAGAAGGTTACTCTTGTTCGTTCGGAAATAATAGATGTGATCTTTATTTTAATTCCATTATTGTTGGTACTAGTACTTTATCGAGTAGTGATAATCTTTATTTGCTTAACACTACTCAAACAATCAATGAGTCCCATAATAATGAAACTAAAAGCAAAAAGCGAAATTTTTCAAGTGAAAATTCTTATACCTTATGGAATAGGCGTTTAGTTCATATCTCCAAAAGGAGAATTGACAAGCTTGTGTCTGAGGGAATCATAAATAAACTTGATATTCCGGATAAAGACTTTTGCATTGAATGCCTAAAAGGAAAATTTACAAACACGAAAAGGAAAGTATCCTCGAGAGCATCAAGCGTCTTAGAACTAATACATACGGATATTTGTGGACCATTTCCTTATCCTTCTTGGAATGGTCAACAATATTTTATTACGTTCATAGACGACTACTCTCGATATGGATACATTTATTTACTTCATGATAAATCTCAATCTTTGGACGTTTTCAAGTCTTTTAAGGCCGAAGTTGAAAATCAACTTGGGAAGACTATTAAGAACGTTAGATCCGATCGTGGTGGGGAGTACTATGGTCGAAATGACGGTTCGGGAGAACAACGTCCGGGTCCTTTTGCTCGCTATCTTGAAGAGTGTGGGATTGTCCCTCACTACACTATGCTGGGTACGCCTAGCATGAATGGTGTAGCTGAGAGACGTAATAGAACCCTTAAGGATATTGTAAGAAGTATGGTTTCTTGTACTTCTTTACCTCACTCATTATGGGGCGATGCTTTAAAAACCGCTACTTATCTTCTCAATAGGGCTCCCTCTAAGGCTACTAACAATAAAATCTCTTATGAATTATGGACGAATAAGAAATCGTCCTTAAATCATCTTCATGTTTGGGGATGTCCAGCGGAAGCTAGGCCTTATACGCCTAACGAAGGAAAACTGGACGCTAAGACAGTTAGTTGCTACTTTGTAGGGTATGCCGAAAGATCAAGGGGCTATAAATTTTACAACCCGAAAACTAGAACGTTTTTTGAAACGGGAAATGCTAGGTTCTTTGAGGATGTTGAGTTTAGAGGGGAAATTAGGAATAATAATTTTGAATTTAAGGAAGAGGAGGAATCCGTTTCTATACCTCTTCCCTTAGTAGTTCCAATTGAAAATCAAGTACTTGTACCTGAAATTCAAGAGGAACAAATTCAAAATATTGACTCCCCTATAAATATTGAACAACATGAAAATGTTGATCAAAATGAGGAAATTCAAAAATGAGGAAGAACCGGTGCCTTTAAGAAGATCAAATAGAGTAAGAAGAAGTGCCATCTCGGATGATTATGAGGTGTATCTAGCCGAGAATGAAGGACACTTAGGTTTAGTGGGAGATGAGCCTCTCACCTTCCATCAAGCCATTAATAGTCCTAATTCTCATAAGTGGATCAATGCCATTAATGAAGAGTTGAAATCTATGAAAGACAACGATGTTTGGGATCTTGTCCCATTACCGAAGGATGTGAAACCTATTGGTTGTAAATGGATATTTAAAACCAAAAGGGATTCACAAGGTAATGTGGAGAGACATAAGGATCGTCTTGTTGCTAAAGGTTTCACTCAAAAGGAAGGTATTGATTACAAAGAAACATTCTCTCCGGTATCTTCTAAAAACTCATTTAGGATCATTATGGCATTAGTAGCACATTATGACCTTGAGCTTCATCAAATGGATGTTAAGACAGCTTTTCTCAATGGAGACATTGAGGAAACCATCTATATGAAGAAACCAGAAATGGTGGATGATTTGGAACAAACTAATCATTTAGTTTGTAAACTTAAGAAATCCATTTATGGGCTCAAGCAAGCTTCCCGTCAATGGTATCTCAAATTTAACCAAGTAATTCTTACATTTGGCTTTGAAATGAATATTGGTGAAGATTGTATATACCATAAGTTCAGTGGGAGTAAGTTTATATTTTTAGTCTTATATGTGGATGATATTTTGCTAGCTAGTAATGATATAAACCTTCTAAAAGAAACTAAGAAATTTCTATCTAACAAATTTGAAATGAAAGATCTTGGTGAGGCATCTTTTGTATTAGGAATCCAAATACATCGTGATCGCTCACGAGGTACTTTAGGATTATCACAAAAGGCCTATATAGAGAAGGTATTACAAAGGTTTAGCATGCAAAACTGTAAACCACATGACACCCCTGTTTCTAAAGGAGATAAATTCAGTCTTAATCAATGTCCCAAAAACAATTTTGAAACCAAGTATATGGAAAACATCCCATACGCATCAGCAGTAGGAAGCTTAATGTATGCTCAAGTCTGTACTCGTCCAGACTTAGCTTTTATTGTTGGGATGCTTGGTCGATACCAAAGCAATCCGGGGAGAGAACATTGGGTCGCAGCTAAAAGAGTGATGCGGTATTTACAAAACACCAAGGACTACATGCTTACATATTCAAAGTCGGATCATCTTGAGATCGTTGGGTATTCCGATTCCGACTTTGCTGGATGCCAAGACAGCCGTAAATCAACGTCTGGTTATGTCTTCACATTAGCCGGTGGAGCAATTTCTTGGAGAAGTGCCAAGCAGACACTCGTTACTTCCTCTACCATGGAAGCAGAGTTTGTTGCTTGTTTCGAGGCATCCAATCAAGTTATATGGCTGCGTAAATTCATTAAGGGACTCCGTATTGTCGATAGCGTCGAAAGACCTATTAAGCTATATTGTGACAATAGGGCAGCGGTTTTGTACTCTAATAATAACAAGAGCTCGTCAAAGTCTAAACACATTGACATTAAATTTCTTGTTGTAAGAGAGAGGGTACAAAAGGAACAAATAGAAATACAACTTATTGGTACAAATTCTATGTTAGCGGATCCGTTTATTAAGGCGTTATCACCTTTAGTGTTTCACGAGCATGTTGCTCATATGGGTGTAACAACTTTTGATAACATTTAATATAGTGGGAGTTGTGTTGTTTTTTCATTTATTGTTCTATTAATTATTAAAGTTTGATCTCATTTGGTTAAAGTTGGACTAGTTGGATAATATGTATATATTCATTATATTCCATGCTACACATCTATACTTTTGATCTATGTCGTTTAGTTGGATTGGTATATGTGATTATAGTGGGTTTAGTTGCGAATCAATTACAACGACTGCCCCTTTAGTCCTATACTTATATGGCTAATGGACGAGATTGCTATAAGTAACAACAAAGTGCACATTTGGGTTGTCATTTATGTTATATTCATGATTTAAAAGGAAGAAATTTGTTTTGCAACCCAAGTGGGAGATTGTTAGATCATTATGGCTTGCAACACAAATTATTAAGCACTTCCATAAATAAAATCATGTCTATAATATTAATATAAAGTATAGTCAACAATAATAAAATGTGTAGAATTCCTTTTGATGTATAATTATCTAATTGTGATGGGCAAAAGGGTAATACAACATCATCAAGCTTGAAAGGGTAGCTTGAAAGGGTGTGGTCCCTAAGTGAAATGTCACCTTGTCTCCTATATAAAGGGTCTTCCATTAACCCTAGAGACCACTTGATTTCTTATTCTCTCATACTAAATAATCTTCATTATTGCTAAGAAGACATTGTGAGTTTAAAAAGAGACATTATCATTTAGAAGATCATTTTCCTACATATTCTTCTTCATCTTAAGTTCTCCCTTCAAGTTATTGCTATGGATTCAACAGGTATATTCCTAACGCTTCCGCTTCATCTCTTCCTCAATCTTTTACTAAATATGAGTGTGGCATTCAGGGGTATAATATTGTTCAAACACATATTGCAATGATATGCAAGTCCAAAGAGCAATATTAACCAAAGTGAGGCTAAGGTTATCGAGCAAAAAGAGGATCAACTAGCTTCTTGTTTTGCAACTAGCTTGCAATGCAAATGAAAGTTGGTTGATTGATATATAGCTGTTGCACCAACCACTTGACACTTATTTCCATTTTGGTCCGTCCCATCTCATTTGACACTTCCCAAAATAGCTTACTTTTTATAATTTTATATTCACTCTACCCCACCACTCATTCTCTCTCTTCTAGGCCTGGCAATTGGGTGGGTTGGGTCGGGTTGGGTCGGTTTAAAGCGGGTTGACGGGTTGGAACGGGTCCGACCCGTTACAACCCGTTTAGTTTCACGGGTCGAACAGACCGAGTCATCAGTGGGCGGGTTGACCTTTTTTTTTATATTTTTTTTTCCAAAAAATGTTGGAAACATATTTTTACTTGAAAATTTGTTTTTTGGATTTTTATTTTACTTTATATATTTTTAATTAATTTAAATATCATAATTTATTTTGACCCTTCGATCGATGTTGATTGTAAGCCTCTCCTTGCCGTTAGATTAACTTGGAAAACCTAACTTACCTTTTTCTATCATCAGACTCTCATAAACCACAAATGTTGCGCTTCTCCTCTCCATATCTCTCTCTCCTCTCCTTTGTCTTCTACTCTTCTTCCTTTCTCCCACTACATCTCTCCCAAAAGTGTCACCACCACCAAGCAGTCAGCGCTCACCACCGAAGCTCGCCGTCGGCTCTTACCACCAGATCTCGCCGACGCCAACACCATTCCGGCGGATCTCGCCATCAAGTCAACAACCGCCACTACAACCACGCTGACAGGAACAAGCAAGAAGCTTCGACGTCGGCGCTTCTTCCCTCTTCATCGCCGGCCACGGAACACCTATCTTACATGGTGAAACCGCCATTCTTCCCCCTTTCTCCCTTGTCCGTCCGACCATCTCCGTTCTCTTGTTCTGGTCTCTAAATTTGAAGACATTTTGATTTTTCTTTTTTTGGTTCAGTAAACAATTTTGTTCGCTCAAGTGTAATGTTAGTGGAATTTATTCATGGATTTGATTCCATGATAATATAATTAATTTTCTGATGTTTTGTATACATTCAATCAAAGTTCTGTAAATAGATTTGAAAGGGAAGAAACAGGTTATCAAAATGAAGAAGCTGGAGACTTTTCATGATACAACGGGTTGAGACGGGTTGGCGGGTTTACCTGCTTTAACCCGTTAATTTTTACGGGTTAAGTCAGGTAACCCGTTTAAACCCGTGAAAATTGATGGGTTGGGTCGGGTCGGGTAAATAGTGGGTTGGGTCCGGCGGGTAACGGGTAAAAGCTGCCGGGCCTACTCTCTTCATATTCAACCAACACTACTATTTACCTCACTCATTCTCTCTCTTCATTTTCTACCACACATTTTTCTTATTTTATTCTTTTTCCTTAATTAGTTATTGTGCCCACCTATTGGGTGTCAAGTGAGGTGAGACGGAAAGAGTATAACACATGATATTGAGATTTTCAAAAAGCTTAGGCCAAAATACATTTACCCCCCCAAAGTATCCACTGAATCCCACTTTGCCCCCCAGCGCCAAATTTGTCCCACTTTGCCCCCCAAAGCTTCAATTTGTCCCACTTTCCCCCCCAGCTCCAGACTTTGCACCCCAGCACTAACGAATGTTAGAAAATTTAACAGAATAGGTAACGATTGGACTATTTTGTAATGCTTATTAGTTTTTAAGGGTCAAAATGCAAAGTTTCAAATATTAAGTACTAAAAATTTATTTATTTTTCCAAATATTTAACATTATCTTAAATCTTAAATAATTAATAAGGCTTGAAACTAATACTAATTTTATGCTAATTTTTATTTTTTTTTTAAAATATGAAATTATTTTTTCTAAATAAATGAAATTTATTTTTTTTAATAAAACTAAAAATTAAGTATGTTTTTTTTATTTTTTAAATAAAAATATTTAAAAGAATATTGTACTTTTTTCAACAAACAAAAAAATACAATATTTTTCTAAAATAAAAAAAAGGCTATAATGTTTTAATTTTTTTAAATAAAATTCTTACAAAAATTACAATTTAAAATTTTTATTTTATATTTTTTAAAAATATAAATAAAACTTTACAATGTTTTTTTAGAAAAAAAAATCTTTATTTTTTTAAATATTTTTATTTAAAAAATAAAAAAAACATACTTAATTTTTAGTTTTATTAAAAAAATAAATTTCATTTATTTAGAAAAAATAATTTCATATTTAAAAAAAAAAAAAATTAGCATAAAATTAGTATTAGTTTCAAGACTTATTAATTATTTATGATTTAAGATAATGTTAAATATTTGGAAAAATAAATAAATTTTTAGTACTTAATATTTGAAACTTTGCATTTTGCCCCTTAAAAACTAATAAGCATTACAAAATAGTCCAATCGTTACCTATTCTGTTAAATTTTCTAACATTCGTTAGTGCTGGGGTGCAAAGTCTGGAGCGGGGGGGAAAGTGGGACAAATTGAAGCTTTGGGGGGCAAAGTGGGACAAATTTGGCGCTGGGGGGCAAAGTGGGATTCGGTGGATACTTTGGGGGGGTAAATGTATTTTGGCCAAAAGCTTAACAAGGCGGTTGTGCTACAAGTCAGAATTGGAAAAGGTAGAGGAACTATTGTTATTAAAAGTACGTAGTCTTGGTTCTAAGTTAATTCAAGATGTTCTTGAATGGACAGAGCAAGCTGTTATTATGATGAGTTTAATTACCATAACTAAACTTTGGCAGAAGAGGATGGGGCATTTCAACCATGCATATGAGCAGAAAGAATCTTGCAAAAATAATTTTTCTTATAGATATCGCCTATCAAGTTGACAAGAGTATTAACACATCATTTATTAAAACTTACATACATAATCATGAAAGCTTGTTAGGTCGTGGATGAGGCTTCGTCTTGAGCATCAACTTTTCCACCATTGTTTTCACTACCACATTTTCGCAGCTCCCCCATCACATACGTTCAAAGTTCATCTAGTATGGAACATGTTATTAAACATCCATGTATCATCCTTCACTTGTGCTGCATTAAGACTTTCACGAATAACAAGACATTCCCCATGATCTTCATATATGACTTCATCGACATCCTCCAATTCTTCATTCTCGTTGGTCGCATAATCTTGCTCTTTTCTCGATTCCTCAAACAAAGATACATACTTTTGATTTGGTCAATCAGAAGATAAGTGACCGAACCCTTGACATTTAAAACATTTGTAGTGATTAGAATTGGAGGAGGTATTAGGCCTAGTCGTACCATCATATCTAAGGGCTATTTTGGAAGGAGAACCCTTCTCAAATGAAGTCAATTTGGATAGGGCTTATTAAGTTATATGCGTCAAGATGGTATATCGGTAGACCAGTGGCGGACCAAGGAATTTTTCAAAAGGGAGGCAAAATGGCATAACACATTTAAAGGGGGCAAAAATAAATACTAATGCATTTATTTTTTTAAACAAAGGGGGGCAAAGTTTAAAATATTGCACTAATATTCTAAATTTTCAAAAGAATTACACTAGTAATTTTTTATTTTTTTTTAAAACAAAGGGGGCCATTGCCCCCAATAGCCATAGGGTAGGTCCGCCCCTGCGGTAGACCAAGATCAAGACGATTAATGAAGCAAAACTGAGTTAGATTATGGACCGAGATCAAAGACCGATACAATATTATACAAATATGGGTACAAGTTACAGATACGACACAAAAAGATTATACACTCTTTATATATTTTATCATGGTATCAAATCATGTTTTGATTATAAAACCATAGTTCTACACTTTATTCTAATCCTTGGCAGAGTAGATGAAAACCGTCACAGTGTATTTTTTATTTAGGGAGCGGGAAAAGTAACATAGTGAAGATGCCATGGATGGATGCATCTTCATGGCACAAGAAGTTCGATACAATATCGTTGATGCAAGGCCATATACTGAAACCGACATTGCATGGATTATGCAACATGCAGAGGATAAAGGCATACTGGGAGTAGCTTATGCATAGTTGCTTCTTCGCGGCACGGGATGTTAACGAAAAATGCATTGAGGGGACATGCTCATGTCAACAAGGAACAAGAAACTGGCGTTAGCTGGATTTTGGATCATGTCGGAGGAAAAGACTAGATATGAGTAAGTCATGGATACTTCTTTGCGGCACATGATGTGCTGGACAAACATGTTGAGCTAAGGAACTTATTCATTTTTGCAAGAAACAAAATCAGCGTTGCAATGGTGTAGCATGTCGGGTATGAAATTGTTGGGTTAATGCCTTTGAATTTGGGACGCCGAGTTAAAGGATTAAACAACAGAGAGATTTCGTAATTCCGGGACAGAGCGCAGAAGGAAGGTTTCCAAGTCAGTTTTGGATTAGGTTTCCAAGTCAGTTTTGGACTAGGTTTCCAAGTTCCTAAGAGATTTTGAGATAAAATTTACTAGTATAAATAGAGGCCAGTAGTTTAGATTAAAATCACACCTCATATTGTCATAGACAAATTATTAGAGTGCTCAGAGAGATCTGTAATTCTACAGTTACACAGTTAGGAATTTTGTGATCAAAATTCGTGTAGCAGTAATAGTGAGATCTTGTAATCGTTTCTCCAGATTGATAATAATATTCTCTCCCCTCCCCGTGGACGTAGCCAAGTTGGTGAACCACGTAAATTGGTGTTCTTGTGATTGCTCACTTTTCTTATCAAGTCTTGTTATTGCTCTAACAAGTGGTATCAGAGCCTGGTTGAAAAGGAGAATTAGCATCGACGGAGAAGATCGAAGAAAAACAAGGTAGCAGTTTCTGGTCCGTTTTTATCCAGCGCAGCGGTGAAGAAAAAGGCGTAGCGCATTCGTTCACCGTTGGATCGTGCTGATTTTCGGTGAGTAGCTTCGGGACTCATAGATCTTCGATCTGAACGGTGGAGATTGGATTTTGATGTCCGTAGAATCCGAAATTGTATCCGGACAGAAGCTGCTGGTGTTTTGTCTTCGATTGTATGCGTTTGGAGTTTCTTGTTGCGATTTCTCTTAGTGGCACCAGAGCTTTGGTTCGTGGTTAGAGATTCAGGGATTCCGCTGTAGAGAACAAGAAGATGGGTCAAGGAGCAGATTCGATCGACAAGTTCAATGGGAAGAATAGTTTTTCTCTCTGGCAGATCAAGATGAAGGCTTTGTTGGTAGACAAATATTTATGGGAACCGTTGGAGATTGCAATCAGGGATCGTAAGGATCCCAAGGGTAAGGCAGTCACCACAGAAGGTACAGCAGAACAGTCAGAGAATGACAAGATAGCAGCAGCGAAGGAGGTGGCGGCATTGGAGAAGTTAGATCAGAAGGCTCACGCCAAGATCATCAGACAGTTGGATGATGAGATCCTAACCAATGTTGCAGGAACAGACTCCGGAAGCGATCTTTGGTTAAAGTTGGAAGATATGTACATGACACGTTCATTGACCAACAAGTTATACCTGAAGAAGAAGCTATATGATTGTCGTATGACTGAAGGTACGCCCATAAATGATCATCTTGACAGATTTACTTCTGCATTACTTGAACTGCGTAATATAGGAGTAGTTGTTGATGACGAGGATGCAGCCTTGCAGCTTTTAGTATCTTTACCTATGTCTTATGAACATTATGTCGATTCGTGCATAAACCGTAAAGATGGGATCTCTCTAGAGGAAGTGAAAACTTATCTCAAGACGAGGGAATTGCGCCGAAAGCCGAGTGGGAATGAGGCAGGTACCCAGTCATCAGGTTTGGTTGCTAGTAGTAGCAACAGCAGGGGTTCTAGTGGGAGGAAGAACAATCAAGGTAATTCTTCACACAAGAAGGGTCCAAAACTTGGGGATATCTGTAATTTCTGCAAAGAGAAGGGGCATTGGAAGTTCGACTGTCCCAGAAGGAAGCAAGGCAAGGAACCAGTCACAGCAGAGGCCATGACGGCCAGAGATTGCAGTTCAGATGAGGATTATGCTCTAGTAACATCAGAATCAGCATGCGCATCTAATGCGTGGATTCTTGATTCAGGAGCGTCTTACCATATCAGTCCTAGGAGAGAATGGTTTACCGGTTATAGGCAGATAGTTGGCGGTGATATAAGCATGGCCAACAGTACAATCTGCAGGGTTGTCGGTATTGGTTCGATCAAGGTCAGGACTCATGATGGTAGGGTTGTCACTTTGAACGAGGTTCGACACGTTCCGCTTATGACGAAGAATCTGATTTCTCTTAGTCAGTTAGACAGCAAAGGGTTCAGTTTCAAAGGTAAAGGTGGAGCAGTTAGTGTCTGTAACAGTTCAGAAGTGATGCTGAAAGGCCTTAAGCGGGGCTCCTTGTATTTCCTCCAAGGAAAGACGCTTGCAGAGTCGACTATGGCTGCATCAGAAGAGGTGAACGAGGGAGATATGTCTAAGCTGTGGCACATCAGGCTCGGTCACATGAGCACTCGAGAGATGCATGAGTTGACTAACAGAGATCTTCTTTATGGCCATAAGATCAAGGATCTTAAAGGCGTTCTGGATTACATCCACTCAGAGAGTTGGGGACCTTCACGTCAGGAATTTCTAAGGGGGCACAGATATGTCTTGTCTATGGTTGATGATTACTTGGGGAGGCCTTGGGTGGTTATCATGGAGCACAAGAATGGGGTCCTAAGGAATTTCAAGGACTGGAAGACAGTAGTGGAGAACCAGACAGAGAAGGAGATCAAGAAGCTCCGGACAGATAATGGTTTGGAGTTCGGCAGTACTGAGTTCGATTCGTTTTGCAGAGAGGTGGAGGTTTCTAGACATCTCACCAGCAGAGGCACGCCACAGCAGAATGGTGTAGCAGAACGAATGAATCATACATGGCTTGTGGGAGCGTTGTGCATGCTCTCCAATGCAGAGTTGTCTAAACGTTTCTGGGCAGAAGCGCTTAGTACAACATGTTACTTGATTAATCATGGACTTCATACCGGTATTGGCCTCAAAGTTCCCTATGAGGTATGGACTGGTAAATCCATGATTGTTTCAAGTGTTGGCGGTGTTGATAAACAGGTGGAGCAACAAGATACTGAAGAGTTAGTTGTACCACAGTCAGATGTTGAAAAACAGGTGGAGCAACAAGATACTGAAGAGTTAGTTGTCCCACAGTCATATGTTAATCAGGATCCACCAACAGAGACAAAGACTGAAGCACCAGAAAGTTCAAGTTCAGTTTCTAAAGAACATGGGTTAGCACAAGGAGGTTCTAGAAGAGCTAATTTCAGGAATGGATTTGAAGACTTGGTGTCTTATGCACTGCAGGTTGCTGAGGTAGTAGAGCCCGTTCTTGCGGAACCTTCTATTTTTAATAAAGCAGATACATGTTCAGAGTCATCTCAGTGGTATGCGGCTATGGGTGATGAGATGGAGTCTCTTCACAGGAATCAGACTTGGAAGTTGACTACAAGGCCAGAAGGCAGGAAGATTGTGACTTGCAAGTGGATCTTCAAGAAAAGGGAAAGGATGTCACCGGCAGAAGGGTTCAAGTATAAAGCTCAAGTTGTTGCAAGGGGTTTCACACAGAAAGAAGAGGTGGACTACAATGGGATCTTCTCAACAGTGGTCAGACACACTTCGATCAGAGTGTTGCTAGCAACAGAAGGAGGGATATACATGACAGAGTCGGAAGGATTCCAAGTTCCTGGTAAGGAAGATCAAGTTTGTAGATTGAAGCAATCGCCTAGGCAGTGGTACAAGAGATTTGACAGCTATATGATAGCAGCAGTCAAGAAGTCAGAGATTCAGAAGTCGAAAGGCTTATTGGTCGCAGAGATGAAGGGTTTGGGTAACGCGAAGAAAATTCTGGGTATGGAGATCTATAGAGACAGAGCCAAACGGAAACTGTTCTTATCCCAGAAAAGATACATCAAGAAAGTTTCAGAAAGGTTTGGTGGGTCGACAGTTAAGGCTATAGATACTCCGAGTGCAGTGAATGCACATACAGTCGCGTTTGGGCCCAAATTGGTTGAGGAGAAAGAGTATATGGCTCCAGTATCCTTTGCTAGTGCAGTTGGTAGTTTGATGTATACTACAGTGCTCACTAGTGACGTCAGACTCATCTGTGGAGATGGGACAGAATGTGCAGTCAAGGGTTTCTCAGATTTGGGTGATGCTGACTCAAGAAGATCGAAGACCGGATATGTGTTCATGCTTGGTGGGTCAGTTGTCAGTTGGAAGGCTAGATTGCAGACGACAGTGACATTGTCTACAACAGAGGCAGAATACGTGGCATTGACAGAGTCCGCTAAGGAAGGAATATGGTTGAAGGGATTGATCAGCAATCTTGGGGTTCATCATGAGAGAACCAAACACATTGATGTCAGATATCATTTCCTAAGGGATGAGAAACGGGTAAAGGTGAAGGTAGGGACGACGAACAACCCTGCAGACATGTTCACAAAACTCGTGACGGGAAGCAAGTTCCAACATTGTTTGGACTTGCAGATTGTTCGCAGCTATTAGATAGCAGAAGAGGCGAGGGGGGAGAAAAGGTTTGTTGTCATGGAGATTCAAAGTCAAGGTGGAGATTGTTGGGTTAATGCCTTTGAATTTGGGATGCCGAGTTAAATGATTAAACAACAGAGAGATTTCGTAATTCCGGGACAGAGCGCAGAAGGAAGGTTTCCAAGTCAGTTTTGGATTAGGTTTCCAAGTCAGTTTTGGACTAGGTTTCCAAGTTCCTAAGAGATTTTGAGATAAAATTTACTAGTATAAATAGAGGCCAGTAGTTTAGATTAAAATCACACCTCAGATTGTCATAGACAAATTATTAGAGTGCTCAGAGAGATCTGTAATTCTACAGTTACACAGTTAGGAATTTTGTGATCAAAATTCGTGTAGCAGTAATAGTGAGATCTTGTAATCGTTTCTCCAGATTGATAATAATATTCTCTCCCCTCCCCGTGGACGTAGCCAAGTTGGTGAACCACGTAAATTGGTGTTCTTGTGATTGCTCACTTTTCTTATCAAGTCTTGTTATTGCTCTAACAGAAATAAAGGTTGCTAGTAATACATCGTACGTAGTAAATCTAAAAATTAAGGAGTAAAGTACCTATTTAGTCCCCGGCCTATTGATCTTTTTACGAGTTGATCACCGTCTCTTTTAAGTGTTCGTTTACGTCCCTAACGTAAGTATTTCATTTACCATGTCGTCCTTCCGTCTCCTTTCCGTCCAAACTGCCGTTAAATGTGCTATGTGGCATGCTGACATCATTATAAATGATGAGTTGGCACTGGACATGGTCAAACAATTGTTAATGTGAAACTAAAAGGGAGTGCAAATGTAAATAGTTGAACAAGAGACCACAAATTGTTATTTAAAATATAAAGGGGTTGTATATCAAAACTTAAAAGTAGAATTTTATAATTATATTTTTTGTATAAACAAGTATACACACATTGGTGTCAATTTAATGATCATAATAAAATTATAAAATTGTTACTAATAAATCACTTAATGATTTATTAATTACAAATTTTAGAATTTCACTAGAATGATTAGATTGTCACGGTTAGTCAAAGTTCATTTTTGTTAACCATAAAAAGTCAAAATGAGAATGTCTTTCTGGGACAGAGGGAGTATCAATTAACAACAACACCCCTCATCCTTTTTATACTTTCTTTTTTTACAAATTCCCCCCCCCCCTCCCCTTTCACTTCCCATAAAAAGAAAAAAAAACCTAGTCATCTCATCATCTTCCCCCAGCCGCACCCCTGCCCTTTACCTTCCACCAGCTTCTCCTCCGGCAACGGCCGCTCCTTCCTTCCGGGTCGATTCTCCCTGTCTCGTCAAAACCCATGCCAACCCTCACTCTCCCATGGCTGCACTTCTTCTTCTTCGTCAACAACCACGCAATCCCCCTGTTCCTCTCCCCTTTCTTTCCATCGGCTTCTCCTCCAACGGCGGTCCCACCTCTTTCTCCGTCGACTGCCTCGCTTCCACCAGCTTTCTTTTGTAGCGATGGTCCCAATCTAGAACTAGGGCAGAAATCCATCATTCTCATTTCCAGGCGCCCCACCTCATCGCTACCCTCTTCCCCCATCGCTCAAAATCGCCGTCACGCTGTAGAGATTCTATAGAGAAAGGTTAAGTTTGATCTTGAGCTTTATTTTCAGATTTGAATTTAAAATATGGATATTTAGGGCTGTTATGTTTTCGGTTTGATTGGCTTGAATATGGATTTTGATTTGGTCTCCTCAATAAGAGACCATTACCCAGTTCACTTCAAAAGATCCCCAAAGATTTTGACTCGAATTGGGTCCAAAGATTTTGACTTGATGAACTGAGTATGGATTGTGATTTTCTTGAATCTGAATTTCTGGATTTGTGGGATTACTTGGTTCTGAATTTGTGCCATCTTAGGTTTGATTTTGCTGGGACTATGGTGGTTTTTAGATTGCTGCTATGGTGGTTGTAGTGGGTACATGGTGGGGGTGTTGGACATTGATGCACATGGATGGAGGCTAATGTTTAATTAAAAATAAACAAAATAAGCAAGTTGATTGAAATTTGGGGAAAAAATATGAAAAGAAACATTAGTATAGAAACTAAAGATGATGGTGGCGGTGGTGGCATTGTTGGTGATGGCGGTGGTCCGGTGGAGTGAAGTCGGTGGTGATGAACATGGATGGTAGCTAATGTTTTCTTTCCAACTTACACTTTGACCCCTTGATGAACTGAACATTTCTCATTCAGTCTTAGAGATTAATGCCACATAAGTATTTTATTTGCTTGGTCAGTATTTTTTTTTTGCCAGCTCGTCAATTTTATTACATCAGCATGCCACATAGGCAAACTTAACGGTGATTTGGACGGAAAGTAGACGGAAGGACTACATGGTAAACGATATACTTACGTTAGGGATGTAAACTAACACTGAAAACTCTTGGTGACCAACTGGTAAAAAAGTCTATAGGTCAGGGACGAAATATGTACTTTACTCAAAAATTAAGGATGCAATTCAAATTCAACAGCTTCACGAATTTATTGCAAAGCCTCCTAAGTGTCGAGCAATTTTTCTCTTATGACTCCTAGATATCACAATGCATCATGAGATGCTAAAATTTTGAGGTGTTTAAACTTGGGGAAACAAAGGAAATAACCTTGGCGAAGTTCTCTGGCAATTAACATTGCTTAAGGACTTTCTTCATCTTTTCCCACGTCATTTTCCGACTTTACCCAAGATGAGCTCACTGATTATTGAGGTGTTTGATATCACCTCTGTCAAAATGAAGAGTAGATGCCTCTTTAGTCGATGCCCCATTTAGATGAGCGCGGTGGAATGGTTAATGTTCTCCAATTTTCATTCACTAAACCAGCATTTGAACCATGGCGCAATCCCATTAGATTAGGAGGCTCACATTGCTCCAAGCGTTGTTAGAGTTATTCTACTTTTCTCCAGATTTCATTCACTTCGACATCTCACAGGTTTCTCTCAAAAGAACGTTGACGGCACGGAGGCATTTCGACCAAAGCTCTTGTACCAATTTGACACTAGGAATGGGTATCACAAGTGATGAAACACCAAAAGGACAATCTCATAAGTCTCCTTTTGTGAAGTTGTTTCCATGAGATTTTCCAGTATTAGTGCACATGTAGGTTTTTGTTAGGAAAATCTTCGGAATTAATGCAAAAAAAATTGGGGAAATTAAGTTAAAACCAAGAATAGGGAGAAAGTATGGAGGAAAATAAATTCAGTTTATTTCCCTTGTGATTTTCGGTACATACATACAAAATATATACTAAGACTCTTGCTTGGAGACTAAGACTAAATCCCTACAAAATAGCTAAAAGATAATTCCTACCTATTTACATCTTTATCAAACAGGAAACTAAATAACTAAAGATACATACAAATAGGAAAGAATATATTCCGAGATCTTCAAGGATATCGGCTATCTCAACACCCCCCTCAAGTTGGAGTGTGTAAGTCACAGACGCCCAACTTGCCTAGAAGATGGAGAAACTGTCGACTACCCAATGCCTTAGTGAGAAGATCAGCCAACTGTGAAGTCGTATGTACATAGGAAGTTGTGATGACACTTGAATGAATAGCATCGCGAATAAGATGACAGTCAACCTCAATATGTTTGGTTCGCTCGTGATGGATAGGATTTTGGGCCATATGAAACGCGGATTGACTGTCACACAAAACAGTCATAGGAGCGGAATGGGAAATGCCGAATGAACCAAGAAAATTTCGAAGCCATTTCAATTAACACGTGGCACTTGCCATAGAACGATATTCTGCCTCGGCCGATGATCGTGAAATAGTTGTTTGTTTCTTGGTTTTCCAAGAGATTGGAGAGTGACCCAAGAAAACAAAATAAGCAGTAAGAGAGCGCCGAGTAAGAGGACAACTTGCCCAATCAGAATCACAATATGCTCGAAGATGAAAAGCAGAATCAGAGCGCAACAAAAGTCCTTGACCTGGACGATTTTTCAGATACCGAACAACACGTAGAGCGGCCGTCCAGTGAGCCCTCTTAGGCCGAGTCATGAATTGTGCAAGAGTATGCACACTGTAGGACAACTCCGGGCGAGTAATAGTAAGATAGATAAGGTGGCCCACAAGTAGCCTATAAGCCTCAGGATCTCGTAAATCATCATCTTCAATCAAAGCCAAACGGTGATTCTGCTCAATAGGAGTAATGGCTGGACGTGCTCCAAGAAGACCAACCTCAGAAAGTATATCAAGCGCATACTTGCGCTGAGACAGAAAAATACCATCCGGATGTGTCGCCACTTCAAGCCCCAAAAAATACTTAAAACGCCCAAGGTCTTTCATGTGAAAGCAACTACTAAGATAGTCCTTGAAGCGGCTAATGGCAACTGGATCATTCCCACCAATAACCAAGTCGTCAACATAGACAAGAACATGTATTTCAGCAACGGAAGTTTTGAACGAAAATAAAGAATAGTCAGAACATGACTGAACAAATCCGTACCCCTTCAATGCCATAGAAAGTTTGGCAAACCAGCAACGAGGAGCCTGGCGAAGACTATACAAGGACTTTTTAAGTTTACAAACCTTCCCAGAGGATGAAGCCGGATGTCCCAAAGGCACCTTCATATACACCTCTTCACTAAGATCACCATGTAGAAATGCATTGTGAACATCCATTTGATGAAGTTCCCATCCTTTGACCGCAGCAATACTAAGAAAAACTCGTACCGTAACCATTTTGATGGTAGGTGCAAACGTTTCTTTAAAATCAACACCCTCAAATTGTCTGTTTCCCAAGATCACCAATCGAGCTTTGCATCGCTCAATTGTTCCATCAGCATTGTACATTATTTTATAGACCCATTTGTTTCCAATCACCTTTTTATCAAGAGGCGCATCAACCAATTCCCATGTTCCATTCTGATCAAGAGCATTAAGCTATTTAGACATAGCCTCGCGCCATTGAGGAAGTTTAACCGCCTCACTGAATTGTTTGGGCTCAACACCTGAGTCAATAGCAGCCAAAAAACAACGATGTGCAGACGAGAATTTAGTACAATTGACAAAGTGTGATAAGGGATAGCGAGTACCTGAAGATTTGGATTGAGAAGATGGACGGGATGGGGGTGTAGCTTGAGTGGTATGTGCCTGTGATTGTCCCAATTCATATTCAGAAGCTGGATATCTGGTTGAAGGAACCTTAACTCTCTGACCACGTCCCAAATTTTCTGGTTCAATCAAATCGGCAGGCTGTTCAACCTGTTCAGTCAACTGTGTGGGAATCTGTTCTGTCAACTGGTCAGTCACTTGGTCAGTCAGTTGGTTGAAAGCTGGGTCAGGAACTTCATCAGCGGCAGGTATTTGTTCTGCCAAATGTTCGGTCAACTGTGCAGTGGGTTGTGCAGTCAACGCACCAGTCATATGTACATATTCTTCACAATCCTCCATATTATTGGAAGAACAAAGGAAAATATCAGAATCCGTGTATGCTTCATCTTGGCCAGTCCGTCCGTGAGCAAAAGGGAACTCCTTTTCCACAAAAATAACATCCCGAAAAACGAGCAACTTATTTTCATCAAGATCATACACATACCATCCTTTCTTACCAAGAGGATACCCCAAGAACACACATCGCCTACTTCGACTTGCAAACTTATCATTATCACACCGAGAATAATGAACATAACATAAAGACCCAAATACCCGAATATGTGAGTAAGAAGGAGGTTTCCCAAAAACAATTTCATAAGGAGTTTTCCCGTTTAATAATTTTGAGGGGGTTCGATTAATTAAATGCCCAGCCACCAACTCACACTCCCCCTAAAATTTAACCTGTAATTTTGCTTGAAACATCAAAGCACGAGACACATTTAAAATATGTCTATGCTTTCTTTCCACCCTTCCATTTTGTTGGGACGTACGAACACAAGTAGTGTGGTGTTCAATCCCTTGTTCAAGAAAATATTTTTCCAAATAAGTAAATTCCGTCCCATTATCACTCCTAATTTTCTTGACTCGTTTATTAAATTGCCGCTCCACCATGGCAAGAAAGTTTTTCAAAATTTGGGAAACATCACTCTTGGACTTGACCAAATAAACCCACACCGCTCGGGAACAATCATCCACAATGGTTAAAAAATAAACGGCACCACACAAAGAAGATTTCCGATAATCACTCCAAATATCACAATGAAGTAAATCGAAAATCTCATTAGAATTACTTTCACTAAGTAAAAATTTGTCCCTACTTTGTTTAGCCTTGCAACAAATCTCACAAACATCTTTATTAATACTACTACGATTAATAAAAGGTAACACACCCACTATTTTGCTTGATGGATGCCTGAGTCGCTGATGCCACAACTGAAAACTGCCAGATTCTTTAATGTTGCATACTTGCATTGTCTGTGACCTCCTCAAGTAGTACAACCCCCCGTCCAGTTCACCCGTTCCAATCAAAATCTTCGAGACCCGGTCCTGTACAACACATTGTTTGTCAGAAAAATGCATCAAATAATTAGAATCTCGAAGCAATTGAGAGACAGATAAAAGATTGTAGTTAAAAGTTGGGGCATATAGGACATTTTTTAAAACAAGATTCTCGGCTATCTCAACGTTTCCTTCTTTTGTGGCTTTCATGTATATCCCATTAGACAAACCGATATGATCTGCCTTAATTTCATGAACATCGCTGAGCAAAGAGATGTCCCCTGTTATGTGTCGGTTGGCTCCACTATCAACAAGCCAACGTTTATCATTCATCTTACCAGTTGCCTTGCCAGTTGTGCTGCCAACTGTGCTGACAGTTGTTGGCACTTGTGTCTGCATAAAATTCTTGAAGTTGTTCCATTGATCTGCTGTGAATCCCAGCGCTCTAGCCTGATCTGGAACCCATTCGACACTGACCTCTGCATTGTTGGACCTTGTGCTCGGCTCCCCTTGATCTTTTCTTCCCGAAGAAGATTGATTTCCACATTTTCCTTTCGCTGGCTTCCCCCGCTGGTCTTCCCACCATTCTGGATATCCTATCAGCCTGAAGCATGAATCTGCACTGTGTCCTTTCTTCCTGCAGTGAGAGCAAGTGACATTGCTCATATCCTTCTTTTCTGTCAAGCCAACTGACGCGCCATCTGTGCTCACAGTTGGTCTATCAACTGATTTGTCAACCGTTCTAACAATGAAACTGGCTGGATTCGGGAATTCCCCATGTCCGCCTCCCAGCACCTGTTCTTCCCTTATAGCATTAGAATATGCCTTATTCACAGAAGGCAGTGGCTTTGTGTTGGTAATGGAGGTTTTTACGTTCTCAAACTTCGGAGTTTCTAGCCCCATGACGAATTGATGAACTCGTTCCTCCTCACACCTTTTTACTAACATAGCTCCAATATTACACTTGCAGC
Organism: Campanula takesimana; assembly: GCA_026119855.1. Taxonomy (NCBI): domain Eukaryota; kingdom Viridiplantae; phylum Streptophyta; class Magnoliopsida; order Asterales; family Campanulaceae; genus Campanula; species Campanula takesimana. Next base: position 495,426 of record JAOWBW010000298.1, on the reverse strand, counting down.
CGGTACATGAACATGTTGGCAGCGTTTCAAAGTCATTAAGAGCGTCCCACAGTTTCTTTATGCGCCCATAATAAGAAGCCACGCTCTCGTTCTTCCCTTGTCTGCAGTTTGCTATATCCGCCCTCAATTGTTGTGTCTTTGGTCCATTCCCCATCGAAAACCGCTCCTTTAAATCATCCCACAGAACCTTCGCTTCATCCACATAGGTAATAGTGGAGCGAAGAGTTGGTTCAATGGTATTAAAAATCCATGAAACAATCATGGAATTCACCGTCCACCATTGGTCGGCTTCATCAGAATCATCAGGGCATGGGATTCTGCCATCAATGAATCCCGTTTTCGTCTTTGCTCGAAGCGATCCTTTGAAAACTCGTGCCCATTCTTCATAATTCTCACCCTTCAACTGAACATTGGTGATAATCATTCCTTGATTGTCGCTTGAAGAAAGAAAATAAGGAGATCTCTTTTCTTCCTTGATCTCCATCCTTTTGCCGGAATTTTCAACTCCGGATTTCTGGACTTCATCGTCGCCGGTCATGGCTTTGATAAACCGGGCTCTGGTGCCAAGTTAAAACCAAGAATAAGGAGAAAGTATGGAGGAAAATAAATTCAGTTTATTTCCCTTGTGATTTTCGGTACATACATACAAAATATATACTAAGACTCTTGCTTGGGGACTAAGACTAAATCCCTACAAAATAGCTAAAAGATAATTCCTACCTATTTACATCTTTATCAAATAGAAAACTAAATAACTAAAGATACATACAAATAGGAAAGAATATATTCCGAGATCTTCAAGGATCTCGGCTATCTCAACAAATTACATGAATCATTCTTCCATTTACCAATACTTAGACTTCGTGCATGCACGCTCCAAAGTACCATATTTTTTCCGGTCATTTGTTGACGTGGATGTTTTAAAAATAAATGTTTTACAAAACTCCATGATGACGATAAGGTTTTTGAGTGAAACTTTTAAATGTTTAGGGAGCTATACTATATGTTATTTATATATATACATGCAATATTACAAAATTTATTTTAAAAAAAAACATAGATTTAAATATAGCCAAGTGTTTGTAAAACATAAAAATGAAAGAGAGTTTGCTTAATTTTATTTTATATGGATTTTTGTACTACCTCTATATCAAAATAAAAGATTTTTCACTCAAAATGTGTCTCAAAATATTTTTTTACCAAAGCTTTTTTTTTTTCAAAATTCATTTATATTTGCAAAACTAACGAAGATATATAGGATTTTTTTTTTAACTATAAAAGCTAAACTTTTCAAAGTATCTCTTAAATCTATATATATATATATATATATATATTAAAGTTGGCCAAAAGAGATATGGTATTGACATGTGGACAAACAATGTAGAAAGCTTGCATTTGGAGAAGCCGCATCAACAACATACTAATAAATAAGTGACTTTTCATTTTCTATTCATTAGCTAATACTATTAGCTAATAATAATAGTTACTAAAAAGGGTAACTATAATAGTTAACTATTATAGTAACTATTATAGTTAACTATATTAGTTAACTATTACTATTAATAGTATTAGTTAACAATATTAGTTACAATACAAGTTAAATAATACTATTAATAGTATTAGTTAACTATAATAGTTACTATATTAGTTAACTATTACTATTAATAGTATTAGTTAACTATAATAGTTACTATGTAGTTAATTATTACTATTAATAGTATTAGTTAACCATAATAGTTACTTTATAAGTTATTTTTTACTATTAATAGTATTGGTTAATTATAATAGGCTACATACATTAACTATTACTATTATTAGTATTAGTTAATTATAATAGTTATTATATAAGTTAGATTAATAATTTTTAATATTAATTAATCATAATAGTTACTATATCAATTAACTATTACTATTAATAATATTATTTTATTATTATAATTATATTAATAATTATTATTATATAGACTAATCATTGCTATTAATATAAATATTAACTATTACTATCAATGGTATTAATTAATTATAATAGTTATTATAATAATAGTAATCATATAGATTAATTTTTATTATTAATAGTATTAGTTAAAATGATGATTACTATATTAGTTAACTATAGTTCAAATAATTTTTAAGACATAGCATTGGTTTTCCGTGCAGAGCATGGGTTACCCGCTAGTATATTTAGAAAGGTTAACCATTTTTAGGCGAGGGAGTAATAACTTTTGGGCTACTATTATGAACAACAAGGAAAGAGATAAATACTACGCGGTGCTTTTTATTTTCGAGTAAACAGCAAAAGTGACATTTGGAAATGTCACAGGACATTAGACCAGTAATTGACGCTAAATATTGAGACAGTGGCATTCAAACAATGAGGCTAATTTTATAAAGTGACATTAAAATTAATGATACTAATATAACATAGAGGCATTTAGTTCAATGACACTATTTTGACATAGTGACATTTAGTTCAATGACACTAATTTAAGATAATGGCATTTAGTTAATGACATTAATTTGGTCTGGTGACATTTGAATCAGTGACACTAATTAAACACACTGACATTATATAAATGACACTAACATATTGATAGTGGCATTTAGATCTACTGTGACACCGCTATAGGTTACATTAATTATGTAATGCCACTAACCCAATATTGCCACTAAAGTAGATAAAGGTGGCATTATTAAATGTCCCTGTTTTAGGTTTTTCTTGTAGTGTATTTTTGAAATAACCAAATTAACCAAAATCATCATCATCATCAAAAAAAAAAAAAAAAAGGTTAATAAAAGTTAACAAGCATTAGTTTTCTAACAGAAATTACTATCAAAATTTTCAAAATACCCCTATAACTTAACAAAATCGTAATTTGCTTAATTAAGTGCTAACATGTCCATTTACCGTTTATTAATATTTATATCTACTTTAACATCTTTAATAGTTCTAGTTCCTTTTTATATATATTTATGGTTGAAAAAATATCAGTTTAATAAGGGTCAAAGTGTAAGTTTGAAACAAAACATTACCCACCAACCATGTTCATCACCATCATCTCATACCACCTAGGCACCACCGCCATCACCATGAAAGCTACACCCACCACCACCATCTTGACTTTTTAAACTTTTTTTTGCTTCAAATTTCAATTAACTTAAAACGAATTATTTTTAGAATCAGCACCACAACCACCATTTCAACTACCATTGCAAAACACCACCACCATCTAACCAAGCATCCCATCCCCACCATTTTTGAATCACTACAAGAACCATCAGCACAATCGTTTTAATTACACCCAAATTCCAATCATTCATAACCCAAAATCAAAATCACAACAACCAGACCTAAATTCAAGTAATTCATAATCCAAAATTAAAAGCAACTCAAAACAAGAGATTCAAAACTCAGATTCAGCACATCCAAACCCAACACATAAACCTACCACCATTGCAAACCCAAATCTGAACCAAGAAATCAGAAAATAGAAAACCAACCTTTTCAAAACTGAAGAAAGAATATGAACATGGCAGAAATGACAGAGAAGAAGAAAATCACAAACAAAATTAATATTGGACCAAACTAGAAACTCAAATTTGAGAAATCAAATAACAAAATAAAGGCCAATGCAAGAAATAGAGGGTTTGTTGTTTGGAAAATCAAATAGTAAAATAAAACCCAGCAAAACAAAACAATGCAACAATATAAATCTCAAATCTATTGCCTACATACGGAAAAAGGGGAGCCGGCGATGGTGAGGAGCTTGGCGCACATAGTGAGTAAGTTGGATCTATAAATGGCGCTTATGCGGGGAAAGGGGGCTGAGAAAGGGACGAGAGATGTCGCCAGCGATTATGGTGGAATAGGAAGAGGCGATGGTGTCGACCAAATAGGGGGGAGGTATGTGAGGTAGAAGGTAGGACGGCACTGGGGAAGAGAGAGGACCGGACCTTGAGTAAAAGGGACAGCAACTGGGGATGAATGGGGTTGTATCGCAGAAGTGAGGTTGAAAATGGTGGCGACGTGGTGCGGAGGTTTGAAGGAGTAGAGAACTATAAGGGAGTATTAGGGAGAGGGGGTTATTTTGAAAATTTTGATATAACTAATTGTTAGAAAACTAACACTCGTTAAGTTTTATTAACCCTTTTTTAATGATTTTGGTTATTTTTATTATTTTATAAATAGTACACATGTTAAAATGGTTGTTTCGTTAGTAATGAGGTAAATATGAAAACAGTAGTTAGTACGCAGGTCATTTTGGTAGTTTACTTTTTAAATTTTCTTGAAATGCACTAGTATTTATAGCCAATAAATTTTAGCTCACACCGCGTAAATCCTAGTCACCTAAGCAAATGTTAAGGTTAGCAAAAAAATTATTTTTTATTTTTTGAAAGATTAAGGTTTGCAAATGTTAAGGTTCGATTTTCCCTATCATTGTCAAAAAATAAAATTAAAAATAAAAATACTGAAAGTTTAGATAGCTAGGATGGCCGGACAATTAATAGAGTATGGTGTGAATCGTAGTGTGAAGACACCACAGATTACACCAACTGACTTGCAGCGGAATAAAAACGTAAAAACGAGATATTTAACACATCTACAGCAACTCGTTGTAGACAACAAAACTTCTCTTTAATAAAAACTGTTATGATCGATTAAAAAGAATAAATTAAAAGAAAAAACCAAATATGAAAACACTAAACACTAAAAACAAGTTCTATGGAAGAACTTGTGTTACAAAAGGATTCTCTCACTAAAACTTTCTCTAAGTCTAATCTTTGAGATTAATTTCTTAAAACCAAAAGTCAAATGAAGATGGCAGCATCTTCATTTATACACCATCAGTCCTAAAAAACATGTGAAGCAATGAGGTCAGTTTCCTTGTGAGTCTTGGAGAGAAATTCTCAAAAAGATATTATTCTCCATCTTTTCCTAAGTTGTAGCTTTCCACTCCAAGTAAAAGATATCTACAAAAAATAAAAGAGATACACAAAAACTAGGAAACTAATTAATATGTTAGTAAATAAAAATAATATTAATAAAAATATACTTACAATTTTACCTAAAATAATGAAAGACATAAATCCCAAAATTAAACATGAAAATAAAAGTGACCGTGTGAAAGGTTCACACTTACAATCTCCCCATGATTTATGGATTTCTGGTCAAAATAAAAATATTATGATTATTAAATCAAGATAAAAACTCCCCCTGAATTCAATGTTGACACCAAAAAAATGGCAATGAGATCTTTCCTTTTTGAGAACTAAACCTGCCATAAAAATGTCAAAGAAAATAGCATATCAAAAACTAAAGTGTCAAAAGTACCAAGATACCAACCATACCACATTTATCTCCCCCTTTTCACATACTCTCCCCTTTTTTTTTATCAGAATGCGAGATGATCACTTTCGCAAAAGGTCGTTACGATGGAAAGACACGCTGATGTGAGGTCTGGTGGGATTACATCGAGGGACACACCGTTAGCTAGATTTGAGGATGGAACAGTTCCAGGAGACAAGAGATGAACCAACATACACAAGAAGATCCAGGCTTTCAAGACACAAGAGAGTCTTCAACATTTCATATTTATCAAATGATAGAAATCATGGGAGACAAAGAGAATGTTATAACTAGGGGTGGCAATTTTTTACCCATATCCAAGAACCCACCCATGAACCCATTAAAAAAAGATTTATTGGGTTATCCATTAAGTATCCAGTTAGTTATTGGGTTTAAATGGATAAAACCCATAACAACCCAATAACTAATGGATCAATTGGGTTTCTACCCGGATACCCAATGGGTTACCCAATAATCTAAACTTCACTGCAGCTTTAACACACCACAAGTCACCACCGCTGCTACCCTCCACCACCACCTCCTCCACCGCCTTCACCCCCGCCCACCACCTTGCTGCCATAACAGCCATTGGCTCAGCACCGCCCCCCCCCACCACCATGACCCCACCACTGCCGCCATTGAATCCACTGTCCTAAACTGAACTGCCTCTTTTTTTTTTCCCAGAAAAAACTGACTTTTTTTCTCAGATTTTGTGAAGCTCATTTCAAATTATACTTACAAAATCATTGCTATGATTTATGAAAAATTATACTCCCTCCGTCCCGAAATGATCTTCCCATTTGTCATTTTTCATTGTCCCAAAATGTTCTTCACATTTAGGCGAGTCAAGTAAGTGTTTATATCCTTAAAAAGTTTGAATAGTCAAACGTGAAGATCATTTTGGGACGGAAGGAGTATAATCACACAATCACTTCTTTTTTTGCTATTATGTTATATAAGCTTAGGCAACTTAATACAGAAATTTGAATTTATTGTGAGAATTTTCAAATGGTAACAGGATTGTTAACTTTTCTAATGCTCCCTGGACTATGCACTTCTTTTTTGTCATGATTTGTATCTTTAAAATATTTGAAATAATTGAGGTTAAAATAATTGTAGTGAATGAAATATAATTTGAAGAGACCAAAGTAAAAAAAAAAAAAAATGGAAGTCAAGTGACATGGTGGTGGTGGTTGTGACGGTGGCAGCTAGTGGTGGGGCAGGTGGTTAGCGGCAAGGGGTGGAGGTGGTGGAGCAGATGGTAGGCGGCAAAGAGTGGTGATGGCGGCGACACTGGGCAGTGGTGATGGTTAAGGTAAGGGTGGTGGCCTAGGTATGTGGGTATACCCGGATAATATCCATTAACTAGTGGTTAAATTTGGGTATTATCCATTTGTACCCATTAAGTTAATGGGTGTAAATGGATAATACCCACATTTACCCATTAACTTAATGGATAAAATGGATTTTTACCCAAATGTAACCGGGATACCCATTTTGCCACCCCTAGTTATAACCAAACTTTGAGATAATTGAGCTACTACTGATAGCATAAAAAATGTAAGATAAATACTCTCCCTGAAAATATGTCATTAGACATTTATTTATGAAAAATTTCCTTGAGCATAAATTTATATACAGAGTTTACCAAGAACGACACAAAATTAGTTCGGAGACATTAGCACTATGGTAGGGATGACTCAATAAAAGGAAAAACAAATAAACAAAAATATGCAAGTGAAGTGTACAAACTCAGATTAGTGTGACTTGGGATGAAATCACACCCGGGGACTCAACTTATCCAAGAACTTCAATGAACATAACTCCCAATCTGCTCAGCCTCTAGAATGCGCCCACCCTTTTTTTAATTGTAGGTAAAGATTTGTGGGTAGCTTTCACTCTACATTAAATCCAAAGATATCCCTTTCTCTTTCAAAGGGTCTTTTCAAATTTGAGGCACACTTTGTTTTTGTGTGAGTTCGTTTGATCACATTTGGATTGGCTGCATACAATGGTGGAGCAGCTGTTTCCCAAGAATGCACCCACTGAGAGATAAATAGAAGACACTTGCCATAGTAACCATAGGGAGTGTTCACAGTTCAAGGACCAGTCAAGTCAAAGGAGTGGATCAAGTGATCACTCTGAGATGTACAGTGCAAACATAAATACAATTTTATTTTTTATTTTTTTAAGTTAACAAGTGTACAAGTATGACACATGGTGTGATCATACAGGGGATCACACTATCAAATGATGCAAAGTCCAAGAGATTTCCTAAGTGTAGAAAATCTCTGAAAGTCTAGGGCCTTAGTGAAAATGCCAGCCAACTGATTTTCTGTCCTTACTAGTTCTAGGCTTATAATTTTTTGCTCAACAACATCTCGAATAAAATCGTGTTTAATGTCAACATGTTTAATACAAGAGTATTGAGCATGGATTTTTGAACTGTCAATAGAACTTAAATTGACCCAAAATCGAGTTAAAACCTCACTTTGTGACCCATAGTTTTTTACCATTTGACTCATCAAAAAAGTAAAAGAACTCCCATGTGAATCAAAGAAATTACTTGTTACCTCAAAGCTTCTGACTTTCATGCAGTTCATCCCTACCGCATCACGGTAGTTCAACCTTACCATTTGTCCAATCATCATCTTTTCACTAACATCCCCAAAAACATGTATAGTGGGATGTTCCTCTTGGATTTTGGAGGCACTGGTTCTGGACCATTTCAAACCTACTTCTTTACTATATGAGCTGCTGGCGGATGCCTCTGAATCTAAACATGGGTCGTTTTCTGCTGGTGTCGTATGTGGTGTTATCACACCGGGGGTAACATCAGACTGTTCTGCACTCTCTGGTGTTGTTTCCTGTTCAGCTTCGTCATTGGCGAGCTACAGATCTTCAACACACCCTGCAGCATCGCAAAACTTATAGCAATTGTCAGAAGTTTTAAGACCTTTAAACACACAATTGGCAGATTTATCAAACACCTCATAAATTTTCTTATCAAACTTTACATGCATATCATTGTCACACAAATGACTAATGCTTATGAGGTTTCCTTTGAGGCCATCAACATGGAGGACATTATGGAGATTAGGCAGACCCTCAACATTCAAAGTTCCTTTACCAACAATCTTACCTTTGTCGCCACCTCCATATTTCACATTTCCTCCATTCATAGGAGAATAATCAGATAAGAATTCAGCTTTACATGTCATGTGCCTTGAGCACCCACTATTAAAATACCAAGAGCTAGACACACTACTCTTTTGAGAAGTCAAAACAACCTTACACTCACCTTTCTTCTCAGCCCACACGAATCGTCCAGATTTCTGGCGATGTGGGTTCATTCTAGCACCCATCTGGGAACCAGATTCCCCAAGGTCATGAATTCTTTGGTAGAAAAAGGGCCTGATATGACCTGGAGCAAAGCATTAGTGACACACGTACTTCCTTTTTCTAGGTTTAGGCCTTATTTTCTGAAAGATTTTGACTCGCATTTATTCACATTCTTTCACAAAATTGGATTCATAGCCAAGACCAGTTTTAGAATGACTTCCAATGTTTAAAACCTCTTCAAGTATAGCTTTGCCACTGTTTAACTTGGTAAAAGTTCCATTATCTTTTTCAAGTTCAGATTTAATTTTCTCAAATTCAACATCACGCCTGGTGATGATGACCTCGAGCTTGGCTATGTCATCCTTTTGATTATCATTCTCAATGGAAACTCTCTCAAGCTCAGATTTTAAAGTAGTTATTTCGGTTGAGAGTTTCTCATTCACTTTTTCAAAAACACCAAGTTTTTCAACACGTTTTTGCCAATCAGCGAAAAGATCAGCGTAAGCTTCATGAAGTTCCTTGAAATTACCATCACATTCCTCTTTATCCTCTGGTTTCTCAGAAATAGACGAAATAAAGCATTTAAACTCAGAGTTTGAGGATGTGATCTCTAGTGTGAACACACCTGAAGTAACAACAGAATGATGTTCGTGATTTTGAGATGAATTATCAATTTCTGCAAGGAATGCAGACTCATCATCATCCTCACTATCACTCAGGGTCGCATTTAAGCTCATCCCCCTTTTCTTCAAAGTGTTGGCACACTCATTCGCATAGTGACTAAAGCCTTTACAGGCTCTACATTGAACGGAATCTGATTTCTTTTTGTTAAAATTTCCAGTCTTTTTAAAAGTATTTCCAGTATCCTCCTCAGAATCTTCAGAAGTGTTTTGGCTTTCGAATGAAAATTTATTATCACGTTTATTCTTTAAAAAAGATGCAAATTTTTTAGTGAGAAAAGCCACATCTTCTGTTTCCAACTTAGATCTATCAATTTCATTAGAGATTTCTACAATTTCATTAGAAACTTTGGAGGACCTAGAGAGAGCATCGGCAAGAGCATTACTTTCAGCTTTGTGTTGCTGTTGAATAGCCAAGTTCATTTCAAACATGGTTAGTTTGCCAACGATAGAGTTATAACCCGGTAGCAGTGTCATTTGCTTCTTCAATAGCAGCAATTTTTATGTTAAACTTCTCAGTGACAATTCTAAGCAATTTGCTTACTAACCTAGCATTAGAAATAGGTTCACCTAGGGTGAGACACTCATTTGAGATATCTTTGATTTTAGCAGAGTAGCTTTTGATATCCTCAGTATATGACATTCTTAAGTTTTCAAACTTTGTCATGAGTATTCTCAACCTAGTGCCCTTTACTCCTTCATCTCCTTTGCAATGAGCTTGAAGAATATCCCAAGCATTTTTAGCAACGCTTTGATTGGTGAACAGTCTATACATATCTTCATCGACATGACTGGATATATCACCCAAAGCATTGGAGTTATAATTTGCTATCGCTATTTCCTCAGTTGTCCAGTCCTTCTCCGGTTTAGAAAGATAGACTTTTTCAGCAGAAGATTCCGCCTCTGTAGCCTTACTTTCAATCCTAGGAGGAGTCCAGGCAACTATGATACTCTACCATGCCCTTTCATCAATTGCTTTGATGTACAGACGCATTTTGGATTTCCACAAGGCATAATTTGTACTGTCTAAAACAGGAGGACGATATTGACTCAAAGGACCATCCATAATGACTATCCTTTCTGGATCTCACTCAGTATATCGAGTGGAGGCTCTGGTTCCAATTGAAAGTTTAGATAGCTAGGATGGTCGGACAATTAACAGAGTATGGTGTGAATCGTAGTGTGAAGACACCACAGATTACACCAACTGACTTGCAGCGGAATAAAAAAGTAAAAACGAGATATTTAACACATCTACAGCAACTCGATGTAGACAACAAAACTTCTCTTTAATAAAAACTGTTATGATCGATTACAAAGAATAAATTAAGAGAAGAAACCAAACATGAAAACACTAATCACTCAAAACAAGATCTATGGAAGAACTTGTGTTACAAAGGGATTCTCTCACTAAAACTTTCTCTAAGTCTAATCTTTGAGATTAATTTCTTAAAACCAAAAGTCTAACAAATGAAGATGTCAGCATCTTCATTTATACACCATTAGTCCTAAAAAAACGTGTGAAGCAATGAGGTCAGTTTCCTTATGAGTCTTGGAGAGAAATTCTCAAAAAGATATTCTCCATCTTTTCCTACGTTGTAGCTTTCCACTCCAAGTAAAAGATATCTATAAAAAATAAAAGAGATACAAAAAAAACTAGGAAACTAATTAATATGTTAGTAAATAAAAATAGGAAAAATTGCATTTATGATCACCCAACTATGGGGCATGAGTGGTTTTGATCACTCAACTATTTTTTCTTGCGTTCAATAGCCTGAACTATTTATTTGGTGTTTCCGTGATCACTGGGACTAACTCCATCCAAAATAATTCATTAACTCCCTGTTTGCTTATCCACCTGCCATTTTTTTAGGATAAAAATAGGATTACCAGGTTTAGTTAAATACAATGGGTCAATCAGGTTAACCTCTAAACCGTACAATATCAAAAGGGTTTAAGAGACAAAACACTACAGCAAAATAGATCTGCTCTCCAACGCGATTCACAACTTCGGCTTCTCTCTCTTTCTAGCGGACGACGTATTGAGGGTATACTCTTTGATTGCATTTTTGATTTGCTCTGGGCCTGAGAATAATTCACAAACAGTAAAGGCTGCAGGTTTGTCCATGTTCTCTTCTCTTTGATTTCCTTCTCCAACATCCTCTCCATCGTCTCCTAGAAAGAGAGAGAAGCGGAAGTTGTGAATCGCGTTAGAGAGCCGATCGATTTTGTTGCAGTGTCTGTCTATCTGTCATGCTTTTCAAGACCCTTTTGATTTTGTGCGTTTTAGAGGTTAACCTGATTGACCCATTATATTTAGCTAAACCTGGTGTTCCTATTTTACCCTCAAAAAAATGGCACGTGGATAAGCAAACAGGGAGTTAACGAATTATTTTGGATGGAGTTACTCTCAGTGATCATGGAATCACCAAATAAATAGTTCAGGCTATTAAACGCAAGAAAAAATAGTTGAGTGATCAAAACCACTCATGCCCGTTAGTTGGGTGATCATAAATGCAATTTTTCCATAAAAATAATATTAATAAAAAGATATTTACAATTTTACCTAAAATAAAGAAAGACATAAATCCCAAAATCTATATATAGTATATATATTAAAGTTGGTGAGGAGAGTTGTGGGTTTGACATGTGTACATGTTTTAGTAAAAACTTGAATTTGGAGAAGCCACATCAACATCATCCTAAAATGTAATGACTTTTGATATTCTCATTCTTAGCTAATACTATTAGTTAATCATATTAGTAATTATATGAGTTAACTATTACTATTAATAGTATAAGTTAACTATTACTATTAATAGTATAAGTTAACAATATTAGTTACAATACAAGTTAAGTATTACTATTAATAGTATTAGTTAACTATAATAGTTACTATATTAGTTAACTATTACTATTAATAATATTAGTTAACTATAATAGTTACTAGTATAAGTTAATTATTACTATTAATAGTATTAGTTAACCATAATAGTTACTTTATAAGTTATTTTTTACTATTAATAGTATTGGTTAACTATAATAGGCTACATACATTAACTATTACTATTATTAGTATTAGTTAATTATAATAGTTATTATATAATTTAGATTATTAATTTTAAATATTAATTAATCATAATAGTTACTATATCAATTAACTATTACTATTCATAATATTATTTTATTTTTATAATTATATTAATACTTATTATTATATAGATTAATCATTGCTATTAATATATATTAACTATTACTATCAATAGTATTAATTAATTATAATAGTTATTATAATAATAGTAATCATATAGATTAATTTTTATTATTAATAGTATTAGTTAAAATGATGATTACTATATTAGTTAACTATAATTAAAATATTTTTTAAGATATAGTATTGGTTTCCCGTGCAGAGCACGGGTTACCCGCTAGTTAAACATGAAAATAAAAGTGACCGTGTGAAAGGTTCACACTTACAAGTTACAAATACTCCTTGAATGATTTCCCAAAGGAAAAAAAACACAGAAAATCTTAGGAAAAACGCGTTTTACACGCGTTTTAGTGTAAAACGTGTTTTTCCTATACGGAGTGGCATTTTTATAAATAAGCGGAACGTTACTTAAAAGACGCGGTGACATTGCTGTAAATAACTTGAACTTATAAAACTCAGTAGACACTTTTTAACACTACAGGAGGCAGTCTTCAATACTACAAGAGACAGTTGTTAACATTAAGGTAGACACATGTTTTTTAACTTTTAAAAACTCACCAACCACTTGTTTAGAATGTAAGAGACATATTTCAACACTACATATGACACTTTTCAACACTAGGAAAGACAGTTTTAACACTACAATGGACAATCATAACACTACCTCTAAAAGTGCTTGTTTGATTGTATAAAAGTGTCTGCTTGAATATGACAATCATAACAATACCTCTAAAAGTGCATGTTTGAGTGTATAAAAGTGTTTGTTTGAATATTTATAAGTGTAATATTACAACAGACACTTTATAATATGAGGAAGTATTGTGTGAGACCGTCTCACATATAAGACGGATCTCAATGAGAGAAAATGGGCTTGCCTCGCCTCGCCTATAGGGGGCAAACTATTTACTCTCTCAACGAGACCCGTCTCACGTGTGAGACCGTCTTACACAAGTTTTTGTCTTATAATATTAGAACATGCACATGATAATGTTAGAGAAGGCAATTGTGAAAAACACGTTTTTCTATAGTTTATTGTAAAACGCGTTTTTCAAAAAAAATAAAATAAATAAATAAAGTAAAATAAAAAAACACTCCTCCTAAAAGGAAATAAAAACAAAAGAGGAAAATGATGACTCTGCTTCGTACTCCGATCCATGCGCTACCCTTTACCCTTCTCAATTTCCTTCCTTCTCTAGACCTCCTTTCCGACCAAAATTAAACTATAACAATGGAGGTTGGCTTTAATTCAGAATTGCAATTCGAATTAGAATTGGAATCCTCATCAACAAATCAATATAAATAGTAAAAGAGCTAGAAGAAGAAAGAAGAATTGTTTGTACAAAAAGAGGAAAAGAGGATGGAAAAGGGTTTATAAAGGTAACGAAAAGTGGGAGGTGGGTTTGTGAAAGTGAAATGTCGGAATTAGTGGCCCGCACTGGTCGTCATCAGCAGCGTTACCAGGACGGTTTCCGACTAATCGCCGGGTATTCTCTCTCGTTTGAATATATTCCTTCTTCTTTTTTTCTTTTTTTCTTTTTCTAATTTGGCATTTTGTTGAATTGAAGGATATTCCATACAAACATTTAATTCCCAATGTGTTGAATCTTTTTATTACTTAATTTCATTTTATTTTTTGGGTTGAAGAAAACCCAAATTGATAATCTATACCCACCATCCCCAGAGAATCTTAATGTGAATTTTTCTGATGTTTTATATTAATTAATTTGTTTGAATCAAACCCAAATTGATAAATCCCAACCAACCGTCCCCCAGATTACTAATTGGGTTGGGTGTTTCGTGTTGTGTGTTTTTGTGTATGAGAGGTGTTTGTGCTCAGAATGCTACTCTTTGGTTTACTTTGTTTGGAATTGTTCTTTAATTCCCAATTGTTTTCTCTTGGTTTGCTTTTGTACTCCAAATCCTAAATGTTTTTGTTTTGGAATTTGTCCTCAATTTTTTTTCTTGTTGGTTCTGTATGTGAAAAAAATTACCCAATGTCTTATAGATTTCTTTCCTTATTGGCTGTGTCTGGGTTTCTTTACTGATTTTTTTTTTTTTTTTTTTTTTTTGTTGCGTGATTTGTACACAGGACCCAATTGAGGGTGTATTTTGTACTCAAGCTTGTTTTTTGCTGTGTGCTTGTGAATGTATAAGAGAAGAAGTTTGTAGTGAACTAGTGATAGAGATAGAGACAATAGTATTGCAGCACAGCCTGCTTGCAGGATTGATTTGGTGTAGTAAAGTATTACTAGCATCTTTAGTGAAATAAATGAAGTATGTTACAAGTAGTTTAATAAGTACAAAGTATGCTCTGCATCAGTGACATAAAGAAAGTATGCTCTACATGCTAACACGAGTAGTTCAATAAATACAAAGCTCTCCTGATCCGTTACTTACTGAAATAAATAAAGGATTACGTAAGTGATGAAAGTCTGTTATGCATCTGAATCAGTGAAAGAAAGTATGGTCTACATTGGTGTGGCTATGTGATGCAGAATACACTCACGTAGAATACAATACTTAGGAAGGAGTGGTTTCTGGTCATGTAAGCAATGAAACGTCTTTCCATTTTATGTCGTTTTTGAAAAAGTGAGCAGCTGAAATTTCATGCATTTTTACTTGACTTTTACATGAGTTTGTTGCGTTTGGAAGTGTGTGTGAGATTTGAAGGGTGGCATTACTTTTTTCAACTTTGAATAAAGAAAGCTTGTGCTGCCCTGAAATATATCGTGAGTGAAAAAGATTTCCTTTGTAGAGGCACTACGGTTCTACCGTTATCTAAACCCAACCATTCTTGATTTCTGTATCTTTGATAAAGAAATTGAGATTGTATTGACTGGAAAAGACAGTATGACAAGAAGCCCATTGGAAGAAAAAAAATATTAAAAAAAAAAAAAAAGAAGGAAGAAACCAACAATAGTCAAAATCAAGGCTTTCTGATCTTGTTGCATAACCTAAATGTATAAAGTTCTTATCTGTATAAGAAAAGTAACAGGAACACCTCGATGGGCACCCTTGTGGAGGCCTTAAATAAGCCTAACAATCTACTGTATTCCACAATGTCATTCTTGAGTTCCTCTGCATGCCATCTTACCATGTAGTAAGAATGTCTTTCTTAGATCGTGAACTACATATGAACTCAGGAAGAAAAAAAAAAAAAAAACTTAAAAAAGTGAATGTCCTTTACAAACTTGTAAGAACTACCCTGGTTATGTGAAGTTTAGAATAATTTCATTTAGAAATTAATAGAGGAATCTCAGTAGATTTCCTTTTCCATGTGTATGTATGAGCATTATCACTCTTAACGATGAATTTGAGTCTGCAGTAAGGAACTCGATATGAGCTACAAATTCTATATTTTGACTGTTATGAGTCATTGACAGGTGTATTCCCTTCAAGTATCGATGTTCCGAAGCCACTGATGGTGACGCCTCAGAAACAAATGTGGAGGTACTGATGATTAATTCAACTAGTGGGCCTGGTCTTTTGTTCCCAAAGGTACAACTCCAATCTTTATATGGATTCTTGTGAACGTTGTACTCCCTTTGTCCCAAAATGATCTTCCTATTTGCCATTGCACATTGTCCCAGTAAGTTCTTCTCATTTCTACAATTTTGGCTTAAAAGTGCATAACCAAAATGTGACTAGTGAAGCAAGTGTTCATATACTTAAAAAGTTTGAATAGTCAAATGTGAAGATCATTTTGGGACGGAGGGAGTATATTCTTTCTTGTAATCTTAATCAATATGAATTTAGAGAACTGTCAACACGTAATTCTATCAAAATAGAAATAAAAGAAACGGAGAAAAGAAGGTTTCTCTTAAATTAAGCAATCATGGGTTCTCTTTTTGTTTGGTTCAAATGACCTTATATTGCCTATACAGAGCAGTAGTTGCTTAACATAAGATTCTCGACGTGCGGCTTCCTTTGTGCTTTAATTACTTCCCATTCCTGCACATTACAGTTATATTATACCTTTGATATTTAATGGAGTTACAAGAGTCACATGACAACAATCTGCATGTTCTTGGTATCCGTACAAGGTGAAGATATACTTGAACCTTTTACAATGATCTCAATTTGATCTAATCAATGACAATATTTGCCTAAGGTAGCAAGACCTGTTTTAAAGCTCTTAACCTTGTAATAATTTTTATATTTATGATACATTGATCTTTAATTTCTAAAATTGTAAAGCTTTAAATATACGGGTGGAGGGCAGAGACGTAGCATGAATCAAACCCTGAGTCAAAATATTTACTTTAAGCAACAACAATCTGTTTGGATCTTGTATAATGCACTAAACTTATGACTAGTTATTTAAAAATGAGACAGGAAAAAATAAAAGGAAAGTGAGACTACTTATGTGAGATGAAGTATTAATAAAGTTAATGGTCAAGTTAGAATTGGAAAATAAATTAATATACTCCTGAGCCCTGTGTCCTAATCCTTTTTTCATTGTTCTCAATTCTTCAATAGTGATTCTATACTGCGATTCATGTTAGCCGACCTTAAATCATTTTAGGATTAAGGCTTTGTTGTTGCTCTATACTCTTGTCCATAATAAATTTCATACTTCGAGTTTCTGGTCTTAGTGGTTGAACTTTGACAAAAAAAAGAAGAAAGAAGAGTAATCTGCCCTTTGTACTATTTAGACGTAATCAATTTGACCATCAAACTTCTAAGTTTATAAATGTGCCCTTTGTACTAATAATTTATTGGCAAATGTCACCCAAATCAATAACATCCGTTTATTATCTAACTGACCTTACTGATTTAACAGACGAGCGTTAATAACTTTACAAAATAATCTAAAATCGCATTTTCTATATATCTCATCCAACTAGAGGGTCTTTATGTAAAATAATAAAGTTAAAAGTGAACATTATTAAAGGGTTAAATTGGAAAAAGAAAAGGAAAAGTGTCAAAACTATCCTAAGTCTTCATCCAACGATTCCAGCCCAGCGCCTCCTCCCTTCACCTCCCATCGTTTCTCCCACCACCCACCATCCCTCCTACCATCCTCCCACTACACCGCCCACCCACCGTCCTTGCTTTCCCTCTTCCTTCTCCCTACCATAACCACCACTGTCGCCCTTTCCATCTTAGCTCTCCGGAGAGGTTATTCAAGGAGATTAAAGTTGAGGTGGTGATGTCATTTGAGCCTAGCAAGAACCTAATCGGATGGATGAAGCCAAGGGGACTGTTGCAAAGGCGATGCTTGTGAAGAGGGGGTGAGCCGGTGTTCTTGTTGCCGGAAGAAGGCAGGTTTGACCAGATATCTATGCAGTTACTTAAGATCTGTTTTGTTCGGACCATTACTCTCGTCGGCACGATTGCAGCCATGAGTCGATAGCGAGGGACAATCCTGTCGTGAATGCTGTGAGGATCGTTAGGATTTCAATTGGCGTATATGCAACTTCAATTAAATATGGGGTTTGGAATTTGGGAATTTTTTCACGATTTGAAAACTATGCAGAACCAGAGATGGAGGCTCGATCTCCCCAATTATAAAACAGAAATGAACATGACATTGGAAGACTCCTTATTATTTGGAAAGGAAAAGAACGGGAGAAAGGAATTTGAATTCATTAACCAGATGATGAAATATGGGTGGAATGTCTTGCTCTGATTGTTTAACTTTTAACTTTATTTCTGCTGTTAATTTCTTAGTTTTTGTTTTGAAAAAAATAAATAAATAAAGAAGATTAACCTAAAAGTTTGATAGTAGAACGAGGAGTTTAAAGTATTAACGTTTTCTAGTTAAAGTTAGCAAAACCTGTTAAGTAATAACATCAGTTAACGATTTGGGTGACATTTGCTAATAAATCATTAGTACAAATGTCACATTTGTAAACATTTGTAAACTTAAAAGTTTGATGGTCAAATTGATGAACGTCCAAATAGTACAATTGTTAGAAATATAGATTACTCAAAGAAATGAAATTAAAATTATACTTATGAAATTCTAATTTTATTGATTCACCATCAAGAATAATATCAAGAACAATTGTCAGAATTTCATTCGATAACTAAATGCTACTACCACTTCCCAAAATGAATGTCCAATTTTTTTAAAAATTTGTTCTTGATCAAGAGCAAATTTGAAAAATAAATAAAATTGGACATTCATTTTGGGACAAAGGGAGTAATAAGTTTTGGTCAAAGTTCAACAATTTGACCAAGAAAGTTAAGTATTACATTTATTTTTGGATGGAGGGAGTATGAATATAGTCAAAACTCAAGTAAAAATATGAAAAGGAAAATTAATGTTGGCATTTCCATTTAATGGAGTATGAAACTTAAGATTTTTACTAAATTCAATTATCTAACTTTAAATTTTAATCAGGTTAATCTCACAACCTACTCTTGAGATTTGGACAAGTCTCACTGCCCCAGTGCCCCCTGAAGTTCGAATTCATCTCACTTACCCCCTTTGGTCAACTTTAATTTTAAGAAAATGATTACTTTACCATAAATCTTCGAAGTGACTAATTTAACATGTGGAAGAACATTTAGGGTAAAATTGTCATTATTTAAAGATAAAGTTGACAAAAGGGGGTAAGTGAGACAAAGTCACAGGGATGGCAGTGAAACTTGTCCAAACCTCAGGGGTGGGCAGTAAAATTAACCCCATTTCAATCTGTTTACTTTAATAATTTAATTGTTTTACTTAAAACTGCAGGACAAAATATTACTCCTTTCTTTCAAATTAAGTGGGTCCACTAGAATTCTACTAAAACTTAGGGGGTCAAAAGTGCATATACTCCCTCCGTCCCAGCACAAGTAGGACTAGAGGAGTGGGCACAATAATTAAGAGAAAGTAGTGAATGTGTGGTAGAAAATGAAGGGAGAGAATGAGTGGGGTAAATGGTAGTGTTGGTTGAATAAAATGAGTGGTGGAAAATGAAGAGAGAGAATGAGTGGGGTTAAATGGTGGGGTTGGTTGAATATAAATATATTAAAACATTTCCATTTTGGGCAGTCTCAATTGTTTTGGGATGGCCTAAAAGGGAAAGAAGTCCTACTTGTGCTGGGACGGAGGGAGTATATGTTTTTTTTAAACAAAAGTTAAAGGGCTATTTGGAGTAATTCCTGAAACTTCAGAGGGTTCAACCTCCCTTTGCCTCTACATAGCTCTGTCCATGCCACGGTGGAGGGTTAAGTGTCTAGTTTTTGTTTAGGGTGAGTGGGTAGTTACAATTTTGAAATATTAATGTAGTATCTAATAGAAGGCTAAATAGGGAGAGTAGAAAGCGTGACAGAGCTTCAAATCATCCTGTCCCACTTCATTGTTATTATAGATAGATAATTATATGGGCTGAAAATGTGGCATACTGGTACTGCCCCAAAGGAAAGCCTTGTTCTGTAGGTTGCATAGCATAAGCCTTTATGTGCAAAAGCTGTGTGGCCAATAAATCATTTTTGGCGCTTTGCATTCCTTTGTCTAGGTGTATTGGGCGGTGTAGAGATTCCAGAAAGCATTGCAGTCAATTGCAGTGTGAGGGTATGTCAACGGTCAATGGGAGACAGAAATAATGAAAATGCACATCGGAGAGGAGAATTAGCATATTAAGAAGCCCTTGGCCTCACAATCTTCTAATTTCTAAACTACGGAAGATGGGGGGAATTGCCAATCTAGGAGTCATATACAAAGAAAACAAATTGTGAAAGGCTAGGGAAAGCCAGAATATAGGAACATTTTCCACTCAAATATCTTATCAGCAAGTGAACAGGCGGAAACAAATGTTAACATTGTAGAATATACTTACAAGGGTGTGCAAAAACAAATGATTGCTCGGTGCTCCCATACCTCCCGTTATGATACATTACAAAAATATGATCCTTATTTCTTGATGACAATAGTATTAGGTTCACTGGGAGGGAAGGAAGGGTAACATCCTGCCAATTTTTAAAAAAATGTTGTGTTTTTTGAGAAGTCATTTGGGGAAGTGAAATCTTTAGGTTTCTTAGAATCTATGCTTACAAATGTTCAGGATCATTTACATTTATAAATAAATCTTAATGCTCCTAAACCTCCATACTTGTCTTCGTAGGAGAACGGAACACAAACAGGGGGTTGCAATTCATGATATTCCCGAATTCCTGCCAACCTGGCTGTTTATTTGTATTCTTGAACGGCTGCAATGGACTTCCTCATCAGGGCACACCTTATGGCATGATTGGGTTAGAAGCCTACAAAAGTGATCTTAGGAAATGCTCAAGAATACTAGTAAAATAACTTTCTTAGTTCTTACTATATAAGAAGATGATTTTTTTAGTCTCGGAAGTCTTACTGCAGGTCTTTTCAAGAATCCTATTTCATTTAAGTTGGGCATTGTATTAGTTACTAATTGTATGAAATCTTAATGGAGTTGAAGAAAACAATTATAATTGCTCTAAATAATTTTTGTTTTATCTAAAGCTTACTTCTGAAAATTGCTTACAATTAGTTTGAGGATTTAGCCACTTTTCCTGCTTAGCAATGTTGAAAATTGATAAAACTGTTGGGTGAAATTATTGAACCTAATTTAGTAGCGGGGTGCCGCAACTAAAAGATAAAGATTTTTAATGGAACAGGTGCACTGGAACTATAATGATTTCTTCTTTGATTTTCTTTTTATTAGTTTCTTTTATGATTTTTATGCTTGGTCTATTAAATAGTGTTTTTTATGATTATTTAGCTTTTGGGCATTTTTCATCCGAGTACAAAAGCTGCCTCTGAGTTGTGCGTCTGCAAATATTGCTTTCCTCACAGAGTATTACGAGTAGTCGAGTAGAATATTTACTCTACTAAAAGGCTTGTTGTACCTACATTAACCCACCTCCTCTACTAGATCCTTAAACAACGACAACATCAACTGGAGTATGTTCTTTTTGTGCTCCTATTATAAAAGAAAGTGATCACTTGATTTTACACAGAATGGGAAAGATGGGCTAAAGTTCTTTCCATTTCTTCCTAAAGCCCGGAAAAAGAACATGAGTCTGATGAAAGATGTTCTTCTCCTTCTTTCCCTTGTAGTTTTAGGAAGTGTTTCATCTTGTCATAACTCATAACCGAATTGTAACATGATCAGTAATTTTTTGTTTCGGTTTTCCTACTAGAACACGAATACACATTTCTTACTGATATTTATGCTTGATCCTTCGCTCATTTGCTTGTCCTTTATAGGGTGGATGGGAAAACGATGAAACTGTTGAGGAGGCAGCAGTGCGTGAAGCCTTGGAAGAGGCTGGAGTACGGGGAAATTTAATGGTAAGAATATTAGTAAATCTTATTTGCGTGTTGCTTCTTTTATCTGTGACATGATAGTCTGTTTTCCACATGCTTTAGGCTTTCCTACTCGGTTTTAGACTCCTAACCTAACAGTTATAGCCGTGAACATTGAAATATAATGTGTGAAATTACATACCTTCTCTCAGCTTAGATTAGCAAAATGCAAAATTGGTGTTTATTTGGGGAGAAATATTGATTTATTTGAACATTTTTCTCAGTTCTCTTGCTAAGGGATTTCCATTATGATGGAGATTCTATGACAAGTGTAGTGAAGTATTTTACACATGGAACCAATGAGTATATACCCATTAAGATTTATCATGCTTTGAACTATTGTACTCCCTCCGTGCCGATCGAAACTACACATGTTACCCTTCTTGGTGTCCCATTACAAAAATCACACTTCCTAAAATGAAATTTTATAACACTTCTTTATTCAATGGAACCCACTTTCACACTCAACAACCTTCCACTCACTATTCCTACCCCACTTTCTCTCTCCTACCTCACTTTTCATGCTCAACACCTTTTCCACTAACATTCTCATTAATCCCCGTGCCCGACCCAAAGTATGTAATTTCAACTGGGACAGAGGGAGTATATTGTATCATGTACAATAGATTAAAGCATGATATTTTTATGGGCAACACCCATTTTGCCAACACTAGTTGAGGCTGTGGGGGAGCCACATGGAGTACTAGTTGGTCAGCTGAACCCCCTTGGCCCCTTCCCCTTTAGTTATAAAAGATGCTTTCATTTCGAAAATTACTGATTTTATGCTTCTTCCTTTCGTTTTAATAACAATTTCATCAATTTTAACCCCCTTTCTTGAACAAAATATTGTACTATATTATACTTTAAACCCCCCCCCCCCTTTGGCCAATCTTAGATTCTACCGTTTAATTTCTATCATTACGGTAATTTTGATACATTCAAGTAAAACTCTAGCTCCGCAACTGGATCAAGTGTTAGACATGGGACCTCGGAACGAGTCCCAGGTTAAACTCCTTACCTCTTCTCTGAAAGACCGAAAATTGAATTTTTATACTACTACCTCTGTCCCTAAATGAGTGTCTAAATTTCATTTTAAGGGACATCTGAAAATCTCATCTCTTTGTACAATTTGGTGGCAAAAATTCATATATAATCTTGTAATCTCTTTTCCAAACATTTAGTTTTGCACGTATAAAGAGACCGGTGAAAAAACTTTCGAAAAAAAACATTTAGGGACAAAGCTATGTTAAAAAAAGACACTCATTTTGGGACAATTTTTTTTTGAAAATAGACACTCATTTAGGGACAGAGGGAGTAGTATTTATGAAACTTTGGTCGTTCTGCACTGTCAATCCAACTGGGCTTGTTTCATACGTGGTGAGCTAGTTATTTTATTTATTTTTAGATATGTTTATAAAAAAAAAAATGTTGGTTTATCTTTATCTGGACGTATTCTCTCTTTGTATTGCAGCATTATTTGGGGGAGTACAATTTCAAAAGCAAAACGCTCCAAGATGAGTTCAGTCCCGAAGGTTTATGCAAAGCAGCCATGTTTGCATTATTGGTGATTGAGGAACTCGACTCGTGGCCAGAACAGTACCGTCGCGAAAGAAGCTGGCTAACAATATCCGAAGCTAGTAACTGTTGCAGGCATTCATGGATGCAAGAGGCCTTAAAGAATGGGTTTGTGAAATGGAAAGCAGATGGTATGATTAAGACCATGAAAGATGTCAACAACAACCACCATATTCACTTATCTGATGATGATGCTTCTTCTTCTTCTTCTCCTGACCAGTAGTAGCAGCCAGCTTAATTTTGTGGTGTTTACAAAAGAAGGGCATGTCCAAGAAACTAATTATTTTTTGGTTCCCTTTTTTTAGTTTTGATTTTGTTACAGTTTGTTGAATTATTTGGGGTATAAAATAGTTGGAGAAAAGTACCTTTTTAGTCCCTCAATTAATCTATTATTTACCTTTTGGTCACTAAACCAATTTTTTTTTACTTAAGAATCATTGAAATAATGTTTTCGTTGATTATGTCATCGTTCCGTCCGCTTGCCGTCCAAATGGCCGTTAAAAACGCTGATGTGGCTAAATGACGTCACTTTTGTGCTGACATGGAACGACAGTTTATGAACCTTTGATGATATGAAAGTTTAAATGGTTAAAAATGTTGATTCTATTAAACTATGGACAGAGAAAGAAATTTTATAAATATTAGGATGTTAAGACAGAAATAGTATCTAAATGTATTTGTTTTGCAAATTTTTTAATTTATTCAAAATTTATCAATAAACAATAGCAAAATTTAATGAGCAGTAATTTTTAATATTTTTTTTTAATCAACAGTAATTTTTAATAATTAGATCTAAAATCTACTTTCAAAAATAATCTAAGATTGGTCACAATTTTTGCTTAAAACTTGGTCTTAAAAAAGAAACCAATTATTCATTCCATTCAAGAAATGTACTTATGTATACTAATGTTCTGTTTTTTTGTTTTTTTCGAAAGGGTATACTCCCTCCTTCCCCCACGTACTAAGGTTTTTAGTTTGATTTTATACGGAGATTAAAAAAAAGTAAATGTTGTGAATATAAAAAAGTAAGTAAAAAAAAGTAGGAAAGATAAAGTGGGTAAGGAGTTTTTGTTGTGAGAATGACAAGTGGGTCTCATGATCCATTTTAGGTAATAAAGCAACTAAAAACCTTAGTCTAAGACAAAAAAAAAAAAAAAGAAAAAAAAAAAAAAGTAAGAACGGACGGAGAGAGTACTAATATTCTGTTGAAAACAAGAAAGTAAAAGAAAAAATTCAAAACCACCGTCTGCCACCACCCACAACCACCGTCTTACCACCACCACCCACCATATTATATCAGACCAACTCCAAGAGTCCCTCTATTACTTCAAAACACTAAAATTTGGTGCAAAAACCTACTCCAACAATTACTCTATCTCCAGCGCTATTTTGAAGTGAGTCCGGATCCACGCCATATATGGCGTAACGCCAAATCCTCCGCTATCCATGTATGCCGTTTTGTTTTCCTTTTTTTTTTTTTTTTTGTTTGTTTGTTTCATGAAAAGTTAAACTTATTCCTCTTTTTTCTAGTTTTCTTTAAAAAAATTTGTTTTATGAAATTGAAATTAGTACTTTTCCATCACAAAATAAATAATCAATTTCTTTAAAATAAATACTAATTTTCAGTAAATTTTATACATTCATTTTGAAATAGAGACAATATATATATATAATATTTATTTAATATTTATTTTTTCTATTAAATTATAACATAATATTTAATATAATGTAATTTAAATCAAATTTAATATTTATTTTATATATTTGTCTTTTAAATATATTATTTTAAATTTATTAATTTATTATTACTTAATTATATAACATAATATTTAATATAATGTAATTTAAATCATTTAATAATAATTTCTAATATATGTTTAATAGTTAACATTTTAATTAAATGAAATGATAAAGAATATTCTGAGAATATTCTGATTTAGCGCAAGATTTGAAGTAAGCTGTTGGAGATGGTAAAAGATATTTGGTGCTGAAGTTGCACCATTTTAGTGTTTTGGTGCAAAAACTGTTGGAGATGGCCTCACCAACACCCACCATCAACCTCCATCGTTACCGTTCTTGAAACCACCATAAAATCAAAACCCAATCGAACAAAGATATCACACCACATCTCTTTCGAAGCCCAGAAATGACTTAAATTAGATTCAAAATTCAAACACCGTGATACCAAATAAAAGTATAATCAGATTTGAGAAGGGGATGAAAGGTGCACCAACCAAACTACTCGGGCCTGAGGTATTCAACCGACCTTGAGATTACTAATCAATTGAAAACTGAATAGATCGAAATCATCCAAGGGAAAATTCTCGGAATCTCAGGGAAAAAAAAAAGGGGGGAGATGCTATGCACAGCACGCGAAACGCAGGGTGGGGCTACTGCCGGAAAAGATGAAGGGAGGAAAGAGTTTGAGAGGGAGTGGGTGGCTGGGTGTAGAGGAGGGGAAGAGGAAGAAGAAACGGCTGGAGGTGAAAGTAGATTAGTTTAGGTTTTTGTTTTCATATTTAAGTAAAAAAAAAATCCAATTTAGCCCTTCCATTTTGTGAAAAAGATAATTAATGACCAATGTTTTACCCCTTGACTTCTTCATCAGCAAATTTACAATGCCAAGTAAGTAAAAATGCCACATCAGCATTTTTAACGGCCATTTGGACGGCAAACAGACGGAAGGATGATATAATCAATGCAAACATTAATTTAAGGATTCTTAAGTAAAAAAAAAATAGGTTTGATGATCAAAAGGTAAAAAATAGATTTGTTGAGGGACGAAAAATGTACTTTTCTCAAAATAGTTGTATTGGCATCAGCTATTTTTAAATGCTTAATGAGGTACTCCCGCTGTCTCATTTATTTTGGCTACTTTCTATTTTTAATGGTCAACACAAGTGAACTTTGACCAATCATTAATGTCAGTCTAATCATTGTAACGAAATTATAAAAATTATTATCGTTAAAGCACTTGGTGTTTAACAATAACGCTTTTTAAATTTTAATTAGGATGATTAGATTGATATTAATGATTGGTCAAGGTTCACTAGTGTCGACCATTAAAAATCAAAAGTGACTAAAAAATATGAGATAAAATCAATTATTTTAAAATTTAAATAATTATAAATGTGTTTGGATAGTTCATGTTCAAAAAATGATTATTAAAAATAAAACCAAAAATGATCTCTATGATATGTATCTCGATTTAATGAATGCACATACAAAATAGAGGTTATTTATGTTTAAAAAAACACAAATTACAATTTCTAAGAATTACTTTTGCAAAATTTGGTCATAACACCATTGTTGTTGAATTTGCCTAAATATAATTTATTTCTAATGCACGTAAGGAAATTGATTATAAGTGCTTGGAAATATTCATCCGACTGATAACAAAGCATGCTTTTGAATGAGTTTATTGCAAAATCGACATGTCTACTTTCAAAATATATCAATTTGGCATGCAAACTTTAGAAACATCAAATGTGTCCTGCCTACTTAACATTGCAATAATTTTTAAACACGTTTTTTAACACCCGTTAAATTCATAACGGGACACTCCAAAAAACTAACCATCCGTCAATTTTTTTGTAATGTACGTTATTTTTTAACACTCGTTACAAAATCATAAGATACCATACCTCAAAATAAAAAAAAAAACCTACCTCTGCCAAAACTGAAAGCTCCTCCCTCTCTCTCTTTGGCTTTCTCTCTCTATCCTCCGGTCAAACCCCCCCCCCTCCGTCTCCGGCGCTGCCCATTTCCCTCCTTCGGTCATCCCCCACCTCCGTCTCCGGTGACACGTCCATCACACCTCTGGCCTCCCCCTCCCACAGTTCCGGCGACCGTCCCCTTCCTCACCTCCGGCCGACTTCTTCTTCTCCGGCGAAGTCGTTTGGAGGAAGAAAGACTCCAGACCGCCTTTTTGTCGTCCCCAGCGACACTTCCCCTACCATATCCGGCCTCCTCCTTCCTCAGTTCCGCGACCCCTCCCTTTTCGCACCTCCGACCAACCTTCTTCTTCTCCGGCGAAAGCCAAAACAATCCAGATCTATACCTAGATCTGGATCGGTGCAAACCCAATCGCCGGAAAAAAGTTGGACTCCGTCTAGTTCAGGGCAGTCTCCTGAAGAAGGTGATGGAGTCCATCAAGGATCTGGTCAACGACGCCAATTTTGACTGCTCCGCCACCGGTTTCTCTCTCCAGGCCATGGATTCCAGTCACGTCGCTCTG
Source organism: Campanula takesimana (assembly GCA_026119855.1). Classification (NCBI taxonomy): domain Eukaryota; kingdom Viridiplantae; phylum Streptophyta; class Magnoliopsida; order Asterales; family Campanulaceae; genus Campanula; species Campanula takesimana. The sequence goes on along the minus strand of JAOWBW010000298.1, from coordinate 467,766 downwards.
GTGTCTCTCCTCCTTAGATCTGAGGGATTTGAAAATCTTCATCCTCGAATTCGAATCTTTACACATTCCAGAGGGTGGTTGTTGGGTTGAGGCGGAGGGTGGTGGCAGGGTGAAGCTGGGGAGGAGGGATGTTTTGGGAAGGGAGATATGGTATCTCTAATGATTTTTGTAACGGGTGTTAAAAAAAAATAACGTACATCACAAAAAATTGACGGATGGTTAGTTTTTTGGAGTGTCCCGTTATGAATTTAACGGGTGTTAAAAAACGTGTTTAAAAATTATTGCAATGTTAAGTAGGCAGGACACATTTGATGTTTCCAAAGTTTGCATGTCAAATTGATATATTTTGAAAGTAGGCATGTCGATTTTGCAATAAACTCGCTTTTGAATGGGGACGGTTGAAAGCCTTCCATATCCCACATCAACTTGGAGAGTAAAATTGATAAATTAAACTCCCTCCGTCTCATATTTATCACTACTTATTTTCATTTTTTACGTCTCATATTTATTGTTACTTACCCAAAATATTCACTTTTCTCTTTCATATCCACTCACAACAACTATCCACTAACTTATTTTCTCTCTCCTACCCACTCACAATACTTATTTTTCCAACATGTTTTCTTAATCTCCGTGCACTCCCCTTTGGTAGCAATAAGTATGGGACGGATGGAGTATAGATTGACTAATATCACCCCTTAACAAGGCCTTTTAAGGGGATAAAGACCCAATTCTAATAGAGACTATTGGTGGTTTTAACGAATAGTTGTTTTGAGTATGGAAAATAATGTAAGAGAGAGAAAGTGGGATAAAATATAATAACTAGTTGTTCTGAGCGTGACAAGTGAATCTGTAACGACCCCAAAATCCGTCTTTATTTATTTTATATTTTATTTTATATTTTGGGAATTTTATTTGAATTTATGTGTTGCATCATATCTCATAAGTTGCACATCTTATTTGACTATTTGAGTTAGTTAAAGTGTTAGTAGTAATAGTTGTTTAGGAAGTTAATTGTGTTAGATGAAACCTTAGGGTCCTTTGTGGAAATTAACTTTAGGAGCTTAAGTGTTAAAAATGGAATTTGGGTGATTTAATTGTAAGATTGGGTGAAGATCTTTGTGTTTACTTCTTCTCTCCCTCTCCCCTGCGCCATTTCACTCACACACCAACTTTCCTAAAAATTATTACATCCATTGTTGAAGAAAGAAGAGGTGAGGTTTTTGTTCTTGTTAATTTTCCTTCTTTTAAATTACTACTCCATTAAATCTAATTATATATAAATGTTCAGGGTGTTGAATAGATTCTTTCTATCGATCAATATTATTTTTCTTGACACTTTTTCCGGAAAATAGGTAAGTTACTAATCCCCCTTTAAATGTTAAAATGGTCATAAGTATGTTATATATGCTATATGTGTTGAAAATTCTTATTTTGAATGCTTTATTGATACTTGAAATTTTGGGACAAAGGGAGTAGTAAGAGAATGAGTTTTAGTTGGTGTTAGTATTGTTCTTAGGCTAAGTTTGTAGCCTTTGTGAAAGTTACAAATGTTGAGTATTACTAATGTTAGTATTTTTGGGTCGGTGAGATGAAGGGAGTATATTTTAACAGCCAAAATGTTGCTCCAGGCTTGATTACACGACTCGTGTAAGGTTACACGAGTCGTGTAGAGGAAAATTCTGAATGATAGAATTTTTACACGAGTCGTGTACTGATACACGACTTGTGTAGAAGTTGTTACACGAGTCGTGTAAGGGTACACGAGTCGTGTAAAGGCCAAATTCTGCACTTGTACATTTTACGTGCAATCTTCCGGAGGCTATAACTTCTTCATCCGGACTCCGTTTTGGTCGTGTAAACTATCGTTGGAAAACTCATCTCGAGTACTACACGATGGGTTGGTTTTTCAGTTGGGTTCTGATTTTTATAGTATGGAAATCCAGTAGGTGTTTAGTACCAAAAAGAGTATTAATGGTTCATTATGGTAGAGTTGGTCTTTTGTGATCAAGTTTGAATTGATGTGATCGTTTGGATTGATTGTGTGGTGACTTAAAGTCAATGTCATGGATTCTATTATGAATACGTGTTTGCCTCTTTATGATGAGCTTGTATGGTTCCCTACTTTGGAATCATACCCCGGTTGTTGTTTAAGCAAGTATTCTTTGCTACGCTTGTGTTTAAAGTCCAGCTGGTACTTTTGTGTGTGTTCGGGAAATGATAGGGATTATAATGGCACACGAGCCAAGTTCATTATAAGGCTCCTATCATTGGTTTCCCATTTTTAACCCCCTTCCTTAGGCCAAAGGTTGGGCACTTTGGGTTATGACTCTGTGTCATTTTCCCCGTTATTGTTGTTGTTGTTGTTTGGTTCCGGAACCCGTTTCAGCTCTTCGATGCTGTTCAGTTGATGCCTCTCAGATGGCTATTGTTTTGGTTCGAGAACCTTGGCTCAGTATCCACGTATGAGTGTTTAATTCCGCCTTATGTGTTGTATGATGAGTTGGTCGTTATTTCCAACCGGTATGGGACGGTTGGCGATAGGGAGCCTCTCATATTATGTGCTATATGCTATATGATCATTTGTGGCATTGTTCCTTTATGTTTATCATATTAGCATGTAATGTAGTTGCATTTTAGTAACTTACTGAGATTTATTCTCACCCTTTATTTGTTTACCGTTTTAGATAAGAAGGAGCCAGGGGATAGGTCACATCACAGGGAGGACGTCGAGAAGGAGATCTTTGGGTAAGACATTTTGGGAAGTGTTATGTATGTAAAGGATACATTATGTAAATGTAACACCTTTTGGGTAGTGTACCCGTGACTTAGTAGTTGTTTCATCTCTTTTGGTAGATGTTAAGTGTTTGTAAATGAGTAAGTAAAATTAGTAGTTGTAGCCGAGTGGCTAAGTACTTGTTGTAAAAGTTTGGTTTGTTTGACTTGAAGTCAAGTTTAGTAAGTGTGGTTGGTTATAAGACTTTTTATGAAAGTATATTTCGAAAAAAATTCTTTAAGTTGTTTTATGACGTCTTCCGTGCGTGTCCCGGACGTGGGGCCAAGTAGGACCACGGGTCGGGGCGCGACAGAATCTCATTAAAATAAAAAAATATATATACAAAAAAATCATTTTTGAAAAGTTTAACTTATCAATGCGACGTTTGACGGGGAAATTTGTGCGTATTGTTATATAGAGAGAATAGCAAGAGCAATGCTATGGGCACAAAATAAGATCACAAAATCTTGCTCACAAAATGAGGTGGCGATATTTTATTGGTTGCATCGATAATGGACCCGCTACACTCTACTTAATAACACCAATAAAATCATGACATCTAAGATTTTGTGAGCAAAATTTTGTGTCTTTTTTGTGCCTCTAGTATTATCCGAATAGGAAATATTCCCTTATAGTTCCTTAACCAGTTAACCCCATAGGGGTTGGCTGTGTAGCTACAAGTGATCATTCAGATAGCGCGGCGTCTACTATGGCAAGAGGACTACCAGATAGCGCAAGGACGCCTAGAGCAAGCAAACTACCAGATGGCGCGGAGACGTCTATGAAAGATTGCAACATCAACTTGTAGAAGCAAAGTACTCCCTCCGTCCCAGAGTAAGAGTCCTACCCCCAAATCTCACGCTTATTAAGAAAAGTGCTTAAAGATGAATAAACAATTGCAAGTGGGTAGAAATCAGGAGAGAGTGTAAAATTACATTCTACTCCTATAGGCCAAGACACACAAGGAGAGGTTTTTATGTAAATATATCAACTTTATAATGGCATATGTATAAAAGACACTATTCAAATTTTGCCATTTTAGGAATAAGACTTTTACTCTGGGACGGACTAAAAAGGAAAATAGGACTCTTACTCTAGGACGGAGGGAGTATAATTCGCTGTAATAGGTTCGGCAATGGTGAAACTCCATATGAACTTGTAATAGGCAGGGCTATTCCATAGGAATTTGTAAACGATGACAATTGCCTTGAAATGAATGGTATAGTTCAGCTGTTCAAAAAAAAATATGCAAACTTCTAATTACTCCCAAAAAAAAAAAAAAAAAAAAAAAAAACTCTACTTTCTTTTCATTCTCACTCACAACAACTATCCATTTTAGTATTTTATACTTTACTTTCTCTCTCTTTCCTATCCACAAAAATTAATTTTTAGACGGATAAAATATTAGAGAGGATAAGATTATAGCTTTACCGTCATACGCATAACGTCACAGCATAGAGGATGGGGTGACGTCAGTTGGGTCAGGTCCCCTTCAGGCCATGGTTTGATGTGGCCACATTCATTAGCCGCCAGGGACCAGCACGTACGACTCCATCTCTAACCACAAATGTCTTTTCCTTTACCCTCTTCTTCTCAAACAAACCAACCGCTATTAAATGTGAAGGTAGAAAAATAAAAATAAAATTTTAGAAAAATAGGCGTTTGTGAGTAAGTATGAGAGAGAAAATAAGTTCGTAGATAATTATTGAGTTTTTAGCCATTTTGACTTGCGTACTATTTGAGCGTAGTCAATGTGTATGCGTACTTCATAAACAGCAAATGTGTCCTGCGTACTTTAGTTCCGTTTTCAATTTGACCTATTTTTCTAACGCCAGTTAAAATTTAACGAAACAGTAAACATACTAGTTAGTTTGAAGTTGATTTTCCTTTTAAGGGCTTCATTGATAATTCTATAAGTAAAAGGGTTGTGAACAAAAAATTTGAAACATTAATACTGTATTTAAAACTTAAAATAAATACTACTCCCTCCGTCGTTTTAATCTGTTCACTTTTTGCCATTTTAGGTGTCTCATTTGATTTTTCACACTCCCAAAGAGGAAGGTTTATATTAGTATTATTTATTCAATGGGACCCACTTGTCATACTCACAACAACTATCTCCCTCATAATTCCAACCCCACTCACATATCACAGCATGCTTTTCATACTCACAACACCCACTCAACTACTAATATAAAATATTTTTCTTTAAAACTCGTGCATTGGTCAAAGTGTGAACAAAGTATATACTTTTATAATTTTAAACATGTCTTTAAAAAAAAAAATAAGACCCAAATGCCAAGAAACCCCACGAACTCACACGAAAAAGGTATTCAAGTTCTTAGCAATCTGAAGCGTAAGAGTCAAGATCTGCAACCTACCTTGCTCCTCCATTTTCCTAAAGAAGTTCATCGGCTTCAAAGACTGTCGCAACATGAAGGCAAATGAAAACGGCAACCCAAATGCCAAGAAACTCTGTATTGACACCTCAGTGATAGGGGAAGCCCTAGTAATATACGAAATCCAAGCTCCTAAACCAAGTTGAATCAAACCAAACGCAGCCAACTCTTTGCTCAGACTATAAATTGTCTTCATCATTATTTCAAGCACTTGGCGGGTCTCATTTGCAAGCGCGGAAAGATCTCGCTCAACTGTCGGCCCTTCAATTTCTTGATGCTTGAATTCATGAAATTGTTTCTTTTGCTCATCTGGGTTGTCGGAACTTTCGGTACCAGAAGGCGGCGGCGGTGATGGTGGAGTAGAAGTTGAAAAATATTTCGGGTATTCAACAAAATTGGGACTGGGGCTCTGAATTTTGAAATTAAAGCTGAGAATCGGTCAAATGAAGCGGGTTTCTGGTAAAAAGATGATTCAGATTTGGGATCGGTGAAATCTTGAAGATTGAGAGAAAGGATGGACGGGTTTTGTTAAAGGGAAAGATACGGAAAGGGGTTGTTAGGGTTTAGGCGGTGGCGATAATTTTGGGGGAATGGGAAAAGAGTTTCGGTTGGAATTATTTATTTTTTTAAGACATGTTTAAAAATAATTAAAATTATAAAAATATATATTTATTTTAAGCTTTAAATATTAATGCTTCAAATTTTTGTTCACAACCCTTTTACTTATAGAATTATCAACGAAGCCCTTAAAAGGAAAATCAACTTCAAACTAACCAGTACGTTAACTTTTATTGACTGTTTCGTTAAATTTTAACTGGCGTTAGAAAAATATGTCAAATTGAAAACAAAACTAAAGTACGCAGAACACATTTCCTGTTTATGAAGTACGCATGTCACATTGACTACGCCCAAATAGTACGCATGTCAAAATGGCTAAAAACTCGTAAGTGAGTAAGCGAGAGAGAGAAAGTTAAACATTTTAGATAAGTAACAATTAGGATTAAATGAGACGCTTAAAACAAAAATAAGTACTCCCTCCGTCCCAGAGTATATGTCTACCCTCTCATTCTCCCATTTGCACGGAGATTAAGAAATTGAAGAAGTAATGTAAGTGTTGTGAGTGTAAAAGTAAGTAGGAGAGAGAATGAGTGAGAGAGCCTAAAAAAGAAAGATGAACATATACTCTGAGACGGAGGGAGTAATAATTAATTTGAGATGGAAGGAATCCTTTAGTACATTTAATTCTACCCATGTTTCCTAAATTAAGTTACGGAATAATACTCTCACCGTTCATTTTAATGCTTTAAAAATTTAAGTAACTATTTTATATTCTCTCCGTTTCATAGAAAATTTGAATTAAGGTTCAATGAGACCACTCAAAGTTGTTGTTTTTTTTACAATGTTCACGTCATAAAGAGGCGAAGGGAGGGATCGAACACTAGCGCTCATCGAGGGCAGTGTTCTAAAAAACCCCCGTCTAGGCCGTATAGACCCCGCTTAGGCGCTAGGCGTTCATGAAACGCCTAGGTCCCGTCTAGGATATTATAGTTATTTCTAAATTCCCGGCCCCGCCTAGGCGCCCCTGCGGCGCCTAGCGACCACCTAGTGTTTTTTAGAACCTTGACCGAGGGTGAGTGCTTCACCTTCAACATTAACATTTAATTTGCAACGACATTGCAATTTTCCACAATCAACGTTAACATTTAATTTGCAACATTGTAAAGTCTTTCCACTTGTCCGTTAAAAAAGATGTCTTCTTACCTTCTTCAATAAAAAGTTTATTTTGTCAACCGGAGCAATCGTGCAAGAAAGCATCTCCTTGAGGCTTGGATGTTAAGTTTCAATTCTAAAATGCTTTATATATAAAGAAAACATTATAAAGGAGGAAAATTCAAAAAAAAAATTGTTATAAGTATGTTTAGTGCGGTTGTAATTACACATTAAATTTAACTTTTTGTGCCTCTTAATATATATGAATGTCCGGAATTGCTTTTGATAAAAAACAATTCCGAACATTTATCTTAGAACATGGAATGTAGTTTTTTTTTGTCTATCAGCTTCTCTATCATAATGGATTTTTGATATAAGAAACCTATTAAATGTTACCGTGTCCACTGTTACAATATATTTTAAGGGCCCTTCCCACATAAACATAAAGTGACCAAACTAACTTCAGACGAGTCATATATGCTCGACATGTACAGACTTAACTGAAATTTCTTACATTTCCATGTAAAACCCCTATTTACTACGTAACTTCGTACCTCTTTTCACGAACGGGCTGTCAAGCTTTACAAACAGGGCGGACCCAGCTCCAAAATTAAGGGGTTCACAAAATACATTAGACAAAAATTATATACAAATTTTTCTCTTTTTATGTTCTTTTATTTTGTTTTGGCAAGGGGGTGGGCTGAAACTAGCAAAAAGGGGTTCACTTAATACTAAAAAAAAAAAAAAAAAATTTTTTAACTGTCAACATAAAATTAGGGGTTTACTTCCACACCCTTGGACTTTCCTGAGTCTGCCCCTGTTTACAAGTTAACTTTAACGAATCAAAGAATGACTCGATGGAGTTAGTCATTTTCAAGCATTCTAATCCAATAATATCAACATAAATAGTACAGTATTGATAAGATAAAGGTCCACGTACATGGACTGCATTCAAGGTGCCTGGTCCCAATTTTGTGTCCTTGGTTTAGGATGAGTAATAATTGAAAGACTATGAAATACTCATTTACTTATTTTTGTGTATCTTTGTGATTCTGATAATATTTATTGTATATAATTAGTTTAGTGTTATTTTAGGAATTAGTTGTAATTATTTAAGAATTAGTTTATATTAGGATTATTTATTTTAGTTAAGATTTACTTGACTAACCTACTAATGTTTATCTTAGGTAGTTATTGTTTTGTATTTTAGGTAAAGGTGGACTCTCTTCTTGGAAGATGATTGGATGAGTATTGATCAAGAATATCTTCACCTCAAAAAGACCATTATGCCGCATCTATAAATAAGGCGATCCCATTCAGTTCACATAACCGATTTTGTGCATTCATTCAGAGAATTTCGTTTATTCTCAACAATTGAGTACAACAAGTAACAACTCCCATATATTCAGTATTAGATGGCATACAAACCAAGAACCTAACATTTTTCCTTTCAAATTTTATCGCTTCCTCTTGCATGACATTGATCCAATTATTAACTTTTAATGTTTCTGACTCATCCTCATGCTTAGAATTAGCAACGAAACAACAAGAGCTTACCTGATGGTACGCGGATTGCATGCATACCAAACCGGCTAATTCCCGGTAATTTATTTTTTTCCCTCTTGTTTTTATTCCTTCATCCACTCCCCCAATGACCTGGGAAGTTAGATGATTTACTTGTATGCTTGCAGCAGCATCATTGCTTCTGCTTACCTGATCTTCAACGATTTCAGAATCTGAACCAGAATCAGCTGCGGTCTGACCATCTGTCATGTCAGTTGACTGTTCATTTTGACCGTCAGTTGTCCTCACAGTTGGTGCATCTGCAGATTCTGTCGTGGATTTAGGTTCAGATTCATCATTAATCCTTTCATGCTCCCAAGTGCAACCTGAAACATCATCCTCAACACAATTGACAATAAGATCAGGAGCATTATCAAAAATTGAGTTAAAACATGAATGATTTTCAACCAACTTGTAACAATGATCAGAGGATCTTACACCTTTCAAAACACATCTGTTTGAATCATCGAAGACCTCACAGATCTTCTTATCAAACTTGACATGTAGATCATCATCACACAATCGGCTTATGCTAATTAGGTTTGCCTTTAACCCATTAACATGCAAGACATTATGCAAGTTAGGCAAACCATTAACATTCAGCGTACCTTTGCCAATTACCTCACCTTGAGCACCTCCACCAAAATTGACTTTTCCACCTTTAAAGGGTTCATAGTCTTTGAAATGCTCAAAAGAGCCAGTCATGTGGCGGGAGCAGCCACTGTCAAAGTACCAGGCTCCTTCCACACTGCTCTTCAAGGAGGTAAACACCACTTGACACTTTAGAGTGTCCTTTCTTACCCATGTGGATTTTGGAGCAGACTGTTGTTGACTGGGCAGTTGTGACTCCAACTGTTCCCACAGTTGTCTTGTCAAGTGGCCGCTGTTCTTCTCCAAGCCAAGTTCCTGTTTCAACTTGTAACAAAATGGTCGAATGTGACCGGGAGCAAAACAATGGTGACACACATATCTCCTCTTTCTATTTCTTCTATTTTTGTGAGGAGATTTATGTGCAACTTTAGAAGGACAGTCCCCCTTTTTGACAAATATAGGAGCACCATAGCTTAAACCGTTCTTTTTAGGTTTTTCAATTTTAAAAAATTCATCAAGCTTAGGTTTATCAGAATTTAACCCACACAGAGTGTCATTGGTTTTAGAAAACTCAGTTTTGACATTTTCAAGCTCGGTGTCCTTTTTTGTAAGTAGAACTTCCAAATGGGCTATGGACTCTTTTTGAGACTCACTCTCATTTGACAACCTCTCAACCTCGGATTTTAAAGTCACATTTTCAGCTTTAAGGGTAATGACATCAGAGGAAAACTTCTCATCTACCTGTTTCAACCCCTTATTTTGTTCCATCTCTTTGGACAATCTCTCAACCTCAGATTTTAAACTCGCATTCTGAATAAGAATTTTATCATTTACATTGATGCAAGGCTGTGACTTCTTCAGAGTCACATGCAATGGTAGAGTTCAAGCAAGTATATTCACTACAGCCAGTTGAGTTGCTAGTTGTGCAATCAATTGACTGCACATCTTCACTGTCAGCTCACTATCAGATAAAGTGAAGTGAGATGATTGCATAGTTGACAAATGAGTTGTTTCATCATCATCACTATCACTAAGGGTCGCTGTATAGCTCATTCCCTTTTCAAAATTTTCAACCGAATGAGATGAAAATGGTGTCTTTTTCGAAAAATCAATGGATTGTTCTGTGTTATTTTCTTGCACACCTCGATTTACTTCATAAATGGTTAAGATCCCAGTAAGTTCTACAAGACTTAGAGTCTCAACATTATAGAATTCCTTTAACACAGATATTTTCACGTTGAATCTACTTGGGAGGGATCTTAACATTTTGCTTACGAGTCTAGCATTAGAGATGGATTCCCCTAACATATATAACTCATTTGCAATTTTTATCAATTTAGAAGAAAAATCTTTGATGGTTTCATTTTCTTTCATTTTAAGATTTTCAAACACAATCATTAAAACCAAAAACTTGTTTTGTTCACAGTCCATTATGGCTACTACAAGGATCGATCTCAGTATGTCGAGAGGAGCTCTTGATACCAATTGAAAGAAATTAGGCGGCTAGGACTGTTCTGGAAAACAACCAACTGTGAGTACAACTGTGCTCACAATTGGTTGTTTTCCAGAACAGTCCTAGCCGCCTAATTTATTTCAATAATAACATCAGATCCAAAACAAATGAGATTAGTTTCCTAGGCAAGAACTAACCTTCAACAAAATCTCATCATACCATGATTCAGTAATTCACACTTTAAGAGATTAAAAATGTAGTAATTATTTCCAAGCACTTATCTTGGACGTAGACACACACATATAAATATCACTATCATAAATTTCATTACTCTCTCCGTCCCAAAATGATATTCACGTTTGACTATTCAAACTTTTTAAGGATATCAACACTTGCTTCTGTTGTGGATTAGACCCTCACAACCCAAGCAATAACCCCAAGAAAATAATGGCACACAAACAAAGCACAAGAAAATAACAGAGCAAAAGACACAGAGATTGTTTACCCAGTTCGTCAATATGTTTGACTACGTCTGGGGGCACTACCAAGCCAGGATTTTGCACTATAATATGTTATCTTGAAGTTACAATGAGTTTAGGGGCGGAACTATGCTTTAATATGCACCCAAGAATGAAAACCTAACCCTAGATGGACAAAGGAACCCGAAATTTGGCCTAAAATCCGACCCAGTTTTGACCACTCCCGACACTTGGGCGGTCGCCCACAATGCCCCTGGGCGGTCGCCCAGAAACTGCTCCTGGCGGATGAACAATCTGATTAAGTGGGCGGTCGCCCACAATGGTTCTGGGCGGTCGCCCAGACCATCAGTCCCTCCGACGAATTTCTCCCTTTTTTCCTCCGAAGTCTAGTACCGGTTGGTCCTCTATTCCAACAATCTCCCACCTAGAGATCAACCGCATATATAAGCCCCGTATCCGTTCTTCAACTTATCCTTAGTGCCATAGTGCTCACCTCGATCATGGTAGTGCCGTCCTCCTCTCCTATTCTCCAAGCCCAATTGAAGCTATGCATAGCTTCAACTTTTCAAGGTTTACCACCTTGGTCAACATGTCCGCCGGGTTCTCCGATCCCAAAATCTTCTCCAGACTTAAGATCTTCCTCTCCAAGAGATGCCTGATGTAGTGAAACCTCAGCTCAATGTGCTTCGTCCTAGAATGAAACGCCGGATTCCTAGCCAAATGAATTGCACTCTGACTGTCACTGTAGAGAGTATTACCACTTCGCGTCTTCCTAAGTTCACCCAAGAAGTTCTGCAACCATACCATCTCTTTGCTTGCCTCTGTCACTGCCACATATTCTACTTCCACAGTCGACTGAGCCACGATCTTCTGCAATTTAGAAGCACAGGAGATAGCCGTACCACCCAATGTGAAAACATAACCCGTAGTACTTCTCCTCTTATCAAGATCACTTGATGCCAAATCCGCATCCACATAACCCGCTAACACGACCTCCTTGTTTGAAAAACATAGAGCCTTACCAGCAGTACCCTTTAAGTAGTGCAGGATCCATTTAACTGCTTCCCAATGTTGCTTCCCTGGATTGCCCATGTACCGGCTGACTACTCCCACCGCATATGCAATGTCCGGCCTTGTACACACCATTGCATACATTAGACTCCCCACTGCCGAAGCATATGGAGTCCTTTCCATCTTGGCACGCTCCTCCTTGCCCTTAGGTGAGTCCTTCTCGGATAGCTTGAAGTGCATACCCAATGGTGTCCCTGTTGGCTTCACCTCTTCCACGCAAAACCTTGCCAAGACTTTCTCAACGTATTCTGCTTGTGAAAGAACCAACTTACCCGACTCCCTATTCCGGTCAATCCACATGCCCAATATTTTTCTGGCCTCCCCCAAATCCTTCATCTCAAACCGTTCTGACAACTGAGCCTTCAATCTGTTTACCTCTCTACTGCTAGAGCCCGCTATTAACATGTCATCCACATATAACAGCAAGATTATATACCCATTGTCCGTGTTCTTGAAGTAGCAACAATGATCCGCCTCACATCTGATAAAATCAATATCGTGCATGAATCCATCGAACTTCCTATACCATTGTCTAGGAGCTTGTTTAAGGCCATACAAACTCTTAGTCAATCTGCAAACCAATTCCTCGCTACCCTTAGACAAGTAACCCTCTGGTTGTACCATGTAAATTTCTTCCTCCAAATCCCCATGAAGAAAGGCCGTCTTTACATCCATCTGTTCCAGCAACAAGTTATCCGCCACTACTATCCCCAAAACCATTCTGATAGTGGTCATTTTCACAACAGGAGTGAATACCTCGGTGTAGTCAATACCGTACTTTTGCTGAAACCCTTTTACAACCAACCTTGCCTTGTAACGCTTACTGCCGCTTGCTTCCTCCTTGATCCTGTAAACCCACTTGTTATGCAATGCCTTCTTCCCCTTAGGCAGTTTAATCAACTCCCAAGTTTTATTGGCCTTCAATGAGTCCATCTCATCATCCATCGCAGCTTTCCACTTATCACAAAGTGCACTACGAACAGCCTCCGCATAACATTCCGGCTCACCACTATCTGTCAGCAATAAATAGTAATTTGAAGGAGTATACCTGTCAGGTGATCCACGCAATCTGCTGGATCTACGCAGTGGAATATCCGGTTCTGGAGTATGTGGTTCATCTTCAGTGACCCCCTGACCTTGGTCATCATGAACCGTCCTGCTCCCACCCGAGTCTGGAATATCCACCTCTACAACCTCTGGTTCCGAACTAACATCATCATATGCCCCCTTTCTGTCCTTGTACAATACCTGTTCATTGAATACCACATCTCGACTATGAATAATTTTATGGTTTTGGTCATCCCAAAACTTATACCCGAAGTCATCCCCGCCATACCCAATAAACGTACATTTTACAGATTTTGCATCCAACTTAGTTCTATCAGCAGAATCAATATGAACATATGAAACACAGCCAAATATGCGAAGAAAGGACATATTTACCTGCTTGCCACTCCATGCTTCCTCTGGAATTTCATTCCCCAATGGTACTGATGGTCCCCAATTGATCAAGAAAGCTGCCGTGTCAACTGCATATGCCCAGAACGTTTTCGGAAGTCCACACTTCAATCTCATACTTCTAGCCGCTCGTTCAATGTCCTATTCATCCTCTCTGCAACTCCATTGTGTTGTGGTGTGCCCTTTTGTCGCGACCCCGACACCGCGGGCCCGGAGTGCGCGAGCTGGACGTCGACTTAAACAATAAACTCTAAAATAATGAAGATAAAAATTTCCTTTTATACCAAAAGATGATAACACAAAGTTTTGAGATCCAACTGAACAACAAGAAAAAAAACTAGTGTAAGCTCCATAAGCTTACACCCAAAATAATAAAATGTACAATTCTTAATGACGTCAAGTTTGGTACAACTATTCCCAAAACGGTTACACATTTATGTAATGTAAACCCACCAATAACAACTTGCCCAAAAAGCTCAACCCTCGCGACGTCCTCCTCGTGATCAGCGAGTCTAATCCTTTCCTCCTGGGGGGGGGAGGTTAAGGAAAAACAAAGATAAAATAAAGGGGGTGAGATAAATCTCAATAAGTTACTAATGCAACTACAAGACATGCTATGATGCAATAAGCAATAAACAATAATAAATATCACTTAGCACATAGCATTTATCAATTAACAGATAGCAGCGGAAATAAACAAGTAACAAAGGATATTAGCCAAGGTTTCCCAACTGATATAACCAAATAAAGGTCGCTGCGCAGCTTCAACAATCAACCCAATCAACATCTTCATAATAAAAGCTGAAGAGAATACCCCCGGTACCGGAACCAATAACAAAGTAACGTGCCACAAAGGGCGGGAGCCATGCCACAAAGTCATGCTCCAAAACGTCTAGCTAGAATACTCACAAAAGGAGCTAGCTCATCCCATCCAAGGCCAATCTGGATGGGGAAAGAAGGACCAATGGGCGATGCTATACTGGACTTGGCTTGTGCCATTATAGTATTATCCATTGCCTGACTCGATACACAAATAACCTGCTGGACTTTCAAATGAAAGCTAAGTAATAAATACTAGCTTAAATAAACAACTCATGATTCCGAACTAGGGAACCATTCCACGTAAGTCACCAAAAGGTGCATCAACCAACAATCCATCAAAAAGATGTTCAAACGTTCCCAAATAAAGGTCAAGTAAGTCCCACAATTAAATTGCTCACAAAGGAACCAAATTCAACATTTAAGTACCCACGATGGTCATTAAGATAAACTAGAATGGTGCTCAAAGCCTAGCTTAAGGATACACCCAAGCCTTAACTAAACAAATATGGTTTCTGGGAAATAGGGGCGAGCGGGCGCTTGGAAGGGAGCGGGCGGGCGCTCGGGAGGCTAACGAGCGGGCGCTCGGGGAGGACCGCGCGGGCGCTCGGTCTAATCAGTGAATTTGGTCATAAGGGACCTAGGTAAGCGGGCGCTCAGCGAAGGCGTGCGCAGGCGCTCGAGGGACTACCGGCGGGCGCTCGGCCCAAACCAGGCGGGCGCTCGCTCTGCGTTTCAGACGCAGAACAGCTGGGTCCTATAAGAATTCCTTACCCATTTCAAACATTATCGAAATCAACACTTCCAATGAGTGTAGTAATGTACCAAAACGCCATACAAGCTTATAAGGGAACTAAACAACACCATCTATTAACCCCAAACAAGATTTCAATCCCCACATTTGATTTATCACAAAAATCACCCAAAATAATAATAAATTCCAAATAAATTCTAAACCTTCACAAATCATCAAATAACCACTTCAAAGCTTCATATATCATCATACAAAATGGAGATGAACAATTTTAGCATATAAATGGGGGAAAGCAAGTTACTCGGATTTTCTCAAAGTTGACGGAATTCGAATATTCTTAGCTCCCTACGATCCTATCGACGATCTAAACATGTTTCATATTATGAGAAATGAGAATTAAGGAGGGGAAGACAGGTAGAATGTAGAGAGAATAAATAGGAGAAACTTACCCAATAACCAAGGAGAGAGAGAGAGAGTATGCTGGGAATGGAGTGAGGATGAGGGAGAAGAGAGGGAGTAGTTGAATAATAATTTGAAATGTTACACTTAGGGCCCCTCCCCTACTCTACCCAATACAAATAACTCCCCACCAACAATTAAGACCCAACTCTCTACACTAGCACAATTAACCAATTAAATGCTAGGCATAAATTATTATAACACATAAAATGCACACATAAATTATTAATTAAATAATAATTTAAAAAATTAAATAAGAAATAAATAAATAATTAAATATTTATTATCTAGAAAATAGAGGCGGGTTTTCGGGTCGTGACATTCACTCCCCCTTAAAGAAAATTCGACCCGAATTTTAAAGATACTTACCCGAATTAAAAAGCCACGGATATTTCCTCTCTATCTCATCACGAAGCTCCCACGTCAATTCCTCAACATTATGATTCTTCCAAAGGACTCTAACCAACGCAATGCTCTTGTTCCTCAACTCTTGGACTTTGGAATCAAGAATCCGAACCGGTCGTTCCTCGTAGGTCATATCAGGCACTATATCCTCCGGTACCCTCGGTAACACGTGAGATGGATCATGAACATACTTCCGAAGCATAGAAACGTGAAAAACGTTATGTAACCGGTCCAAAGAAGATGGTAACGCAAGACGATATGCTAGAAGTCCCACTTTCCCCAAAATCTCAAACGGTCCAACAAACCTCGGAGCCAATTTACCCTTCTTCCCGAACCTTCGGATACCCACCTTCGGAGATACCTTCAAGAACACGAAGTCTCCGGTCTGAAAACTAAGATCTCATCTCCGATGGTCGGCATAGCTCTTCTGTCGACTCTGGGCCGTCTTCAATCGATCCCGAATAATTTTAACCTTTTCCACCTAGTCCTGAACCATGTCAACACCCCAAAGTTTTGCTTCCCCAACCTCGTCCCAACAAATAGGTGACCGACATTTCCTCCCATACAAAGCCTCATACGGTGCCATCTGTATACTCGACTGATAACTATTATTGTAGGCAAACTCTGCAAGCGGTAGATGGGTATCCCACGAATCTGGAAAGTCAACTGTGCAAGCCCGTAACATATCCTCGAGAATCTGAATGGTCCTTTCAGACTGACGGTCAGTTTGAGGATGAAATGCTGTGCTAAACCTCAAATCGGTACCCAAAGCCTTCTGTAACGCTTGCCAAAATCGGGATGTAAACCTGGGATCTCTGTCTGACACAATACTAACTGGAACACCATGTAATCTGACAATATCATGAATATACAAATTCGCAAGTTTCTCCATCGAATAGGAAATGTCAATGGGTAAGAAATGAGAAGATTTAGTTAACTTGTCCACAATCACCCAAACTGCATTGAACCTCCTTCGAGTCCTGGGTAGTCCGGTTACAAAATCCATCGTAATGTGTTCCCACTTCCACTCGGGTATCTCAAGAGGCTGAAGTAGACCTGCGGGTCTCTGATGCTCTGCTTTAACTTGTTGACAGGTCAAACACTTCGATACATAATCTGCAATTTCCCTCTTCATGTTAATCCACCAAAATTGTTGTTTTAAATCCTGATACATCTTCGTACTCCCGGGATGAATGGTATACCGGGATTTGTGACCCTCATCAAGAACTCGCTGTTTAATCCCACTGATATTTGGCACACACAATCTGCTACGGTAAGTCAACACTCCCTCGGAGTCAAGCTGGAAGTCCACATACTGTCTATCCCGAGCATTATCCATAATCTTCTTCAACTCTGGGTCATCCTTCTGAGTATCCTTTATTTGTTGAATTAATGTGGGAAATACATTAAGGTTCGTAAAAATAGCTCCACTTTTCGACTCTTGGGGACGCCAATCTCGAGCATCCTCTAGCAATTTCCATTCACGAATCATCATCGATGCCACATAAGACTTTCGACTGATCGCATCAGCTACCACATTTGCTTTGCCCGGGTGGTACGAAATGGTGCAATCATAATATTTTAAAAGCTCCATCCACCTATGCTGCCGGTTTTTCAATTCCTTTTGAGAGAAGAGGTATTTCAAACTCTTGTGATCGGTAAAAATCTCAAACTTCGCTCCGTAAAGGTAATGCTTCCACTTATGCAACGCAAAGACTATCACAGCCAACTCCATATCATGAGTAGGGTAATTCTGTTCACTAGGGGTCAACTTCCTCGAAGCATAAGCAATTACTTTCCCATTCTGCATCAAAACACAACCCAAACCCTCTTTCGAAGCATCACAGTAAATTACTAAATCGTCATTTCCATGTGGTAACACAAGAATAGGAGCCATAGTTAATCTCTTCTTTAATTCATCAAAGCTATTTTGACATTTTTCACTCCACACAAACGGTACATTTTTCCGGGTCAACTGAGTTATCGGTGTAGCAATCCGTGAAAACCCTTCTATAAACCTCCTGTAATACCCGGCTAAACCCAGAAAAATTCTGATCTCGGTCACTGTCTCGGGTCTCTTCCAATCCACTATGGCTTCTGTTGGTCTCAAAGGGGCAACAAGGGTATGAAAAATGCTAGAGGGGGGGGGTGAATAGCGTTTTAAAATTCTTTTCAAGCCCTTTTGCAAATCAATGGCTTATGCGTACAATTCTCAAATAAGCTAAGTATAGCGCGCAGTGAGAGTATGAAATGCACAGCGGAAGTTTAAGCAGCACCTGTGCAGGAAAAAGCTGTGCAAGGATAAAAACGCACGCGCTAAGTTTTGGCTTAAAAAGTTGGATAAAATATTCTAAGGCAATAAGCAATAACAAGCACAGCAGCAACAATAGCAATCTGATAAGATCAAACAAAGCAGTAATTCAGAAATGAATAAGCATGAAGTAAATAGCGAGAATAAAGAACAATCTATTTGGAGAGGTTCGATCAATGAAAGATCTACGTCCTCTACCAAGATGGTTAGTCTTGGATTTTCTAATGGAGATCTTATTATATAAGAGAGTTACAAGATACAACAATGAAACACAAACTATCTCAAAGCTCTATAATCTATGAAGAACAAATCCTAGACTAAACCGGTGTATCTCAAGAAGTAAGATCTAAATGATCGAAGCTTCGAGAGGTGTGTGTGTGTTCAGAAGTTCTGGTCTCTATGAATCTATGAGATGAAGAGCACGAAGAATTCTGGTGATTTAAGGCTTAGGATCTGGGCAGGAGTTTGAAGGTATGAAGGTTTGAAGGTTGATCTTGAATCTGTGAATAGTAAGCAGCAATCTTCAGAACTTCAAGGATATTAGAAAGCACAAACTCTAGCAACTTGGAAATGAAGATGAGCTGGCTATTTATAGCAGAGAGCTTAAAACTAGCCGTTGGAGCTCTGAGCAAGGACGATGAGCTGGCACGATATGATTGGTGCGCAGGTGTCCTTTATAGCCGTTGGGGCTCTGATCAAAGTTGATGACCTGGCACAATATGATTGGTGCGCAGGTATATAGAGCCGTTGGAGACTAAGCATGAAGACCAAATTCAAAAGCTTCTTCTAGAAGGTTGACAGCTGTCTTCATTTGAAATATTTCTCTTGAGCGCGTCTCTACCGTTGGATCTGCTAAGTGTGCTTGTTTTGTCGTTTCTGCACACCTTAGCACTCTTAAAAGCGTACATCTTCAAAGCGTTTTCCAAGTTAGGTGATCTGAATGTATCGAAAGCTGAGCAAGATAGAATGATGCGCAGGAGAGACATGCGCAGTGGTGTACTGCGCAGAGTAGTCTTGCGCAGGGTGCACAGTCTTGCTTAGATCTTCATTCCATTTCACTCTGAGCCCTATATTCTAAGCCTATACTATAAAATGGACTAAGCTAAAAATTGAAGTTATAAAACTTCTTACATAGGGTCCTAAAGTCCATAAGAATACTCATAGGTGATGGTATCAATCAATTCAAACAAATAAGAGGGCTAATAAGTAAGCATACCCAACAATCTCCCCCTAAATGATTGATGCCATTACCTACTATAACAAAGGCAATTCATTGTACTTGATAATAACATGTCCATAAAGATGTGATTGGTAAATCATGCCTCAAGTCAATGTACACACTAGCCAATGTCATAGATTTCTAGTCTATCCAAAAGATTAGCTTACATAAAGGGAAAGACAGAAATATCATTCAGCGCATACAAATAATATGAGTTTTAGTTTTAGGTATACGTTTAAACTGAATGTTTAAACAATTATGCGTTGAGAATATGAACAGTTAAGATTATGCGCATGGGTTGAAATAATGCAATCATTGTTCCACAAACAAAGAGTTTGAATTGAACAAGGTTTTGGAAACACATGATGCGATTTTTCTCATTAAAACTTGAAATGTAAAGAGTTGCAGATTACAAGTTTGAATAAGAAAAACAAAATTCGCACAAAAAGAAATACTTTGCGCAAAAACAAAAAATTACATAGAACCTAGTCTATGTTGATCCGGTGCAAGGCTTCGTGCAGCTCATTCTGCAGACTGTTGAACTTATTCATAAGTTCAATCTTCAGTTCTTGAAATCTTTCTCTGAATGCCACAGCCTCACCGATATAGGTAGCCATTCATCTGCGCATATCTCTATTATCTTCTCGCAGCTCTAAGAAGTTGGCTCTGTACTGCACTTGATGTCCCGTCATCTGGTTGAAGTATGACTGCTCAGCAGCTTCAATAGTATTGATGACGGTGGCCTGCGTTGCTTCGAGTCTTTGGTCAGTGTGGAGACGCTGAGTGTTCACGCTTGCTTGAATATCGAACATGGCTTGATCCATCCTAGCGTTGAACCCATCAGCGAAATCAGTCATCGCTTGAGTTATGCACTCCCTGACACTTTCCATATTAAGCGTATTGGCATGCGCGGGGCCACCTTGTTCCAATTTCTCCAACATCATCGCTTCCATCCCTGCAAACTCTTCATGCAACCCATCGGCCAAGCTCTTGCGCAGACGCTTAAGCAATCCTATAAACCCATCGTTGATAGCAGTATAGGTGCAGACGTTTTCAAGCATCCCAGCAATTGACTTCAATGAGTCCAGGACCATTTGGTCTAATGCATCAGAGACGCGCTGTGTAGAGGGGCCTGCGGAGGGGCCTGCGGAGGTACTTGCCTTTGATACATTCTCCCCCTTAATGGCAGCAATCTCTAAACGCTGCGCATCAAGTTGCTCTTGGATAGCTGTCTGCGCAGTAATGAGCTGAGTCATTTGGGACTGCGCAGCAACCTGGTTGACTTGAATAGTATTGAGAGCCTAGAGAATTTGGCGTAGATCAGCGGAGGAAGATAGAGAGGAAGTAGATACTGTAGGGACGGAAGGAATAGCTTGAGCTGGAGGAGGAGAAACTTTGGGAGGAGAGTGCGTTGGAGAAGGTTGTTTGGGAGAGAGATGAATAGGATCAGCAGCAGGAGACCTATGCATAGATGAGTGCGTGCTGCTGCTATCTGTATCAGTTGTGTGCACATCTCCTTCCTTTTCACCGTCAGGAGGATTAACAGGAGCTTGCTGCGCAGCATCATCGGCCTGCGCAGACTTGGTAACTTCATCCGCATCCTCATCTTCTAAGTCTAAATCATCATAGAGAACAGAGGTTCCAGGTTGAGTATTTCCAACCGGAATATTGAGGCATTGAAAGGCACTTGATGATGGTTCAGGACAAGGAGGAGCCGCAGCTTTTGGCTGTGCTTTCGCAGTGCTGCGCACAACTTGTTTCTTTCGCGGAGTTCGAGGAGGATCATCCTTAGCAGGTGCAGCAGCAGTGGTCTTGGCAGGCGTACCGAAGACGGGAAAAGCTTCATCCATCAAATCATCACTATCTCCGGTTCCCTGAGCAGGAGGGGCTTTAGCAGCCTTTGGATATCGCTCCCCCTGCGCGGTATCATCCGCAACATCAGCAGCAGTCTCATCCATTCGAGACTCGCTGTCTTCTTCAACCATAGCTGCCGCAGGAGGAAGTCTGGTAAATGCAGACTTTTTCTTGGTTTTAGCAGGAGAGGAAGCAGGCGCAGGAGGATCTTTGCGCTTCTTTGAAGGCTTGGGAGCAGGGGGCGGTAAATCAGATCCAATTTTAATGCCAGCAGTTGATATGACATGTGGGATTTCCTTCACCTTTTCTGGCGCAGGATCTGCAATACCTTTGCCTTTGCGCTTTGCCTGCGCATCAGCAGTTTCAGGTTCAGTAGGTGCAGTGGCCTTTGAAGGCTGCGCGGCAGTGTTCTTTGCCTTGGGTTGAGGGGCTTCATCATCATCATCACTATCAACCCAATTTTCCTTGTCTGGGCTGGTGTCCTTGTTCCAGATCTTGCGATAATCACTGCGACCAATTTCATTGCACAGAGAGTAGAGGTGAGAGATGGAATAGGTCTTGGTGCACGAAACTTTGAGATCAGGACGCTTCTGCACGAAGGTGCGCAGCTCAGAGACGTTCATCAGAAACTTTGATAGTAGCCTACAGTGAGTTCTGTACTTGGCTACTTTCTTGTCCATGCGCTTGTCATAGCTCTCCGATACATCCCATAGCTCGTCAAAAAGAACAGAGGACCAGTGTTGGGTATGCTTATCACTTGACCCTCCTACATTTGTTAGAATTGATTGATACCATCACCTATGAGTATTTTTATGGACTTTAGGACCTCATGTAAAGAAGTTTATAACTTCATTTTTTAGCCATGTCCTTTTTATAGTATAGGCTTAGATTATAGGACTTGAAGCTTTAAAGATCGAAGATTTCCTAAGCAGGATTCATTTCACTGCGCAGGATGCTCTCTGCGCAGGTCGCCACTGCGCATAGATATCTTGCGCAGCCCTTGACCCTGCTCAATTTTCAAGATCTTATTTCCTAACCTCTCAAGAGATCTTTGTGTGACCAAGCATGGTGCGCATGCTGCTCATGCGCTGAATCCATACGCGCAGGCAATGCGCATGCCTTTGTGCGCGGACACAACCTTGGTCAAAATTCTTCATCTCCTGATCTCACATTCTAGAAGCTTGGAAAGCGTCAAGACAAGCTACGCTTCTTGGATTGAGTAAGAGTGCTGAGGTGTGCACAAATGACAAAATAAGCACACTCAGCAAAACCATTGGTGGAGACACGCTTCACAGAAATATCTCAAATGAAGACAGCTGTCAACCTTCTAGAAGAAGCTTTTGAATTTGGTCTTCATGCTCAGTCTCCAACGGCTCTAAATCACCTACGCACCAATCATATTGTTCCAGGTCATCATCTTTTGATCAGAGCCCCAACGGCTATAAAGGACAAGTTACGCGCCAATCACTTTATGCCAGCTCATTGTCCTTGCTCAGAGCTCCAACGGCTATATTCAAGCTCTCAGCTATAAATAGCCTGCTCATCTTCATTTCCAAGCTGCCTTTCATAGCCATTTTCATCGGACCTTGATCATCCCTTTGATCAATCCCCTCTTGTTGGCCACTATTCTCAGAGCTCGAGTTTCATGCTTCATTGAGAAACCTTGAAGATCTGAAGACTGCTGCTTAGTATTTCCAGATTCTTTAGAACAGTCTTCAAGATCTTCAAACCTTCAAACTCCTGCTCATATCACAAAGCCTATATCACCAGAATTCTTGGTGCTCTTCATCTTTCATATTCATAGAGCCCAGAATTTCTGTCATACACACACCTCTTGAATCTTTGATCCATTTTGATCTAACTTCTTGAGATACACCGGTTTAGTCTAGGATTTGTTCTTCATAGATAATAGATCTTGAGTTAGTATTGAGCTCATATGTTGTAATTTGTAATACTCTCTCATATAATAAGATCTCCATTAGAAATCCAAGACTAACCATCTTGGTAGAGGATGTAGATCTTTCATCGATCGAACCTCTCCAAATAGCGTGTTCATTATAGTTACTGCATATTTCCTGCTTAACTATTTATGAACTGCTTTGTTTGATCTTTCAGATTGCTACACTTTGATGTTGTAATTGTTATTGCTCATTTGCCTTAGAATCCTTTTTGCGCCACTGTTTAGCCTCATACTTAGTGCGTGCGTTTTTATCTCTGCGCAGTATACCCTGCGCAGAGCTGCTTTAAATTTCCGCTGTGCATTTCACACTCTTACTGCGCGCTATACTTAGCCAAAATAAGAGTTGTGTGCATCTGCCATTGAATTGCAAAAAAGGTCTGAAAAGAATTTTAAAATGCTATTCACCCCCCCCCCCTCTAGCGATTTTCACACCCTTGTTGCCCTTTAGGGACCAACAAGTGGTATCAGAGCAAACACCTTCATAAAACATATTCCTGTTTTTCAAGCTTAACAGCTTGGGTGCCGATTCAATATGGCTTCAAAATCTAGGGCAATGGCTAACTTTTCACATATTCCTGCGCCTGCTCAAACCTCAGATCAAATTCAGAAAGTTCTCCAAACTTGGTGGATACTTAAGCAAACCTCTTACTCCCTCTCATAGAGACTCAAAGAAAGATGACTTGGTCTATTGCAGAAAGCCAGGACATCTCGCTTCAATGCCTACTCCAAAATTTGAGTACAAGAAAAAGGAACCTGCGCTGGTTGCTGAAGAGAACTGCGCAGAAAAGGAGACAAGGACTTGGAGACTGACACTGAAGACAACGATGCTGACTCTGAGGATGGACTGCTCTGCTTAGTGGCAAATGCTGACAATGATTCAAAAGTTGTTTCTGAAATGGAACCTGAGCATGCGCCAAGGACAATCAAAGAAAGGTTCCTTCACTCTAGTGGAAATGGGACACCTTCACCAGGCAGACAGAATTACAAGCACCTATCTGTCAGAGCTAACCTGACAGAAGCTGCGTCATCACCAACTCCGCAGCCGCGCAAGAAATCTTTCAAAGTGTCTGCTGATCTTAAGTGATAACTCTGCTGTAGAGCGCAAGTCAATGTTTCAACAAGCAGAAAATATCTACTTCACTGCGCCCTCTCAAGCTCAGTTGGTTTCAACAGTGGATTCTAGACACTACTGGAGATGTCAACACTCTTAAAGGTGCGCACGAAGGAAGAGATCACTCAGTAATATATGGTGACAACAACAAGGGCACATAATTGGATTTGGACTAATCATAAAAGACAGTCTCAAGCAACCTGCTCTCCATATCACAATTATGAGATAAAGGTCTGGAATGCCATATCACTTCAACGCACTGTTACATCAAGAATGGCGTTTCTGGACTAACTTTGCTCACAAGGACTCGTAAGACCAATTTTTTATATTATTGATCTTACCGCTATAATTTCTATTTACTAATCCTTGTTTTGTAGCAATGAACCTAAGTGAATGCAGCTAGCAATGGTATAAGCACCATGTCAGCTTAGTAAGCAGCCTGAGCAGTTTTCCTCCAGCAAGATTGCTCCAATGTCAAAACGCTTACATCCGCTTCACCTCATATGTTTGGACCGCTCTCTACCGCAAAGCTTTGGACCAACCTGTGGTATCTCTATGATATCCTGGCTGCTCTCCTTCTAAATCTCCAAACATAGAAGACATCAATAGAGTTCGACACTTCAATGAAACAGAATTTATGAACAACAATGTCGCTCAATATTGTGAGAACCTACAAGAACCATCAAATGGTATTCTTCACAATTTTTCTGCTGCTGGAGTTCCGCAACAAAATAGCGTTGTGGAAAGAATCGCTCGTTGATTGAGGATGGATAAACAATGATAGTAGAAGCAGTACTTCTAAATGTATTTCTGGGAAAAAGCTGTCATCGGTGCATGTTTTACTCAGAATAAAGATCCCTCATCAACAAAGCCTACATCAATACTCCATACGATCTATGGAAAGAGAGAAAGCGCCCAACATTGCTTTCTTCAAGATCTTTGGCTGCAAACGCTATAGAGGTAAATTCGACGCCAAAGCAGATGAAGGTATTCTCGTTGGGTATGCCAATCATTCTATAAGCTTTTCATGATCATAATAAGATAAATCTCTAGTTATTTTAAGTATCTGTACATGTTACTTTTTGATGAGTATTCTCTCCTTGAGCCAAATTTGGCTCCAAATGATTCTGATGCCTCTGCTGAGCTTTTTAGACAGGTGCGCAGTAATTCTATTCCTACGCAGAATATAGATCAAGCAGATTCAAAATCCGTCCATCTCATGGGCATACTCCAAATGCTGCGCCTGAAGTTACAACTCCTGATGCGCAAACACCTCCTCCTGCGCATGACGTTCCTTCACTTCAGCAAATCACCTTTAATAATCGTGATGCTAAAGCAAATGAAATACCCATTGGTCTTCGTATTCCTATCACTTATATGTAGGGGTTCGCACATCGAGAGCATCAAACTTTGCGGTGTAGCATTCGTTTATCTCTCATGTCGGATCAAAGAAGATTGATAGAGTGCTCCATATGTTAAGATGGATCGATGCTATGCAAGAAGTGTAAGAAAAGCTTATCCAATATTTAGCGCTTCAATGGGTGTTCGGAAACAAGATGGAAGCATCACAGAATCAAAGCAAGAAAGATTTGTATGGACTTAAGCAAGCTCCAAGAGCATGGTACGATACGCTATCAATTCCTACTAAAGAAAGGCTTCAAGCGCGGTAAAATCGATACAACTCTTTTTATTACCAAGTATAATGATCATTATTTACTCGTTCAAATTTATGTCAATGATATTATATTTGGTTCTACTAATGAGTCACTTTGTAAGCGCTTTGAAAAGCTAATGAAAAGCAAGTTTGAGGTGAGCATGATGGGAGAAATCACCTTCTTCCTCGGGCTTAAAATCAATCAATTGAATGATGGCATCTTCACAAATCAAGCCAAGTACACAAGGGACTTAATCAAGAAGTTTGGACTTGAATGCTAAAGTATACGACACTCCAATGGCCACCAGCAACAAATTTAACAAACTTAAAAGGTAAAGTTGATCAGACTATATCAAGGTATGATTAACTCTCCTTCATCTTCTGCTAGTTGGCCAAGATATTATGTTGACTGGATCTGTGCGCACTATCATGCTAATTCTTTTGAAGCGCACATAACTGCTTTAAAATGTATTAGATATACTTTTGGCTCTGTTAACCTTGGACTTTGGTACACCAAAGATTCGAACTTTAAACTTATAGGTTATTCAGATGCGGACTACGCAGCGTGCACAATTGACGGGAAGAGCACAAGTGGAACATGTCATTTCCTTGGAAATCGACTTATAGCATGGGCAAGCAAGAGACAAGTTGCTGTGTCCATCTCCACTACTGAAGTAGAACATATTGCTGCTGAAAGCTGCTGCTGCCAAATCTTATGGATGAAGCAACAACCTGTGGACTATGGGATTCATGAAGAGAATTATCCAATTCTCTGCGATAATATGTCCACCATAGCAGCTTCCAATCCTGCCAAGCACTATTACCAAGATCATCAACATCTAATATCATCTCCTTAAGAATTAACAAGTGATCTCTTGAAAGGAGAAATGGGTATGCTTAACCTTAGCTAACTTGTTCATATGATTTATTGATACTAATGTATTTGCTTGATAAGTATGCTAAATAGGTTAAGTTTCATGCGCCCTGCACAACACCTGCGCAAACTTATGTCTGCGCATGAAACAACAGTTCTGAGATTTATAGAATCTCTGCGCTATCAATGAGCTGCGCATGACTAACCATGCGCAAATCATCGTGGACCGCAGGTAAGTGTTCTATTCGTTAGATTTTGCACATAGGTCCTTGACTGAAAAGTCAACGCTGAGTCACAAGGGTACTTGTGTAAATTAAATTTTCCCGTGCTTTTATTTTTGAATTTTCTTGGGAAATTACCTTTTTACCCTTGCGCATGTCCCATTGTCATTTAATGCAAACTGCAATTCATGACAGCGCACCTTGCGAATGTCTGCTCACCATTTAATGAGGAAGGTGATGCGACAGCCCTCAGCCTCTTTTCGCTGACACACGCGCGCGCAAAGACTGTGCACGCGCGTTCCCCATTCGGCCACGACACCCTGCTAACGTGCGCCCGTCCTTTCACTGACTCACCATTTATGAGGAAGTTGACTTGACATTGACCGGCTTAGGACTTCACACGCACACGCTCGCATAGGTCTGCGCACGCGCGTTCCCTTTTGTGACACATGGTATTGCTATCCTGCGCCACTGCACATTTTCTCAAATTTTTCTCAGCTATCGTGCGCCTAACATCT
Organism: Campanula takesimana; assembly: GCA_026119855.1. Taxonomy (NCBI): domain Eukaryota; kingdom Viridiplantae; phylum Streptophyta; class Magnoliopsida; order Asterales; family Campanulaceae; genus Campanula; species Campanula takesimana. The sequence goes on along the minus strand of JAOWBW010000298.1, from coordinate 440,107 downwards.
CCTTCCTTACTTAAACCGTTTCTCTCTCTACTTCTCTCTTCCCTCTAAATTCTCTCTCACTCTCTTTCTAACCTCTGTTCTAAACCCTCATTTCTCATCTCCTGTTCTTAATCTTCAACCTCAACCTTTCTTCTCTCAAAACCATTTCAATGGCGCCTAAGAAAACCAAAACTCATCCCGAAATCATAATCTCCGACTCCTCTTCGCACTCCAATCCTGGGAACTCTCACGAAGAAGAAGTAGAACGACAATCAAGGCATCCAACCGTCAAAGACATGGTATGTTTCACTATAAACTCCTTATTTTTCCGCCATTGTTGTTCTTGGAGGTCTAAAGACTCCCTTTTTCGATTTCTCCCTTATTTGTTGATCATTTTTGAAATCGATCGGTGTGTTGTGTTCGTATTTGCCTGATCTATTCTTTCATGTAGTTTATTTCATGATCAATGGTCGTTACATATGTTTTTCGTCAATTTCTGTGCTCCGTAACTTCCTTGGGAGACGAACCGTTTTTCTGAATTTCTGGGTTTGTTTTAATGTCGTTAACCATACTTTTTACATGGTTGACTTCGTCCTGTCCATGCCGTCATTTTGATGTATTTTTTTGTTGAATTTTGTCAACTTTTGTTTTTCCGTGTTCTTGGGTGTTCTTCATGTTCTTAAATATTCTTTCTTATTTTTTTAATATTTTATTTGGTCTATTGTTATACCCCCCATCTTTGTATTCTGCATATAGTTTCCTGTGCATGGCTTTCTGCGCATATAGTTGTATCTATTTCTCTGCGCACACTTCCTTACTAGTATTTATTTTCTGTGCGCACGATCTCTCTCTGCGTATGCATTCTTATTTTATGCGCACCAACTTCCTATTTTCTGCGCATAAACATTTTTTTTGCTTATCATGGAACTTGTGCCAAGGTATATCTGCATTACTTGCAAATGCGCACAGCTCCATAAGCAATAGGCTGTCTAATTCTATCTATTGTTTTACGCAGGGAAACGTTTACTTCATACCGGGTTGGGAACTTATTCAGGCAGATCTTTCTTTCGATGCAATTGGTCGTCGTCTACTTCACCTTCTCAGCTCCTCCGGCATTCTTCCTTTATTCACTCTTGATCAATCCTTCATAGTACATGTGTTGGTAGATGAATTCTTCAAGACAGCAAGAGTTGTTCCAGCACAACTTGAAGGCAAGACAACAGAAATGATCATGGCCACCGTTCAGCGCAGTGATGTAATGGTTCACCCCAACCACATTCGCAGCCTCCTAAACTTCAACGTTGATAGTTCTTCATTCAACTATGATGAGGCTCACCAAAATGCTCTTGCACAGAAGCTCATTGGCATTCCTTCCCTTTACAAGAAGTGGTCAATGTATAACAGAAAGGAATTTGGTGAGGTGATATATCACCTGTGCACCCTAATTGGAGATTCCCTCAACTGTAAGAATGGAAATAATGGACATTTCATCTCAAAGCAGTGGGAATACTGCGCAGCCATCTTCAACGAAGATCAACTCGACTGGCCGCAGATTATCTTCAATGAGATTGTGAAGGGAATGACCAGCTATGACAAGAAGCTGAACGCTGGGAAGGCCAAATACCGAACTCACTGCAGACTGCTAACCAAACTCTTATTGACTTATGGTGAACTGGCCACCTATGTTGAAGAAAAGTCAATCAAGAAGCAGTCTTGCGACGCAAAGTACTACTCCAGAGTACACCTCCAGAATTTGCGCAGTGAGATAGGTAACGCTGATTACTATGAAATCTGGCTGTCTGATTCCGCTCCTAACAAGGAACCCTGGATAGGCCCAATTCCTATGGCCAAGTCTAAGAAGAGTGCAGGAAGATCTACACCTGATGCTGCGCAAGAGACCGCAGAAGATGCGTATAATCGCAAGGGGAAGGTCATTGCTCCGCCCAGTGGCAAAAAGCTCAAGGACATTCCTTTGGTTCAATCCACCAAAGGGATTTCATTCAAAGAGGCAGATCTTACTAGCAATCCAGCTCCTGCTCCCTTAAAGCCAACCACAATGAAGCGCAAGGCTGATTTTCGTGGTGATTCAGACGATGCTGCAGTTGAGGGGGAGCAAATGCACAAAGCCTCTCAAGAAGCCATCCCCAGTGCTGATATCGCACATATCTCCACTCGTCTCAAGCAGAAGGTGCGCAGCAGCGCAAAAGGATTGAAGAAGCACCGCACTAGTTCCGCAGCCTCTGACAGCAGTGATCCTTCTCCAGTTCAACCATCTTCAGCCCCTGAGACTCCTACTTCCTCTTCAGTTGAGCTGCGCCAGATCGTGCAAAGCTTGCATTCTGTTCAAGCGAATCAAGTCGCTACGCAGCTGCAGCTGAATCAACTCCTTACTGCTCAAACTGCTTTATTGTATCGTCTTGATATGCAGCGTTTGGAGATTGATACCATTAAGGGGGAGAAAGCGACCAAGGAGGAAGCAAAGGCAAGCACGGAGAGTGCTAAGACGGAGGCAAAGGCAAGTTCATCTGAGCCTGCGCAAGAAAAAGTTCCTATCACTTTGGATCAACTCATCCTGGACTCCCTGAGAACCATCAGTGCCCAGCTCGAAAATGTCAGCGCACAACTCAAAAATGTGTGCACCCTTGGAGCGCTTGATGGTGGACTCAGGGACATACTGAAAAAGCTCAAGAAAACCCTCGCAGATGGGTTACATAGAGGATTTGATGATCTTCATGCTCAGATGGAGGCTCAGATGGAGAAGATTGAACAAGGAGGCTCTGCGCATAATTTTGAAGAAGTGCGTAGATGCATTGCTAAGTCTATGACAGATTTTTCTTCTGCGTTCAACGACAAAATGGACTACGCAATGCAAGACATTCAAGCCAGCGTCAACACTCAACGCCTCCATACCACCACAAGATTAGAAGCTACGCAGACTGCCATCCTGACGGACAGCAGAGCAAAGTTCAGAGAGCTAGTGGATGACAATGCTGATATGCACAGAGGAATGAACACTTATGTTGGTAAAGCTGTGGAGTTCCAGGACAAATTTCAAAATTTAAAGGTGGAACTCATGAACAAGTTCAACAGTCTTCAGAATGAGATGCGCGAAGCCCTGCAACGGATCAACATAGATTAGATTTCCTTTATAAGTATTTTGCTAGTTTTTTTTTTTTTTTTTTTTTTTTTGACTTTTTGATTCTCGTTGTGCAGTATGTTTTATGCGCTTTTATTTCGTGCGCTTTTGTTTTTGTGCGCACCTCTTCTGTTTTTCCCTCTTTAAAACTTGTACTCTGTAACAGTCAATCCTTCAAAGTTTTAATGAGAAGAATGCATCATTTAGATTTCACAAAACCTTGTTCAATTCAAACTCTTTGTTTGTGGAACATTGAATGCATTATTACTTAAACTCATGCGCATAATCTTTACTGCTCATGTTTTCTACGCATGATGTTTTAACATTCAGTTTAAACGCATACTTAAAACTTCATCTCACATTATTTGTATGCTCTGAATGATATATCTATCTTTCCTATCTTGTAAGTTTTTAATATTTTGGATAGATTAGAAATCTATAGCACTGGCTAGTGTGTGCATTGACTTGAGGCATGATTTACCATTCACATTTTTATGGACATGTTATTATCAAGTACAATGAATTGAATTTGCTATAGTAGGTAATGGCATCAATCATTTAGGGGGAGATTGTTGGGTATGCTTATCACTTGACCCTCCTACATTTGTTAGAATTGATTGATACCATCACCTATGAGTATTTTTATGGACTTTAGGACCTCGTGTAAAGAAGTTTATAACTTCATTTTTTAGCCAAGTCCTTTTTATAGTATAGGCTTAGATTATAGGACTTGAAGCTTTAAAGATCAAAGATTTCCTAAGCAGGATTCATTTCACTGCGCAGGATGCTCTCTGCGCAGGTCGCCACTGCGCATAGATATCTTGCGCAGCCCTTGACCCTGCTCAATTTTCAAGATCTTATTTCCTAAACTCTCAAGAGATTTTTGTGTGACCAAGCATGGTGCGCATGCTGCTCATGCGCTGAATCCATGCGCGCCGGCAATGCGCATACCTTTGTGCGCGGACACAACCTTGGTCAAAATTCTTCATCTCCTGATCTCACATTCTAGAAGCTTGGAAAGCGTCAAGACAAGCTACGCTTCTTGGATTGAGTAAGAGTACTGAGGTGTGCACAAACGACAAAATAAGCACACTCAGCAAAACCATTGGTGGAGACACGCTTCAAAGAAATATCTCAAATGAAGACAGCTGTCAACCTTCTAGAAGAAGCTTTTGAATTTGGTCTTCATGCTCAGTCTCCAACGGCTCTAAATCACCTGCGCACCAATCATATTGTGCCAGGTCATCATCTTTGATCAGAGCCCCAACGGCTATAAAGGACAAGTTGCGCGCCAATCACTTTGTGTCAGCTCATTGTCCTTGCTCAGAGCTCCAACGGCTATATTCAAGCTCTCAGCTATAAATAGCCTGCTCATCTTCATTTCCAAGCTGTCTTTCATAGCCCTTTTCATCGGCCCTTGATCAGCCCTTTGATCAAGCCCCTCTTGTTGGCCACTATGCTCAGAGCTCGAGTTTCATGCTTCATTGAGAAACCTTGAAGATCTGAAGACTGCTGCTTAGTATTTCCAGATTCTTTAGAACAGTCTTCAAGATCTTCAAACCTTCAAACTCCTGCTCATATCACAAAACCTATATCACCAGAATTCTTGGTGCTCTTCATCATTCATATTCATAGAGCCCATAATTTCTGTCACACACACACCTCTTGAAGCTTTGATCATTTTGATCTAACTTCTTGAGATACACCGGTTTAGTCTAGGATTTGTTCTTCATAGATAATAGATCTTGAGTTAGTATTGAGCTCATATATTGTAATTTGTAATACTCTCTCATATAATAAGATCTCCATTAGAAATCCAAGACTAACCATCTTGGTAGAGGATGTAGATCTTTCATCGATCGAACCTCTCCAAATAGCGCGTTCATTATACTTACTGCATATTTCCTGCTTAACTATTTATGAACTGCTTTGTTTGATCTTTCAGATTGCTACACTTTGATGTTGTAATTGTTATTGCTCATTTGCCTTAGAATCCTTTTTGCGCCACTGTTTAGCCTCATACTTAGTGCGTGCGTTTTTATCTCTGCGCAGTATACCCTGCGCAGAGCTGCTTTAAATTTCCGCTGTGCATTTCACACTCTTACTGCGCGCTATACTTAGCCAAAATAAGAGTTATGCGCATCTGCCATTGAATTGCAAAAGGGTCTGAAAAGAATTTTAAAATGCTATTCACCCCCCCCTCTAGCGATTTTCACACCCTTGTTGCCCTTTAGGGACCAACAACCAGTCTAGAGCATCGCCATTATAAACCGCAGCACAATAAGCCCACTGCTTGGAAATGAACTTGCCCTTATTTCCATTTTTGCAGTTTACGGAGTCGCCAATAATGGTGCACAGGTGATACATCACCTCACCAAATTCCTTGCGATCATGAACGCTCCATTTCTTTGCCAGAGAGGGTTCCCCAACCAGTTTCTGCGAAAGCTTGTTTTGTTTAGCTTTAGAATAGGCTTCTGGTGCATCATCAACATTAAATCCGCAAATCTTTTTAAGTGACGCAGGAACAATGCGCACTGAATAATTTCGGACAACTGAGCGGATAACATCAATCTTCGCTCGAGTTTGCTTGTGCGTCATGGTGACTCTCTCAGCATTCTCAAAGAACTCGTCTACAAGAGAGGGGACATAGAAGTCCTGAGCCAGAGTAAAGAGAGGTAAGATGCCAGAAGAATCTATAAGATGAACTATTCTGCGTCCGACAGTGTCTTTGTGTAGCGTAGCAAGATCTAGTTCCCAGCCTTGTAGGAAATAGAAAGAATTCTGCGCAAAATAAGAAATAGTTTAGACAAGAATTACGCATGGAGCGAAGCGCATGCGCAGATACACGTATGCGCAGCATCTCCATAGGGAACAAATGGAAAAAATATGCGCAAAAACGCAAACACTAAGAAATATTAGGCGACCCAAATCAAGAGAAAAAAAATGAGAACTTGATGAACACGGAATAATAAAATATGAACACGAAGAACACCAAGAACACTAAAAATCAAAGTTTGACCAAAGAGGAAAAAAAGCATATCGAAATAACCGCATTTCAGAGACGAAAAACAACTAAGAAAACAAGATTTCCAAAAACAAAACATTTAGCCCAGAAATCGAGAATATCTGTTCGTCTGCCTCAGAGGTTTTCGAACGAAATTTTTTGCAGAAAACATATGAAAACAGTACTGATCGTGAAATAAAGTACATACAAAGGTAGATCAGAGAGAGACGAACTCAAAACAACAGACGGTTTTAAAAATGATTAACAGATAAATGCAAAATCGAAAAAGGGAGTTTTTAAGAGCTCGAGACATAACAATGGCGGATTGACTGAAAATGAGTTCAAGGTTCAGAAATTGTTACCATGTCGGCAACGGTTTTAGTTTCTGGAGGAGGAACCTCTTCAACAGGTTCATGGACTTCCCCAACTACCTTAGCTTTTGATTTTCGGGGAGCCATTTTAAATGGAACTAGGGTTTTTGAAAAGGGAAGAGAGAGAAGAGTTTTGCAGAGATTGAGAGAAAAGTCAAGGAGAGAAGAAAAGGAAATGATTGGGAGGTGGAGAGTAGGTTGCAGAGGAGAGAAAAAGGATGAATTTGTGAAAGATAGAGAGAGCAGGAAAGAGAGAAAATGAGAAGAGTCAAAAGGATTTATACCAAAAAGGGAAAAGGCGCATGACGTCAGCGAGGCGGTTTGGTAAAAGACGGCGAATTTGGTGAAAAACGCAGAGGCGCACGATAGCAAAGTGACGTGGCCGAATAGGGAACGCGCGTGCGCAGACCTGACGCGCGCGTGTGTGAGTAGGACTAGGCAGGTCACAGTCATATCAACTCCCTCATAAATGTTGATCAGGAATTCTAACAGGCGCTATCATTAATGGCCGTTTGCATTTAATGATAATGGGACATGCGCAGGGGCAAAAGCATAATTTCCCAGGAAATTTCAAAAATAAGGCGAGGGAAAATGTTAATTGCACAAGTACCCTTGTAAACTAAGCGTTGACTTTTCAGTCAGGGACCTAAGTGCAATTTCTAATAAATAGAAGACTTACCTGTGATCCACGAAGTGTGCGCATGTTAAAATCCACGAAGTGTGCGCATGTTAAAATCATGCGCAGAGCTTTGAATAGCGCAGTAGATCCTTAAAACAAAATAACATTAATGTCATGCGCAAATGAAGTATTGCGCAGGGGTTGCGCAGAAGCATGGATCATGACCTATGATGAACTTTTTATCAAGCAAACACAAGATTATTAGTATTAACAAATCGTATGGACAGGTTAGCTAAGTTCAAGCATACCCATTTCTCCTCTCAAGAATACAAATCTCTTTGCGTCGAGAGCCTTTGTAAGAATATCAGCAATTTGATTATTTGTGCCCACTTGCTCTAAATGAATGTTTCCTTTTTCCACATGGTCCTTGAGAAAATGATATTTGATGTCGATGTGATTTGTCTTTGAATGCATGACAGGATTATTGGAGACAGCTATGGTGGACATATTATCGCAGAATATTGGGCAGTTTGCTTCATGAATTCCATAATCCACCAATTGTTGCTTCATTCATAGGATTTGGCAGCAGCAGCTCCCAGCAGCAATGTATTCAGCTTCTGTAGTGGAGATGGACACATCAGCTTGCTTCTTGCTTGCCCATGCAACAAGTCGATTTCCAAGGAAATGACAAGTTCCACTAGTGCTCTTCCTGTCAATTGTGCATGCTGCGTAATCTGCATCTGAATAACCTAGCAAATCGAAATTCGAATCTTTGGTGTACCAAAGTCCAAGGTTAATAGTTCCAGAGAGATAACGAATAATGCGTTTAACAGCAGTTAAGTGCGCTTCTCTAGGGTCCGCTTGATAGCGCGCACAGACACAAACACTAAACATAATATCTGGCCTACTTACAGTAAGATAAAGGAGAGAACCAATCATACCTCGATATAAAGTTTGATCAACTTTCTTACCTTTCAAGTCTTTGTCAAGTTTGTTGCCCGTGGCCATTGGAGTGTCGTATGCTTTAGCATTCTCAAGTCCAAATTTCTTGATTAGGTCTCTTGTGTACTTGGCTTGATTTATGAAGATGCCATCATTCAATTGCTTGATTTGAAGCCCGAGGAAGAATGTGAGTTCTCCCATCATGCTCATCTCAAACTTGCTTTTCATGAGCTTCTCAAAGCGCTTACAAAGTAACTCATTAGTAGAACCAAATATAATATCATCGACATAAATTTGAACAAGTAAAGAATGATCATTATACTTAGCAATAAAAAGAGTTGTATCGATTTTACCGCGCTTGAAGCCTTTTTCTAGTAGGAATTTTGATAGCGTATCGTACCATGCTCTTGGAGCTTGCTTAAGTCCATACAAAGCTTTTTGAAGTTTGAAGACGTGATTTGGAAATCTGCTATCTTCAAATCCAGGTGGTTGAGCAACGTAGACCGTCTCTTGGAGTTCACCGTTGAGAAATGCGCTCTTCACATCCATTTGATAAAGCTTGAATTTCTTGTGAGAGGCATAAGCTAAGAAAATTCTTATAGCTTCAAGTCTTGCTACAGGCGCAAATGTTTCATCGTAGTCGATTCCTTCCTCTTGCATATAGCCTTGCGCAACCAACCTTGCTTTGTTTCTTGTGATGCTTCCATTCTCATCCATCTTGTTTCTGAATACCCATTTTGTACCAATAACTCCTTGGTCATTAGGTCTGGGTACTAAGGTCCAAACCTTGCAGCGCTCAAATTGGTTAAGCTCTTCTTGCATAGCAGTAACCCAGCTTGAATCTTGGAGTGCTTCGTCAATCTTCTTTGGTTCGATTTGAGAGATAAAGGAGTGATATTCATCATCAAAGTTTGATGTTCTCCTAGTACGAACCCCTACATTGAGATCACCAATGATGTTTGAAGTTGGGAGATCTCTAACTTCACGAACCTCGGGAGGTAAGTTAGGTTGAGTGGTAGGAATACGAAGATCTTCAATGGGTACTTCATTTGTTCCAGCATCAAGGTCATTAAAAGTGATTTGCTGAAGCGGAGAAACGTTATGCGCAGGAGGAGGTGTTTGCGCATCAGGAGTCGTCACTTCTGGCGCAGCATCTGGTGTATGCGCATGAGATGGACTTGCTTGATTCTGATTTTGATAGTCATTCTACGCAGGTGTAGTTTGAGGCTGCGTACCTGTCTCATCATTCTCAACAGAATCATCAGAATCACTTGGAGCCAAATGTGGCTCAAGGAGAGAATGCTCATCAAAAGTAACATGTACAGATTCTACAATTACTAGAGTAGTTCTATTAAAAACACAAAAAGCTTTAGAATGTTTGGCATACCCAACGAAAATACCTTCATCTGCTTTGGCGTCGAATTTACCTCTATGATCTTTTCCATTGTAGAGGATATAGCATTTGCAGCCAAAAATCTTGAAGAAAGCAATGTTGGGCGCTCTTCCTCTCCATAGCTCATATGGAGTTTTGTTGTAGGCTTTGTTGATGAGGGATCTATTCTGAATAAAGCAAGCAGTGTTGACAGCTTCACCCCAGAAATACTTTGGAAGCTTAGCTTCTGCTATCATTGTTTTTCCAGCCTCAATCAACGTGCGATTCTTTCTTTCCACAACGCCATTTTGTTGAGGAACTCCAGCAGCAGAGAAATTGTGATCAATTCCATGGTCATCGCAGTATTGAGCAACACTGTTATTTTTTAATTCAGTTCCATTGTCTGATCTAACGCTCACGATGTCGTCTTCCTTTTGAGTTTGGAGCTTTCGAAATAGCGCGGTCAAGATATCATAGCAGTCATCTTTGGATATCATCATTTCGACCCATGTGTATCTTGAGTAGTCATCCACCACAACTAAAGTATATTTGTGTTCCTCCAATGCTTGTGGTGGTGACTGGTCCAAATAGGTCCATGTGAAGCAGTTGTAAACATTTGGAAGTTGAGGAGGCAATCTTGCTGGAGAAAGACTGCTTAGGTTGTTTACCGAGCTGGCATGCTGCGCATTTTCTGTCATGATGGTCAGCTACTTTGGGAAGTCCTTTGACAAGATTTTCCCTTCCTAGCTTAGCCAAATACTTGAAGTTCAAATGACTTAAGCGCTTATGCCATAGCCAGCTGCTTTCACTTACATTCTTTGCTACAAAACAGAGATTAGTGATAGAATCTATAGCAGTAAGATCAATAATGTAAACATTAATCTTACGAGTCCCTGTGAGCAAAGTTAGTCCGGATATGCCATCTTTGATGTAGCAGTGCGTTGCAGTGAAGTGGCATTCCAAACCTTTATCGCAGAATTGTGATATGGAGAGCAGGTTGTGCTTGAGACCTTCAACGAGCGCAACTTTCTCAATGCATACTTTATCTTTTCTGATTCTTCCATATCCAACTATGTGCCCTTTGTTGTTATCTCCAAAAGTTACAGAGGGACCTCTTCCTTCATGCACATCTTCAAGAGCGGTGATATCTCCAGTCATGTGTCTAGAGCATCCACTGTCGAGATACCATATATGCGCTTTAGCTTGTGAAGAGTGCGCAGTGAAGCAGGAGACCTGAAAGATAGACATTAAGAACGCAGGTCCCCTTTATTCTTGGGTCCTAGAGTTAGCAACTTTTGACAACCCACTCCTGTCTGACCTTAGGATTTTTACGTCCCTTGGCATTAGGAGCAAATCGCAAAAGGCATTCTGCAGCCTTGTGACCTAAGCCATCACACACAACACAATGATGAAAGCCACTTATAGATTGAGTTTTTACAAACTCTTTACTTTTCTTTGGCGCAGCATTCTTTACTGGAGCAGATGAACTTTCTTTGACAAATATCATTTTCTGAGGTTTGGGTGCGCTTTTCTTAAGAATGCGCATCTGGCGTTGTAGACACCCCGCCTTGGACCTCTCACCCCGATTGCATACAAAGTATTTTTATTTAACTTATTTTTGTTGATTTCTGTTACTTCGGTTAAGTTCCTAACTGATTCCGTTAGTTTTGGACTAAACTGCATAACAGAGTTAACTTTTAGGGTCATTCTGTCATTCTGTCATTTTTCACCCGCGGGCGCTTCCTGCACTGCCAGTGAGCCGCGCGCGCGTCCCGACCCAAAAGCCGGACCCGCGCGCTTCCCACTTTGGCAGTAACGGATTGCACCTTATTTCCCTCCCTTTTCTTATTTACAAACATCTTTTCTTGATCACAAAAACCATCTTTTTACATCCACATTCATCCCCCCTTTTCTCATTAACTCCCAATCCCACACTTCTAGCCTTTTCATTAAAACAAAATATTTCCTTTTTATTTTATTTGATTTTCTTTTATTTCTTTTATTTATTATTTTATTTATCTTATTTTTGATTGGTCAATTCCATTTCACATGGATGATCATCTTTTCCTCCATCATTTCCCTCTCTTTTTTACCTATAAAAACCATCATCTTCTACCTTGGAAAGTGACTTCTTTTTTGACTTCTTTTTGGACTTCTTTTTGGACTCCAACCTTGATTCACCAACTACATTATACACAAATTCTCCCAACAAGAGTTCTTAGTAACAAGACTCTACACAAATTGTTCTACAACAATTTCATTACAACAATAACACTTTCAAGTCAAGGTTCCAAGTCCTCTTTCTCAAGGTACAACTCCATTTTCTTCCTTTGTTTTTCTTCTTCTTGATGTATGCAATCCCCATTAATGGGACATGACCAACATGACTACTTCACATATTGAAGTTAGTTAAGGTTATCTCCCTACATTTTAATCTTAACTTTAATTCACCATGTTAATTTCTCTTCATCTCTTAATGTAATTCTTTAACATTACTTGTTACATGTAATCTTTATCATTAAATAAATAAAACAATTCTATTTTATTTCCCCTTTATTTCCTCTTTTCTTCTCATCACAATTGTTAGCACATTTCTATTTAATTAATTGAAGGACATGTAAATATTAGAACAACAATAGTAGCAAGACCCGCGTAAGCGGGGCGGAGTGGGTGTTTAAGTACTTCCCACTCCGTCACCTAACCCCCGAACCCTTCTCTCCCGAATCTCTGGTTTTGTACATAAATTAGGCTATTTCTAGGTTTTTCTTATGTTCCTTTAAAAACATAGGTGGCGACTCTAAACAATCTAAAATCAAGTTAGACATCCTAGGATAATTCACCGCTCTAGCCAAGCCGTGGTTCCCCGGGGTATCTACAGGCGTTGGGGTGCATGGCTTTCATGCGCATGGCCCTTTTGCGCAGATTTGACATTTGAAGTTGAGGCGCAACCATAGTCAGAATATGAGTTGTCATGCGCAGGTTCAACTTTAGCCTTACCCTTGGCTTTTCCAGTTTGCTTCTTTGGGTAGACATAATGGAAATTTTGTCTCTGGACTTTCTCATGTCCTTTACCCATTGAAGCAGAATGTTTTGCTTTAGGAATTTCAATAGTTTGCTGTGGTGTAAATTCCTTTTCCTTTTCAGAGCAAACTGCGCATTTAAAGTTATCAATAGTTGAGAACCCCAAGCCTTCCTTGTCTCCACTAGCTTTTTGGGATTCTAGAATTTGGTCCATAGTGACATGAGATTTGGTCCACTCATCAGTGATCTTTGTGAGATCAGCTACTTGAGCAGCCAATTCTTCGTTTCTTACTTTAAATAACTCATTTTGATCTGTGAGAAAACGGTTCTTTTCAGTAAGAAGAGTCATGCTCTTAATCTGCTCCTTAAGGAGGGTGATCTCAGATTTTAAAAGAGTTTTCTCCGTCTTAAGCTGTGAAATTTCTCCAATTGATAAGTCCACTGCTTCTTTCATAGAGTTAAATTTCTTGATTACCTTTTCAGCTTGCTGAAAAATAGACTCGCGCTCAGCAGCAGAGTCATTCTTTTCTATTACAATTTCAGCAGGAATTTCAAGAGATTCTTTGCGTGGAGGCGCAGCTACAAATTTCTTTGATAGGTCTGCTCTGACAAACAAATACTTGCCATTCTGTCTGCTTGGAGTCAGATGTCCCATTTCCACCAGTTCTGTGATGGTGGGACCTTTCTTCTGAGTTGTCCTTGGCGAGGCCTTTGTGTCCGCATCGGGATCATTGTTTGAATCGCTATCAGCATCAGCCAATCCATACCCAAAATAACGTCAAAATCTTGTATCGGAAGAACTACCAAGTCCGCACACAAGACATGACCACAAATAAGAACATTACAAGCACGAAAGACTTTATCAGTCGCCAAACACTCTCCCATAGGAGTTGACACCTCTAACACATAGGGCAAAGACTCAGATGCAGCATTTAGCAAAGAAGCAAATTGCACAGAAATGTAAGAATGTGGTGATCCTGGATCTACTAACGTACGTGCGCTCACACTAGATATAGAAACAATACCTCTAATCACTGAGGGATCATCTGCCTGATGCTGATTCATTGCAAACACTTTTCCTTGGACCTTGGGCTTTCCCGTAGCATCCCTTTTCTGACCCTGTGGAACCCCAGCTCCTACCCCAGTCGGTTGACCTCTGAATCTCGGGCAATCCTTCACAAAATGCCCCAACTGCCCACAGTTAATACATTTCCCCTGTTTCTTCCAACACCGGTCCTCCGAGTGTCCTTCCCTTTGGCAATATGAACAGAGTCTCCTATTTTAGTTCCCTTGGTTCCCGGAAGTAGTGCCTGGGTTCCTTGGGATTGGTTGCCCTCGGGACTGAGATTGTCCCCCAAAATTACCTCGATTATCTGAACGGGATTGTGGCTTGCTCTGTCCTCCCTGCTTGCTAGTGTTAGTGTTGGGCATGCTTACTTCTTAGCCCTCCTATTTGTTAGAATTGATTGATACCATCACCTATGAGTATTCTTATGGACTTTAGGACCCTATGTAAGAAGTTTTTATAACTTCAATTTTTAGCTTAGTCCATTTTATTGTATAGGCTTAGAGCATAGGACTTGGAGCGAAAAAGAATGAAGATCCAAGAGTCAGTGGTTACTGCGCAGGACTACTCTGCGCAGGACACCACTGCACAGGTATATCCTGCGCAGCATTGTTCCTCAGTTCAATTCATTCAGATCACCTAACTTGGAAAACGCTTTAAAGGTGTTCGCTTTCAAAAGTGCTAAGGTGTGCAGATACGACAAAGCAAGCACACTCAGCAGATCCAACGGTGGAGACGCACTTAAAAGAAATATTTCAAATGAAGACAGCTGTCAACCTTCTAGAAGAAGCTCTTGAATTTGGTCTTCATGCTCAGTCTCCAACGGCTATAAAGGACATCTGCGCACCAATCATAATGTCCCAGCTCATCGTCCTTGCTCAGAGATCCAACGGCTATATTCAAGCTCTCAGCTATAAATAGCCAGCTCATCTTCATTTCCAAGTTGCTAGAGTTTGTGCTTTCTAATATCCTTGAAGTTCTGAAGATTGCTGCTTACTATTCACAGATTCAAGATCAACCTTCATACCTTCAAACTCCTGCCCAGATCCTAAGCCTTAAATCACCAGAATTCTTCGTGCTCTTCATCTCATAGATTCATAGAGCCCAGAATTTCTGAACACACACACACCTCTTGAAGCTTCGATCATTTAGATCTTACTTCTTGAGATACACCGGTTTAGTCTAGGATTTGTTCTTCATAGATTATAGATCTTTGAGATAGTTTGTGTTTTATTGTTGTATCTTGTAACTCTCTCATATAATAAGATCTCCATTAGAAAATCCAAGACTAACCATCTTGGTAGAGGACGTAGATCTTTCATTGATCGAACCTCTCCAAATAGCTTGTTCTTTAATTTCGCTATTTACTTCCTGCTTAATCATTTCTGAATTACTGCTTTGTTTGATCTTTCAGATTGCTATACTTTGCTGCTGTGCTTGTTATTGCTTATTGCCTTAGAACATTTTATCCAAATCTTTAAGCCAAAACTTAGCGCGTGCGTTTTTATCCTTGCGCAGCTTTTTCCTGCGCAGGTGCTGGTTAAACTTCCGCTGTGCATTTCACACTCTCACTGCGCGCTATACTTAGCTTATTTGAGAACTGTGCGCATAAGCCATTGATTT
Organism: Campanula takesimana; assembly: GCA_026119855.1. NCBI lineage: Eukaryota > Viridiplantae > Streptophyta > Magnoliopsida > Asterales > Campanulaceae > Campanula > Campanula takesimana. Next base: position 424,974 of record JAOWBW010000298.1, on the reverse strand, counting down.
GCAAAAGGGTTTGAAAAGAATTTTAAAATGCTATTCACCCCCCCCCCTCTAGCATTTTTCATACCCTTGTTGCCCCTTTGGGACCAACAGTTAGTCACCTTGACCTTCTTCTTATGTTCCCCTATATCTTGCTCGATCAAGTAGGCTCGGTCCACCGCATCCTGATAGGTTTGAATCCGCTGGGCTATAAGCTGAGTCCGGATAGAAGTCTTCAAACCCCGGATGAATCTCATTGATTTCTGTTCTTCGGTCCTCACAAGATAGTCACAATACCGGGCTAATTCTGTGAACTTAGCCGAGTACTGCGCTACCGTCGACAAGCCTTGCTCCAAGCTTAGAAACTCGATCTCCTTACGGTTCTGGTCAACTAGAGGGATGAAATGCTCCTTGAACTTCCGTACGAACAATTCCCAAGAATAAGGGACAAGAGTCGCATCCCAACTAGGTTTGAGTGTCTTCCACCAGTGTTCCGCGGCCCCAACCAATTTATAAGCCGCAAACCGGACCCTATCCTCGTCCGTGCACCCAAACAAATCATAAATTTTCTCCATAGACTCAATCCATAGTTCGGCCTTCTTCACACCGGGCTCACCATCGAACTCCCTTGGTTTTAATTTCAGAAATTGTTCCAACCCGTATCGCGGAGGTGCCACATGCTCCTCTCTTAGCCCTTGGTCATGAATGGCCTTCATGGCCGCCTCAAACATGCCCTGAAACATGGCACGATTCTCTTCCCTTAGGTCATTCTGATTCTGAGTGCCACTAGAACTTTCGCCTGCCCTTCTTCTAGCCATTGTGAACAATTACCTGCATAAAACATCAACCGTTACTCACTCCGAACACAACTACCCTCCTAGGTCATACTGGTCTACCTAGACTTATACTTAGAGCTAAACCATAGCTCTGATACCAATTGTCGCGACCCCGACCTCGCGGGCCCGGAGTGCGCGAGCTGGACGTCGACTTAAACAATAAACTCTAAAATAATGAAGATAAAAATTTCCTTTTATACCAAAAGATGATAACACAAAGTTTTGAGATCCAACTGAACAACAAGAAAAAAAACTAGTGTAAGCTCCATAAGCTTACACCAAAAATAATAAAATGTACAATTCTTAATGACGTCAAGTTTGGTACAACTATTCCCAAAACGGTTACACATTTATGTAATGTAAACCCACCAATAACAACTTGCCCAAAAAGCTCAACCCTCGCGACGTCCTCCTCGTGATCAGCGAGTCTAATCCTTTCCTCCTGGGGGGGTTAAGGAAAAACAAAGATAAAAGAAAGGGGTGAGATAAATCTCAATAAGTTACTAATGCAACTACAAGACATGCTATGATGCAATAAGCAATAAACAATAATAAATATCACTTAGCACATAGCATTTATCAATTAACAGATAGCAGCGGAAATAAACAAGTAACAAAGGATATTAGCCAAGGTTTCCCAACTGATATAACCAAATAAAGGTCGCTGCGCAGCTTCAACAATCAACCCAATCAACATCTTCATAGTAGCATAAAAGCTGAAGAGAATACCCCCGGTACCAGAACCAATAACAAAGTAACGTGCCACAAAGGGCGGGAGCCATGCCACAAAGTCATGCTCCAAAACGTCTAGCTAGAATACTCACAAAAGGAGCTAGCTCATCCCATCCAAGGCCAATCTGGATGGGGAAAGAAGGACCAATGGGCGATGCTATACTGGACTTGGCTTGTGCCATTATAGTATTATCCATTGCCTGACTCGATACACAAATAACCAGCTAGACTTTCAAATGAAAGCTAAGTAATAAATACTAGCTTAAATAAACAATTCATGATTCCGAAGTAGGGAACCATTCCACGTAAGTCACCAAAAAGGTGCATCAACCAAGAATCCATCAAAAAGATGTTCAAACGTTCCCAAATAAAGGTCAAGTAAGTCCCACAATTAAATTGCTCACAAAGGAACCAAATTCAACATTTAAGTACCCCACGATGGTCATTAAGATAAACTAGAATGGTGCTCAAAGCCTAGCTTAAGGATACACCCAAGCCTTAACTAAACAAATATGGTTTCTTGGGAAATAGGGGCGAGCGGGCGCTTGGAAGGGAGCGGGCGGGCGCTCGGGAGGCTAACGAGCGGGCGCTCGGTCTAATCAGTGAATTTGGTCATAAGGGACCAAGGTAAGCGGGCGCTCAGCGAAGGGGCGCGCAGGCGCTCGAGGGACTAGCGGGCGGGCGCTCGCACTGCGTTTCCGAAGTCTAGTACCGGTTGGTCCTCTATTCCAACAATCTCCCACCTAGAGATCAACCGCATATATAAGCCCCGTATCCGTTCTTCAACTTATCCTTAGTGCCATAGTGCTCACCTCGATCATGGTAGTGCCGTCCTCCTCTCCTATTCTCCAAGCCCAATTGAAGCTATGCATAGCTTCAACTTTTCAAGGTTTACCACCTTGGTCAACATGTCCGCCGGGTTCTCCGATCCCAAAATCTTCTCCAGACTTAAGATCTTCCTCTCCAAGAGATGCCTGATGTAGTGAAACCTCAGCTCAATGTGCTTCGTCCTAGAATGAAACGCCGGATTCCTAGCCAAATGAATTGCACTCTGACTGTCACTGTAGAGAGTATTACCACTTCGCGTCTTCCTAAGTTCACCCAAGAAGTTCTGCAACCATACCATCTCTTTGCTTGCCTCTGTCACTGCCACATATTCTACTTCCACAGTCGACTGAGCCACGATCTTCTGCAATTTAGAAGCACAGGAGATAGCCGTACCACCCAATGTGAAAACATAACCCGTAGTACTTCTCCTCTTATCAAGATCACTTGATGCCAAATCCGCATCCACATAACCCGCTAACACGACCTCCTTGTTTGAAAAACATAGAGCCTTACCAGCAGTACCCTTTAAGTAGTGCAGGATCCATTTAACTGCTTCCCAATGTTGCTTCCCTGGATTGCCCATGTACCGGCTGACTACTCCCACCGCATATGCAATGTCCGGCCTTGTACACACCATTGCATACATTAGACTCCCCACTGCCGAAGCATATGGAGTCCTTTCCATCTTGGCACGCTCCTCCTTGCCCTTAGGTGAGTCCTTCTCGGATAGCTTGAAGTGCATACCCAATGGTGTCCCTGTTGGCTTCACCTCTTCCACGCAAAACCTTGCCAAGACTTTCTCAACGTATTCTGCTTGTGAAAGAACCAACTTACCCGACTCCCTATTCCGGTCAATCCGCATGCCCAATATTTTTCTGGCCTCCCCCAAATCCTTCATCTCAAACCGTTCTGACAACTGAGCCTTCAATCTGTTTACCTCTCTACTGCTAGAGCCCGCTATTAACATGTCATCCACATATAACAGCAAGATTATATACCCATTGTCCGTGTTCTTGAAGTAGCAACAATGATCCGCCTCACATCTGATAAAATCAATATCGTGCATGAATCCATCGAACTTCCTATACCATTGTCTAGGAGCTTGTTTAAGGCCATACAAACTCTTAGTCAATCTGCAAACCAATTCCTCGCTACCCTTAGACAAGTAACCCTCTGGTTGTACCATGTAAATTTCTTCCTCCAAATCCCCATGAAGAAAGGCCGTCTTTACATCCATCTGTTCCAGCAACAAGTTATCCGCCACTACTATCCCCAAAACCATTCTGATAGTGGTCATTTTCACAATAGGAGTGAATACCTCGGTGTAGTCAATACCGTACTTTTGCTGAAACCCTTTTACAACCAACCTTGCCTTGTAACGCTTACTGCCGCTTGCTTCCTCCTTGATCCTGTAAACCCACTTGTTATGCAATGCCTTCTTCCCCTTAGGCAGTTTAATCAACTCCCAAGTTTTATTGGCCTTCAATGAGTCCATCTCATCATCCATCGCAGCTTTCCACTTATCACAAAGTGCACTACGAACAGCCTCCGCATAACATTCCGGCTCACCACTATCTGTCAGCAATAAATAGTAATTTGAAGGAGTATACCTGTCAGGTGATCCACGCAATCTGCTGGATCTACGCAGTGGAATATCCGGTTCTGGAGTATGTGGTTCATCTTCAGTGACCCCCTGACCTTGGTCATCATGAACCGTCCTGCTCCCACCCGAGTCTGGAATATCCACCTCTACAACCTCTGGTTCCGAACTAACATCATCATATGCCCCCTTTCTGTCCTTGTACAATACCTGTTCATTGAATACCACATCTCGACTATGAATAATTTTATGGTTTTGGTCATCCCAAAACTTATACCCGAAGTCATCCCCGCCATACCCAATAAACGTACATTTTACAGATTTTGCATCCAACTTAGTTCTATCAGCAGAATCAATATGAACATATGAAACGCAGCCAAATATGCGAAGAAAGGACATATTTACCTGCTTGCCACTCCATGCTTCCTCTGGAATTTCATTCCCCAATGGTACTGATGGTCCCCAATTGATCAAGAAAGCTGCCGTGTCAACTGCATATGCCCAGAACGTTTTCGGAAGTCCACACTTCAATCTCATACTTCTAGCCGCTCGTTCAATGTCCTATTCATCCTCTCTGCAACTCCATTGTGTTGTGGTGTGCCCTTTTGTCGCGACCCCGACACCGCGGGCCCGGAGTGCGCGAGCTGGACGTCGACTTAAACAATAAACTCTAAAATAATGAAGATAAAAATTTCCTTTTATACCAAAAGATGATAACACAAAGTTTTGAGATCCAACTGAACAACAAGAAAAAAAACTAGTGTAAGCTCCATAAGCTTACACCCAAAATAATAAAATGTACAATTCTTAATGACGTCAAGTTTGGTACAACTATTCCCAAAACGGTTACACATTTATGTAATGTAAACCCACCAATAACAACTTGCCCAAAAAGCTCAACCCTCGCGACGTCCTCCTCGTGATCAGCGAGTCTAATCCTTTCCTCCTGGGGGGGGGAGGTTAAGGAAAAACAAAGATAAAATAAAGGGGGTGAGATAAATCTCAATAAGTTACTAATGCAACTACAAGACATGCTATGATGCAATAAGCAATAAACAATAATAAATATCACTTAGCACATAGCATTTATCAATTAACAGATAGCAGCGGAAATAAACAAGTAACAAAGGATATTAGCCAAGGTTTCCCAACTGATATAACCAAATAAAGGTCGCTGCGCAGCTTCAACAATCAACCCAATCAACATCTTCATAATAAAAGCTGAAGAGAATACCCCCGGTACCGGAACCAATAACAAAGTAACGTGCCACAAAGGGCGGGAGCCATGCCACAAAGTCATGCTCCAAAACGTCTAGCTAGAATACTCACAAAAGGAGCTAGCTCATCCCATCCAAGGCCAATCTGGATGGGGAAAGAAGGACCAATGGGCGATGCTATACTGGACTTGGCTTGTGCCATTATAGTATTATCCATTGCCTGAATCGATACACAAATAACCTGCTGGACTTTCAAATGAAAGCTAAGTAATAAATACTAGCTTAAATAAACAACTCATGATTCCGAACTAGGGAACCATTCCACGTAAGTCACCAAAAAGGTGCATCAACCAAGAATCCATCAAAAAGATGTTCAAACGTTCCCAAATAAAGGTCAAGTAAGTCCCACAATTAAATTGCTCACAAAGGAACCAAATTCAACATTTAAGTACCCCACGATGGTCATTAAGATAAACTAGAATGGTGCTCAAAGCCTAGCTTAAGGATACACCCAAGCCTTAACTAAACAAATATGGTTTCTGGGAAATAGGGGCGAGCGGGCGCTTGGAAGGGAGCGGGCGGGCGCTCGGGAGGCTAACGAGCGGGCGCTCGGTCTAATCAGTGAATTTGGTCATAAGGGACCAAGGTAAGCGGGCGCTCAGCGAAGGGGCGCGCAGGCGCTCGAGGGACTAGCGGGCGGGCGCTCGCACTGCGTTTCCGAAGTCTAGTACCGGTTGGTCCTCTATTCCAACAATCTCCCACCTAGAGATCAACCGCATATATAAGCCCCGTATCCGTTCTTCAACTTATCCTTAGTGCCATAGTGCTCACCTCGATCATGGTAGTGCCGTCCTCCTCTCCTATTCTCCAAGCCCAATTGAAGCTATGCATAGCTTCAACTTTTCAAGGTTTACCACCTTGGTCAACATGTCCGCCGGGTTCTCCGATCCCAAAATCTTCTCCAGACTTAAGATCTTCCTCTCCAAGAGATGCCTGATGTAGTGAAACCTCAGCTCAATGTGCTTCGTCCTAGAATGAAACGCCGGATTCCTAGCCAAATGAATTGCACTCTGACTGTCACTGTAGAGAGTATTACCACTTCGCGTCTTCCTAAGTTCACCCAAGAAGTTCTGCAACCATACCATCTCTTTGCTTGCCTCTGTCACTGCCACATATTCTACTTCCACAGTCGACTGAGCCACGATCTTCTGCAATTTAGAAGCACAGGAGATAGCCGTACCACCCAATGTGAAAACATAACCCGTAGTACTTCTCCTCTTATCAAGATCACTTGATGCCAAATCCGCATCCACATAACCCGCTAACACGACCTCCTTGTTTGAAAAACATAGAGCCTTACCAGCAGTACCCTTTAAGTAGTGCAGGATCCATTTAACTGCTTCCCAATGTTGCTTCCCTGGATTGCCCATGTACCGGCTGACTACTCCCACCGCATATGCAATGTCCGGCCTTGTACACACCATTGCATACATTAGACTCCCCACTGCCGAAGCATATGGAGTCCTTTCCATCTTGGCACGCTCCTCCTTGCCCTTAGGTGAGTCCTTCTCGGATAGCTTGAAGTGCATACCCAATGGTGTCCCTGTTGGCTTCACCTCTTCCACGCAAAACCTTGCCAAGACTTTCTCAACGTATTCTGCTTGTGAAAGAACCAACTTACCCGACTCCCTATTCCGGTCAATCCGCATGCCCAATATTTTTCTGGCCTCCCCCAAATCCTTCATCTCAAACCGTTCTGACAACTGAGCCTTCAATCTGTTTACCTCTCTACTGCTAGAGCCCGCTATTAACATGTCATCCACATATAACAGCAAGATTATATACCCATTGTCCGTGTTCTTGAAGTAGCAACAATGATCCGCCTCACATCTGATAAAATCAATATCGTGCATGAATCCATCGAACTTCCTATACCATTGTCTAGGAGCTTGTTTAAGGCCATACAAACTCTTAGTCAATCTGCAAACCAATTCCTCGCTACCCTTAGACAAGTAACCCTCTGGTTGTACCATGTAAATTTCTTCCTCCAAATCCCCATGAAGAAAGGCCGTCTTTACATCCATCTGTTCCAGCAACAAGTTATCCGCCACTACTATCCCCAAAACCATTCTGATAGTGGTCATTTTCACAACAGGAGTGAATACCTCGGTGTAGTCAATACCGTACTTTTGCTGAAACCCTTTTACAACCAACCTTGCCTTGTAACGCTTACTGCCGCTTGCTTCCTCCTTGATCCTGTAAACCCACTTGTTATGCAATGCCTTCTTCCCCTTAGGCAGTTTAATCAACTCCCAAGTTTTATTGGCCTTCAATGAGTCCATCTCATCATCCATCGCAGCTTTCCACTTATCACAAAGTGCACTACGAACAGCCTCCGCATAACATTCCGGCTCACCACTATCTGTCAGCAATAAATAGTAATTTGAAGGAGTATACCTGTCAGGTGATCCACGCAATCTGCTGGATCTACGCAGTGGAATATCCGGTTCTGGAGTATGTGGTTCATCTTCAGTGACCCCCTGACCTTGGTCATCATGAACCGTCCTGCTCCCACCCGAGTCTGGAATATCCACCTCTACAACCTCTGGTTCCGAACTAACATCATCATATGCCCCCTTTCTGTCCTTGTACAATACCTGTTCATTGAATACCACATCTCGACTATGAATAATTTTATGGTTTTGGTCATCCCAAAACTTATACCCGAAGTCATCCCCGCCATACCCAATAAACGTACATTTTACAGATTTTGCATCCAACTTAGTTCTATCAGCAGAATCAATATGAACATATGAAACGCAGCCAAATATGCGAAGAAAGGACATATTTACCTGCTTGCCACTCCATGCTTCCTCTGGAATTTCATTCCCCAATGGTACTGATGGTCCCCAATTGATCAAGAAAGCTGCCGTGTCAACTGCATATGCCCAGAACGTTTTCGGAAGTCCACACTTCAATCTCATACTTCTAGCCGCTCGTTCAATGTCCTATTCATCCTCTCTGCAACTCCATTGTGTTGTGGTGTGCCCTTTTGTCGCGACCCCGACACCGCGGGCCCGGAGTGCGCGAGCTGGACGTCGACTTAAACAATAAACTCTAAAATAATGAAGATAAAAATTTCCTTTTATACCAAAAGATGATAACACAAAGTTTTGAGATCCAACTGAACAACAAGAAAAAAAACTAGTGTAAGCTCCATAAGCTTACACCCAAAATAATAAAATGTACAATTCTTAATGACGTCAAGTTTGGTACAACTATTCCCAAAACGGTTACACATTTATGTAATGTAAACCCACCAATAACAACTTGCCCAAAAAGCTCAACCCTCGCGACGTCCTCCTCGTGATCAGCGAGTCTAATCCTTTCCTCCTGGGGGGGGGGAGGTTAAGGAAAAACAAAGATAAAATAAAGGGGGTGAGATAAATCTCAATAAGTTACTAATGCAACTACAAGACATGCTATGATGCAATAAGCAATAAACAATAATAAATATCACTTAGCACATAGCATTTATCAATTAACAGATAGCAGCGGAAATAAACAAGTAACAAAGGATATTAGCCAAGGTTTCCCAACTGATATAACCAAATAAAGGTCGCTGCGCAGCTTCAACAATCAACCCAATCAACATCTTCATAATAAAAGCTGAAGAGAATACCCCCGGTACCGGAACCAATAACAAAGTAACGTGCCACAAAGGGCGGGAGCCATGCCACAAAGTCATGCTCCAAAACGTCTAGCTAGAATACTCACAAAAGGAGCTAGCTCATCCCATCCAAGGCCAATCTGGATGGGGAAAGAAGGACCAATGGGCGATGCTATACTGGACTTGGCTTGTGCCATTATAGTATTATCCATTGCCTGACTCGATACACAAATAACCTGCTGGACTTTCAAATGAAAGCTAAGTAATAAATACTAGCTTAAATAAACAACTCATGATTCCGAACTAGGGAACCATTCCACGTAAGTCACCAAAAAGGTGCATCAACCAACAATCCATCAAAAAGATGTTCAAACGTTCCCAAATAAAGGTCAAGTAAGTCCCACAATTAAATTGCTCACAAAGGAACCAAATTCAACATTTAAGTACCCCACGATGGTCATTAAGATAAACTAGAATGGTGCTCAAAGCCTAGCTTAAGGATACACCCAAGCCTTAACTAAACAAATATGGTTTCTGGGAAATAGGGGCGAGCGGGCGCTTGGAAGGGAGCGGGCGGGCGCTCGGGAGGCTAACGAGCGGGCGCTCGGTCTAATCAGTGAATTTGGTCATAAGGGACCAAGGTAAGCGGGCGCTCAGCGAAGGGGCGCGCAGGCGCTCGAGGGACTAGCGGGCGGGCGCTCGCACTGCGTTTCAGACGCAGAACAGCTGGGTCCTATAAGAATTCCTTACCCATTTCAAACATTATCGAAATCAACACTTCTAATGAGTGTAGTAATGTACCAAAACGTCATACAAGCTTATAAGGGAACTAAACAACACCATCTATTAACCCCAAACAAGATTTCAATCCCCACATTTGATTTATCACAAAAATCACCAAAAATAACAATAAATTCCAAATAAATTCTAAACCTTCACAAATCATCAAATAACCACTTCAAAGCTTCATATATCATCATACAAAATGGAGATGAACAATTTTAGCATATAAATGGGGGAAAGCAACTTACTCGGATTTTCTCAAAGTTGACAGAATTCGAATATTCTTAGCTCCCTACGATCCTATCGACGATCTAAACATGTTTCATATTATGAGAAATGAGAATTAAGGAGGGGAAGATAGGTAGAATGTAGAGAGAAGAAAGAGGAGAAACTTACCCAATAACCAAGGAGAGAGAGAGAGAGAGAGTATGCTGGGAATGGAGTGAGGATGAGGGAGAAGAGAGGGAGTAGTTGAATAATAATTTGAAATGTTACACTTAGGGCCCCTCCCCTACTCTACCCAATACAAATAACTCCCCACCAACAATTAAGACCCAACTCTCTACACTAGCACAATTAACCAATTAAATGCTAGACATAAATTATTATAACACATAAAATGCACACATAAATTATTAATTAAATAATAATTTAAACAATTAAATAAGAAATAAATAAATAATTAAATATTTATTATCTAAAAAATAGAGGCGGGTTTTCGGGTCGTGACACCTTTGGAGTCTTCTCCATGCGAATGCCATTCGCTGCACAATATTTCTTGAACTCCCCGAGCTCACACTCCCCTCCGTTATCTGACCTCAAGCACTTAAGCTTAAGTCCTGTCTGATTCTCCACCAAGGCCCTCCACTTCTTGAATACCTCGAAAGTTTCATCTTTCCCCTTCAAGAAGTAGACCCAGACCTTCCTTGTTGAATCATCAATAAAGGTCATGTAATATGACGCACCACCCAGAGAAGTTACCGGAGATGGTCCCCACAAATCCGTGTGAACCAGATCCAACTTTGCTTCCCTCAAAGCCCTACCTGTCCTCGAGAAATTACTCCTCGCCTGTTTGCCAAACACACAATCTTCGCAGATCCCCACGTCGACTGTCTTTAAACCCGGTAGTCTTCCCTTTGAGCAAAGTACTTTCATCCCCTTCTCACTCATGTGACCCAATCGACAGTGCCACAAATCCGTATCACCCTTGGCTGACGCCACCGCGATACTTGCCTTGGTGTTATTCTCCAAATACAATGTCCCCTCTTTATTACCCCGAGCGATCTCCAAATCATCCTTGGTAATAACCCAGTTCCTGCAGTCAAAAGTTACCTTGTAACCTTCTTCATCCAACTGCCCAACTGATAGCAGGTTCTTCTGCAAACCCGGAATGTGTCTGACCCCGTGTAGATGTAAGACCTTCCCGTCCGATGCTCCTATTCTGACATCCCCCTTCCCATTGATTTCCAAAGGCTCGCCATCCGCCAGATAGACCTTACCGAAATCACCGGAAGTATAATTCTCCAACTCTTCTGCATGCCCGCAAGAGTGGAATGATGCCCCCGAATCCAGCACCCATGATTCTAGTACACTACTAACACTCAGAACCAGTACATCATCACCTTCGATTGTCACATTCACCGAATTGGCCCCACGATTGGGACAGTCCTTCTTGTAGTGTCCTAACTCCTTGCAATGATAACACTGCACCGAACCTTTCGCGACCCTTGGTTATCTCTGATCTCCACGGCCTTGCCCTTACCACCCACTACATTTTCCCTTGATTCAGTTCTCCCTTTATTGCTAGTACCCGGCCTTCCCCTGCTAGTAGTAGCTAAGGCCGATCCCGAAGTAGACGATGTCCCCAATTTCTTCAAACGATTTTCCTCGCCCAACAAGAAGTCTTTAACATCATCATACTTCAATTTGTTCTTACCCGCTGAAGCATTGATCGCTGTCACCGTTTCGCTCCAACTTCCTGGTAAAGACGCCAGCAACAAACACGCATGAACCTCATCATCAAACGTAATATCCAACGCAGTCAATGAGTCTATAACATCCATAAACTCATCGATGTGTTTAGCTAAGGATCCTCCCTCTTGCATCTTGAGACTACCCATCTTGCGTATCAAATCAACCTTGTTTGCAGCAGATGGAGTTTCAAATCTCTCAGTAAGATAATTCAATAGCTCCTTTGTGGTTTTTGCCTTCTTGGTAGTCTTCGCGATCCACTTTGACAAAGTAGATCTAACCACCCCTAGGGCTTTCTGATCCATGAGATCCCAATCTTCCTGCTTTTCTCCTTCCGGCTTGACTCCCTTTAGAGGCTTATAGAGATCTTTGTTGTACAAGAGATCCTCTATTTGCATCCTCCAAAACCCGTAGTCAGACCCATCGAATTTCTCCACCGCTTGTTTATCCTTGCCCATTATTGATTGCTTGACAAACCCCAATCGTCCGATAAACCAATCCATCGATTGACCCTGATCTCCAACCAGAGCTCTTGATACCAGTTGTTGTGGATTAGACCCTCACAACCCAAGCAATAACCTCAAGAAAATAATGGCACACAAACAAAGCACAAGAAAATAACAGAGCAAAAGACACAGAGATTGTTTACCCAGTTCGTCAATATGTTTGACTACGTCTGGGGGCACTACCAAGCCAGGATCTTGCACTATAATATGTTATCTTGAAGTTACAATGAGTTTAGGGGCGGAACTATGCTTTAATATGCACCCAAGAATGAAAACCTAACCCTAGATGGACAAAGGAACCCGAAATTTGGCCTAAAATCCGACCCAGTTTCGACCACTCCCGACACTTGGGCGGTCGCCCACAATGCCCCTGGGCGGTCGCCCAGAAACTGCTCCTCGAGGATGAACAATCTGATTAAGTGGGCGGTCGCCCACAATGGTTCTGGGCGGTCGCCCAAACCATCAGTCCCTCCGACGAATTTCTCCTTTTTTTTCCTCCGAAGTCTAGTACCGGTTGGTCCTCTATTCCAACAGCTTCACTAGCCATGTTGTGTTTATGCACATTTAAGCCTAAATTATAGAAATGAGAAGAACTTTTTGGGACAATAAAAAATAACAAATGAGAAGATCATTTTGGGACAGAATGAGTATATAATATCATATGATTGGAAGCGTAAATTAAAACATTTCAGGAAAACTGTACACTCTCATTTAACTCCAAATCTATTCCGAAAACTAAACACTCATCTATGAATAGTAGTGCTTCATTAGCCTCAAAATTCCATGAAAATGGAAAGAGACCAAGGAGGAGAGATGGAGGGGAGTCTAGATTTCTTATACCACTTTGTACACCACATCTTATATCACTCATGATCCAACTACTCATACATATTCCCTCCGTCCCACCCGAAATAGGATTTTGGTAAACTTAACTTTACTTTCATCAAGTCTTTCGAAGAAAATATAATAATCCAAATAAAAATTAAAAAATTGTTATTGTATCACAATTAATAATACTCTTAATAACAATTTTTAAATTTATATTAGGCTAATTATTTCTTATTTAAATTACACGGTCAAAGTATAAAAAAACTACCAAAATCCTATTTCGGGCGGGACAGAGGGAGTAGTTATTAGGGATGACATCGTGATTATGTCATCCAAACGAGAGTCTCATAAACCACTTTGTGTACCCTAATATATACCACTCATGATCCAACAGTTCACAATTATTGGAGCTGGCATCATGATTAGGTCATCAAAACATATGTGATAAAGTCTGAGGTTCCATCCCAAAACCAATTGGCTATGGGAGGAGTAGCCCAGGATCTCTATATAGTCAAGGCATGGCTTGTTAATTCCCGATGTGGGATAATGTCTCTAACACGCCCCCTCACGTGTAGCCGGGCTTTGCCAAAGGCTTACAACGTGGACTTGTTACGGGTGACGCGGAGCAACATCGTGGGCCGTTGGGCCAGCACGTATAACGGGCCAGCTCTGATACCATGATAAAGTCTGAGGTTCAATCCCAAAACCAATTGGTTATGGGAGGAGTAGCCCAGGATCACTATATAGTCAAGGCATGGCTTGTTAATTCCCGATGTGGGATAATGTCTCTAACAATATGAACCATTAGATATGAGCGACGGTGTATTACGCAAAGTGGTAAAAGAAAAATCCCAACTCAAGTGATAGAGAGGGGGGGGGGGGGAGTAGAGTTGTACTCAAATAACTGATCAATATAGCATCATTATTAAGACTTAATTATGAGAAAATCAACACCACAAATCTGAAGAACAGTATAAACCGGGGCCCATCACTTGAGCCATATCAAAATGACTACCATAAACATCATAGTTTACAACTTCAGATTCACTACAAATCCTTGCATTATTATCTTGTGCTTTACTTTCATGATTAACTCCGGACACCTCTAGATCACCGGCGGGAACTTTTTCGTGGCTCGAGTCGAGAAGTGCCGTCGAGGCATGGCCGGACATGTCGGAGTCTTGACCGGTTAGTTCTTGAACCAAGGCCCTGAATTCTGAGGCACTAGTCTTGACCTTCATAGGGTTAGAGATGTACACCACTTTTATTGGCTTCTTGACCTTGGGTTTAATCTGTTTGGTTGATTTGGTTTGATGTGCACGAAGAGATTTATCCATTTTTTTATTTATTTCTTTTGAAGAAGAAGAAATTAAAGGTTTTTTTTTTTTTTTTTTTTTCGTAGAGTTGGGTTGTGAATAGGGTTTGCTTTTGGTAGAGGAAGGGAAAGCAAAGATGAAGATGAGACATAAAAAGTGGGAAGGAATAGATCTACAATCATAGGAGCATTTATAAATGGGAGTTAGATACTTGATTGGATACCTACCTCACGGCTGCGTTAATATGTGGTCCATTGTATTTTACTATTTGAATCCAAATCTCCACCCTCCTTTTTATACCTCCTTTTGTGCCTCATTAATCTAATTGGTCCAACTCATGTCACGCAATTTACACTTTTCTACCCTATACTCCATCCGTCCCTCTTTAACTTACAAATTTTGGGTTGGATACATTATTTAAGGAAAAAGTGAAAAAGTTGATGTGTTGTGAGCAATGGCGGATCTAGGATTTTTTGACAACGGGCGCACATTTTACACTACAAAACTTCAAACCAGATTTTACACTACAAAGTTAAATAAACTTGTAGTAAAAAATGAGAGAGAATAAAAGTACTCCCTCCGTCTCGGTTTAAAGTTCTTCGTTTAATTCTGCACACTTATTAAAAAATCAAGTAGGGAGGTGGAGATATAATTGTCCTAAACACTATAAAGCAAATGAGTGAAAAGGAAGTTAGGTAAGTATTAGTTTTGTAATAAATGAAATTTTTGAGTGCAAGATTTTCTAAAGCACTATTTATATTTTTCCATTTATGGAATAAAGCAATTAAAAACTTTAAACTGGGGCAGACCAAAAAAAAAGTAAGAACCTTAAAACGAGGGAGTAGTAGAAAATGAGAGAGAATAATAAATATAGTAGTTATATTTGAAATTATTATAGGAAACCCAAAGTGGCCTTGTTAAATTGTACTAGTAGAAAATGAGAGAGAAGGAAAAAAATTCTGGCTAGCGTTGAGAGTCGAACCTGGGTAGCCTGTAATATGAAGTTTTTTAAGACACTCCACTACCACCAGAACGCATAGCTACTTATATATCTTATCAGGGTGTTATATATTTATCCATTGTGCAGGTGCACTTAATAAACAGGGTTGAAGAATTTTTTTTAATTTTAACTACAAATTTCAGTTGACCGGGTGCACGTGTACCCCCTACTAGAACATAAGATCCGCCCATGGTTGTGAGTGTAGATAGTTGAGTGGGAGAGAGAAAGTGTGGTATAGAATAGTAAGTGGATAGTTGTTGTGAGTATGACAAGTGGGTCCTATTATTTTAAAAGTATTAAAACATTTCCTTTTTGAGACTTTGGAGATTAAAGAGGGACAACCAAAATGGTAAATTTTGTAGATTAAAGAGGGACGGAGGGAGAGAGTACTTATCTTTACTATTTTATCTTCAACCCATCAAACATCCTCACACGTAATTCAACGTTTTCCACGCTATCCCTACCATACAATTTACAAAATTCCAATCTTGCAAAAATTACAGAACCCCAAACTAAGCATAGCAACATACGCAAGTATTGGCTCTTGAAAATGGATACAGTTCCTCTAAAAACAAAATCTTGATAATTTGGTAATTTCAAAATTAACCCAGGTTAGTTAATTGGCAGATTTGGGCATTTCCACAAGAACCCTAATTAAGATATTCAAGAGGGTAAATTTTGCAAGAAACCCAAATCCGAAAATTGGACTAATTGAATGTTTTTTAGAACCCAAAAATCTTGATTTTTGTGAGTGGTTTGAATTTTGAAACCCTAATATGAAGAGAAGATTATAAATTTTGTTAGATTGGTAAAATATATATATATATATATATATAGATATATATATATATATATATATTGAAAGGTTGAGGACTATAGCGAAGACGGATCCATGGAGGTTGATATGCTGTAATGCGGTGCTTTGGAGTGTTTCTTCAGGAAGATGGTGAGATATGGAGGAAAGAGAAAGAGTTTATTGCCACTTTGACATGCGTACTATTAAAAGATTGATGATTTGCCCTCGTACTAAAGAAACTCACACTATGACCTGCGTACTATGGTTTTAATAAAAAGGTGCCCAGGGATAACGCACAACCGTCAAAAATCTAACAGGCCTATCAATGTATGTTAAAAAATTAACGGATTTACAATTAAAATAATCAAATGTGACCCTGATAATTATATTAATGTTATCAAGGTCAAAAAAATCAAATGTGACCCTGATAATTATATTAATGTTATCAAGGTCAAAAAAATCAAATGTGACCCTGAGAATTATTCTCAACGCCCCATACAAATTGGGGATTTTTGTGAAGATCATCTATTTGTTAGCAAAACTTCTTGGGAGCTAAAAAGAGTGTGAGTGTGGGTTTTTTTGGATTGATTGCATTTGGGAAGATAAAGTTTCTCAGGGTCACATTTGATTATTTTAATTGTAAATCCGTTAATTTTTTTAGCATACATTGATAGGCCTGTTAGATTTTTAACGGTTGTGCGTTATCCCTGGGCACTTTTTTATTAAAACCATAGTACGCAGGTCATAGTGTGAGTTTCTTTAGTACGAGGGCAAATCGTCAATCTTTTAATAGTACGCATGTCAAAAAGGCAATAAACTCGAAAGAGAAAAGTATACAAATATTGTTTTAATGGACAGATTTGAAATAGAAAAGTGAAGTGCGGCGAGAGGTAAAGTGTAAATAAAAGTGACTGAGGTGGACCAATCAAAATCAGAAGGAGGTACTAATTATAATTGGTACAAAATATGCCTTTGTGCAGCATTATTTTACATTGACTAGGGAGGTGGGATTCAATGCTGGAAATGGCTGATTTGTTCCCCGTGTTTGATTGATTGTATAAAGGGTTAGTGGCAGACTGACCAGGAGGTTAGTTAGGATTTTGATTTGTGGCTGAAAGATGTTGATGGTTTCTGGAGATGTTGTGTAGGTTGAATAGGATCTGGAAATTAAAATGTCCATCTTAAATTGCAAGTTTTATCTGTTGCAGTCATTATAATTCCACTGTAGAGTCTAAGAAGAAAAGGGAAAACCATTTTGATTCTACACTTAGTAGATCGGTAGATGCTAGTACCAACCGCACTAACTAAGCTGCTATACCGACTTGGTGGTCGGTTGGTAATGGTACATATTTTTATGTACCAAGTTAAACTTGGTTGGTGCATGGTATAAGCGAAATATAATTGGTATACCTACCAAACCACCCCTAGTGAAAATAATAATAGATTTTTTAGTATATTATGATATTGATACAACAGCACAAAATCTAATCTACTATACATTGATAAAGCAAATGGGTGAAATAGTTAGGTAAGTATTGGGTTTTTTTTTGTAATAAATGAACTTTTTGAGGGCAAGATTCTCCAAAGCACTATTCATATTTTTCTATTTATGGAATAAAGCAACTAAAAACCTTAAACTGAGACATACAAAAAAGGAATGTAAAAACCTTAAACTGGGACGGGGGAGTAACTAATAACTTTAGTCTTAAACAAACCAAAAAGAAAAGGAAAAACTATAGTTTGAAGATGGAGCATTGGACCCTTCAAATAGTACTTCCCTCACTCTGTCTCCCTTTGTAATGTACTAGAAAGTCGCCATTAGCGCTCTCTCTGTCTCAAACTAATCGTTACTAAATGTTAATGTGCGGAGATTGAGAAAATATGTTGGAAAATGTTAGTATTGTAAGTGGGTAAGAAAGAGAAGACAAGTTAGTGGATAATTGTTGTGAGCGGATAAGAGAGAAAAAAATGAACATTTTAAGTAGCAATTAGTATGAGACACCTAAACGAAAATATGGAGCAATTAATTTTAAGAGGTGGTCTCCCATGAGAACAAGGGGATCCGTCTCATGCATGAGACGGGTCGCCCCATGACCCATGGGCCGAACCCGCCACGTGGCAACCCACCATTGGCCGGAATTTTTTTTTTTTTTTTTTTGGTTTTTTTTTGAGTTTTTATATTTTTTTTTCGGCTTTTCAGTGGTTTAGCAAAAAATAATAGTTACCATCTCTTAAAGTAACATTGTTCATAAGTAAACGTAATACTTGTTTTAAAAAAACAAAAGCTCGTTTTTACCCATTTGAAAAGTAATAACTTATGTATATGAATGTAATAGTAAGTTTATACAAGTAAATGTAACACTTTGATTGACGAAATTGTAACAGATTTCTATAGATAATGTAATACTTTTACATGTATCATGATAAATTTGACCCCATTGTAACTTATTGTTTGAAAACAAATAGATATCTATACATATATATTACAATTATTTACAAATACTATTACATATAAATAACACGTTTGTTACATTTTAGTTATAATAAGTATTACTTTTGGCAAACGAAGAAAACATATGAATAACACTATTACTTTAAGAGATGGTAACTATTACTTTAAGAGATGGTAACTATTACTTTTCACAAACCGAAAAAAAACCAAAAATAAAAATATAAAAATTTTAAAAAAAGCAAAAAAAAAAAAAAAAAAAAAATTTTTTTTTTTTTTTTTTTTTTGGGGGCCAATGAGGGGCTGCCACGTGGCAGGGTCCCCCCATGGGTCCTGGAGCAGGGTTGTGGGTCGGGTAATGGGTCAAAAAAATGACCCGTCTCACCCATGAGACGGGTTGGAGTGTTCTCACACAAGTTTTTGTCTAATTTTAATTTGGGACGAATTGAGTATTTGTGACATCCATCTACTTAATGAAACTCCTACTCTGTCCCATTGGTATTTTAAATTCAAATGACGATATATTAGAAATTATTTAATACAATAAACTACAGTCCAAATATTATGTTTTTTTTTCAGTAGTGATTATGACTTCTTTTTTTTTTATGGTCATGACACTAAATTTTGATAAATGTTAATTTTAATTTAATCAATAATATTGTTAAATAGTACTTGTATCATGGTAGTGTTAAAAAAATTCAACTCAATTGCTTTTTTCTTACACTATCAGTGTTGGGTGGCAACCCAAAGTCCCACATCGGCAATTGAGGAAATAATTACAAGGTATATAAGAGCACCCACCCACTTCGTTAGTATGAGGCTTTGGGGGTTGACCCAAAAACAAATCCGTGCGGGCTGGGCCCAAAGCGGACAATATCATACTAATGCGGAGAGTGGTGGTGGTGGTGGTCGCAGTCCCTACAATCAGAAGATATTCTTTATACAAAATTCATACTTTGAGTCGCATTAGAAATATAAAATTATACTCCCTCTGTCCCTAAATGAGTGTCTTTTTTGAACATAACTTTCTCCCTAAACGTTTTTTTTCGAAAAAATTTTCACCGGTTTCTTTATACGTGCAAAACTAAAGGTTTGGAAAGGAGATTACATGATTATATATGAATCGTTGTTACCAAATTGTTCAAAAAGTTGAGATTTTCAGTGTCCCTTAAAATGAAATTTGGACACTCATTTAGGGACAGAGGGAGTAATACGATTAACTAATTGAACCCGAGGTAAAAACAAATGACCTAAAATAAATTTCACAAATAAGTTATAGCCAAAATTATTTTTTTTATAATAGCCAAAGTAGAATCTTTTTGATAATATATCAAGAATTAAAAATTGGTATCCTTTATTTTTAATCCTGTTCTTTATTTTAATTAATTATAGATAACTGGAAATTCACAATACTGCTGCTGCATGGAGTAATATGGAATGGGCTCTTTGTACCAAAAAGAAAATGGAATGTGCTCTTTGGGCTAGCGCCAGTCTGGCCCCTTTTGCCGGCCCGGATCGACACTAGATTCTTAATAGGGCTAATCTCCAAATGGTCCTCCATTTTAATGAAAACGACTACTAAAGACACATATTATCGAAATTAACCATTAGGTCCTGTAATTGTTGGTTGACCCGCGTGCCCCTAGTTAACTGGGTAAAATTACACCCATGCCACTCGTTTAATGACGTGGACGCGTCCTTTACGACCCAGTTGTCACACACACACACACACACTCTCTCTCTCTCTTTCCCCTCAAAACTTTAAAATGAATTATTTTAAGATCTAAAAGTAAAAAACATAATATTTTGAGACCACCATTGTGTTTGTATCGTCAAGACGGATCAAACTAGTACCATCAACATATAATCTGAACAACTTTGAGAAATTCACAATTATTCCAAATTCACGGTTGTTTTTCACAATTCTCCTCGAGTCAATAAGAGTGTTTCACAAATAGGGTCCTCTTTCATTTTTCTTTATTTTTCATTTCAAAACTTTCAAATGAAATATATTAAGATCTATAAGTCAATATATATATATATATATATATATATATATATATATATATATATATATATATTGAAACCATCATTGTGTTCTCATCTTCAAGTCGAATCAAACTAGTTTCATCAACATATAATCTGAAGAAACTTTGAGAAGTTCACCATTGTTCCAAGTACACGTTATTTTTAGAACTTCATTTTTTTCATTTGTTCCAAGAACAAATAAGAGAAGTCCACATTTGTTTAGTTAAGTTGATAATTTTTGCATGAAAATATTTTCTACTTTGCTGAATTTAAAGTTCATATTTGTTTTTTGTCTTTTAAGGCTTCTATTTCTACTATTTTATGAGCGTATTCTACAACTAAAATGTCTATTTTTAGGTTTTTATATGTTTTGTGGTTCATTATTGATCTTCTGAAAACGTAAGAATTAGACCATAGTCTTTAGGTCTTCATCATAGGCAAAATAGGTATGGCCAATGCTTGTTGTGACATAACTTGGTTGCTTTATATTCTCGCCGCTTTGGACTCAACAATAATAAACATTCCCCTATTTAGACAATTAGTCTACATTATATATTGCTGCTAATCTTATATTTTATGAGGGATCTAGGCATAAAAATTGATTGTCAATTAATAAGGGAGAAATTCATTATAGAATGGTTGAGACAACTTGTCACAATTCTACAGTCGATCTTCTTGCTGATTTGTTCACAAATTATTTAACTGGTGATATAATCTTTTTTTGTTTGTCCAAGATGAATGTCTTTGAATTGTTAGTGTGGTTAGGTTGAGGACTGAACTATAAAAAGACGGAAGACTCGTAAACTCAAGTATTTGTACATAAGCAATAGGAGTTAGTTTGTAAATAAATAATTATGGTTGCTTTCTTGAAAATGATTAGTGATTAATCAGAGAGTTTAAATCTTTTAATTCAAACTCATTATCATTTTTTTCAACAGAATACTATTATTCCTTAATTCCCGTGTCGGAGAGAGAATTATATTTCTGATGGGATGGAAGAAGTATGCAACAACAATGGTCTAGACATGTAGTTCAATAGTTAGTCAGTTAGAGATTAGTTGTTATGAGATGGTTAGTTTGTTTTTGTTATCCAATTATTTAGTATACATTTATAGATACTTCTCAATAATAAACACACAAAAAAATTCTCAACATGTTCTTACTCTCATCTTTTGATTTCATAAGTTCATCTTTGATGGAGTTTTTCGAAACGACTGGGGGCAGAATGATATAGAGGATAATCTTGCACCGGGAAGGATAAAACCGTGAAGGAGATAAGACAAATAAAGATTTTAGGCAGGGAGGTTGGTGCTTGTTAACTCGGCCACCGGTCGGAAATGTGTGTAGAAGAAGGCGTAGTGAAGGAGGGTTGGTGCGTGCGTGCGTGCGTGTGCGTCTGTGTGAGTGTTTAGGAGAAGAAAGCGATTGATGTTTCGAGACAGGAGTGTGCTATTGAATTAAAGAAATAAGGGTGGTTTGGGGACTCAAAATTATCATTAATACTGGATGGGGGATTGTTAAGAATATAAGCTCCCTTCATTGAACCCAACTAGAAAACAAAAATTTCCATTACTTCTTAAGGATTGGAGAGTATTTAAGGGGCCTTAGAGGGATAAACCAAAAATAGGAAAATGCTAGGAAGGATGAATCGGCGGTGGCTCCGGAAATTGACAAAAATTTCAAAGAAAATGACGTTCGGACTAAAACTTTTAACTTGGAACGGTCTGAACGTCACCCCCACCCACCCTCTCTCTCTCTCTCTCTCTTCTCTCTCCACTCTTTTTCCCAGATAAAGAAAACAAGGGTTCTCACATATTTAGAGTTTTGTTAGACTTTTCAAGTTTCACCTTGGACTGGAGAGAGCGATAGAGAGAGAGAAAACAATTGCACTTACATTAAAATATTACATATAATGATTCAGATTTTAACTATTTAATAAAAACCCACAAGTCAACAAGATTCAATTTCGTATCTCAAAGCTTCAAACTTCAGGTGTTTCAATAAATTTTAGCTTCTGGGGTACTTGCTGATTTTTCGCAAAATCATCTTTTTCCAGGTAAATATTGAGTTTTGATTTTGTTTTAGGGTCCATATTTAGAGTTTTGTAAATGGGTTTTTGGAGCTAAAGTGATTATTACATAATTTGAGGATTTTGGTTTTTTATTTTCTGATCATGGTTTATTGTTGTGGTGATTTTTGTTTGATATGGAAATGTTTATTTTTCTGATTTTGACTTGTGGGAAAGTTAGGTTATGGGTTCCTGTTCTTTGATTGCTACAAAAACAAGATTTGGGGGGATTAGAGAGTGATTAAGTGTTGACTATAGTTTGGCTATCAAGTAGGTTTTTGCATCACTTATTGTGTTTCTGGGATTTTAAGGTGGTGCATGTGATTATATGAAGATGGTTATTTATGGGTAGCAAAAGATTGAAAGTTGGTGCAGAAGCTGAATTAAGTGTTACTGGAAGGATGCCAAGCTTTGTTTCTCAGATACCTATTTCCAACTCCAAGTAATTTCCAATCTTCCCTTATTTTACGGAACTTTGCTTGTAGTTCCGAAAATTCACCCAATTGTTTATGGAAATTGGTTCCTGAATTTCTATATTTTGTCATACATTAGATTCTTCATAATGAATTACTCCCTCCGTCCCAAAATGATCTTCCCATTTGACTATTCAAACTTTTTAAGGATATGAACACGTGCTTCACTAGTGATGTTTTGTTTATGCACTTTTAAACCTAAATTGTAGAAATAAGAAGAACTTATTGGGACAATGAAAAATGGCAAATGGGAAGATCATTTTGGGATGGAGTATAGTGATGAGATATATGGAGTGCTGTATTGTTTTTGATTGATGGTCTGATTATGTAGTGCTCCATTTTGTCCATCTTGTTCTTTGCAGTCTACATCCATTCTTCTCTCTGAAGTAAATTTGAGAAAGTTGATTTTTATGCAATTTAGTCAAAATATGCATATGTACCGTTTCTATTCAACTTTATTCCCTTGTAATATTGCCAGTATATATTGGAATACGATAGTTGTTACTGGTGAATCAGTAAGTTCCTTAAAAGATGAACACTCATTTAGGAAAAAAAATCTTTAAACAAATGGATATTCATATAGCGACGACAGAGATCTTTTAATGTTTTGTGATTTAGTGCGTGTCTCTTTATTACCGATTGAGAGTTATATTGTGTGATTTAGGTTTTCAAGCCAATTACTTCCTTGGTTAATGGGTGTTCCACTAAAGGAGTCCTGTTTCTAAATCTCCATGACCTTCAAATCTGCCCTCCATATGATAAAAGCATCTGGTCAGTTCTAGCAATTTTGTAATTATGACCAACCCCAACGATTAACACATTTTTTAGTTTTTGAATACTTTGAATGCATGAACTCTTGAACTGAAAGGAGGGACTGTTATGGACATCTTGACTGTTTGTCCACCTCCTCGATGATCACCACATAATTAATTAAGTGAAATGTGTAGGATTGTTGACAACTCTGTGCTGTTAATAAAGAACTTTGAGCTGCGGTCAACAAAAATAATGCTCCCTCCGTCCCAAAATGATCTTCCCAATTGCCATTTCTCATTGTCCCAAAAAGTTCTTTCTATTTCTACAATTTGGGCTTAAAAGGGCATAAACAAAACATGGCTAGTGAAGCAAGTGTTCATATTCTTAAAAAGTTTGAATAGTTCAATATGAAGATCATTTTGGGACCGGGAGGGGGGGGGGAGTATACAATCTGAGGGGTAGTATCAAAAGTTCATTTGTTGTTTCATACTATGTCTGCTCGCCTATCTCTACTACAACATGTATAGCTAGCTTTAACTCTATATCACCCCCTCCGTTCCAAAATGAATGACCAATTTGTCTCAAATTCACTCTTGATCAAGAGGAAATGAAATTATTATTTTTTATTCATTTTGGGACGAAGGTAGTATTTTTTTTTTCCAAGAGCAATAGTTCGAAAATTATTGTGGCCAGCAAGATGAACTCACATGATTATGGGGGTGGAGAATATTAACCATTTGTGGTTCTGATCAACTCTTCGTTTTTACAGTAATACAGAGGGGAACACTGCCCATTCTTCTCGAGTTTCAAATATTGGGGCACCTGAGCGGCCTCCAGCATTTCGTGTAGGAGACACTTCTAATGCTAATAGAAGTAGGTGCTTGTTTCTTCAATTTACATTTAAATTGCATCTAGCTTTTGCGTATCAGGTCTCCGATCACCTAATCTGCTTCTCATAAAAGTATGATAGAAAATTTATTAACTTCATTATTATGTTTAGATGTTTAGATAAGATTTGTTATGTCCAGCATCGCTTTTCCATTCAACTTGTTCATTCCTTATTAAATATGGTGCAACTTTGCACAAGTTACTCGCTTTGAAAATCATTTTGTATATGCTACACCCACTTATGTAATGTGATATTGCCATTCTCAATTATATTGGTGTTGCTTTGGATTTCTTTGATGAGGGTCGTTGTTCCTTTTTTAGTTTACAAAGTAATGACATACTGAGCAAGTTTTGTATGTTATCTCCCCGACTTCACCCCCCCCCCCTTCATCACTCCACCCACACTGAGAGAAGTAATTTTTTTTTTTTTTTCATATATTAATGATTCATACTTTTGATCTCTGACTGAGATATTTTGCTTGTAGTGTTCAACCCCATAAATTTGCCCAATCAACCAGTCCTCCCTGATCACCAATTTGGGGCATTCGAAAGGGTAATAATAATCTAGGTGTTTTTGTTGAATTATGGATATTTGGTTGTTCTGTCCAAGCTTTGAAGTCCGTCTCCTGCATTTTCTGGGTCTCAGATGTTGCAGTTACAGAAGGAATCTCAAGCAAATCTAGCATCTATTTCTACTTCTCATCGTGATAATTGGGCAGAAACTAATATGGCAGATACAAGTCCGAGAACTGATACCTCCGGAGACATGGATCCCAGTGATAAAAATCATAGGGTACTGTAATTAATCATACTGCTAAATAGCTTATTTTTACATTCCCATTCAGTTTTGGTTGCTTTGATTATTTATTTAACAAGTTCATCATACTTGAGTTGTGCTTGAGTGTGAATCTGTTCACTGTTGAGAATGGTGGTTGCTATCACATTTTTCCATGTGCAGTTTGATATGGATCCATCCAGTGCTATTGTGGCTTCTGATTCAAGTGATAAATCAAAAGAAAAGTCTTCTGAACAGAAGGTTATGCCAACAAGAATCGTGACGAGCTTTTTTTTTTCCTTCAAAATTGCTGATTTTAGTTTCATTTTACTGAATTGTGGTATCAATATCATTTCTTTGCAGACACTGCGACGGTTAGCTCAAAATCGTGAAGCTGCCAGGAAAAGCCGATTAAGGAAGAAAGTGGGTTTTCTTATGATTCACTTTTAAAGTGTGATTTCTTCTTCTAGTATCTAAGTAAAGTGAAAAAGTGATTTTAGGAATTAATCTAAGAATGGTCAACGTAAAAAAAATAAAAAAATACCCTTCAGTTCAAGCTACTCATTTTATTTTTATTTTTGTTTACTGTGTAGGCATATGTGCAACAGCTAGAGAATAGTCGGCTGAAACTGACCCAACTTGAGCAGGAGTTGCAACGAGCTCGCCAGCAGGTTCAGTTTCACTTCAACGATTCACCTAAACTTTGTGTTTCTACTATATGGGCATCATACATGCGCGACTGTTTGTATGTTGAAGTTCGTTATCTTAATCTAGGGTGGCTTAATCTCAAGCTCCGGGGATCAATCTCAAGTAAATGGTGGGAATGGTACGTTGTACTCCCTTAAAGCACCATTGTCTTTTGATTTGGGTTAATGGGTGTTATTGTTTAAGTGTGCATTTCTCTAAAGATGCTTAAAAATATTATGGTTCGAGTCAACGAATGTTCTATTGCCAGTGATCCAAGTCATCTCTGATATCATAGTCCAAAATAAAATAAAATGGAATGTAAAATTATAAAATTCATGAGATTGAAATATGAATCAACAGATCGAAATCAAGTAAAATGTAGGCAAATAGACCGGCTAGACTCTAGAGTATGTCATCTGAGCAAAGCAGAATCTTTATTGTGGCAAAGTTGGTTCTGCTGATTGTATGGAAGCTAAACTGGTAGAGGGACAGAAGTAGCACGTAGATGCGAAAGCAGACAAAAAATGGACTTGATTTCTAAAGTGGGTAAAGGCAGACAGCAAATGGATGTGATTTTTGAAGGCTCCTATATAATAGGCTATAAAATTAGGGTTATTTGGTTATTAGAATGGCAATTAGTTTTCTATGACTAGAGTGAATGTTTAGCTTCCTCATCACCCTCCTCTGTTTTCATATATGTGTGCTTGTGTGTGTGTTTGTCTGCACTCAACCTGCATAATTCTTGTCACATTGCTTGTATATTTGAGAGATGGCTTGATTTCTAATTTATTTGTTGACGTGTGGACTAAATTGAGTTTCTCGACTCCGAAGTTATTAATATCTTTAAGGAACAATCGACAGCCTTCAAACATTGTTGATTTGGCTACCTACATGGAGTCAGTTAAAGTAGAAAAGTACCTTTAAATTCCAAACAAAGTATTTCGTGGTTTAAAATTGTTGATCAGGGACTTGAGAATGAAACAAAAGGCCACTCAGCTCAGTTAGTGTGAGCACCAATCATTTGAAGGCATGCCGCACTTCCAAAATAGGGCATAGCTTATGATTTATGGATGTGAAAGTTATCATTTATAGCATGTAGACATCTGTTTGAAAATGAGATTATTGCTGGGGTTTTGGCTCACTATTTTTAATGAGATTATGCTTTTATGAGAATAGCCATTGGAATTAAAGTGTTCTAATAAAATTAGTGTAAGGATGAGAAATCCTAGATGACTATCATTAGTGTTAGAGATGACTTTGAAAGAAGAAGAAGAAAGGCACAAAGCAGCTCAAGGTTCGGCCGAGCTAAGGGGAGGATTCGGCCGAGTGTTGTGATAGGTTCGGCCGAACCGGTGTCATGACTCGGCCGAATCAGTCAGTTCCGGGCTGTTCCGAATTTTGGTGAATTCCTGGCTTTTGCGGAAAGTAAATTAAGTCCTTTTGGGATTTAATTTAGGACTCCTTCTATCTTCTGGTTTAGGTCTCTAGTGCTATAAATACTAGCCATAAATTAGTATTTTTCTGCGTGATCAAAGAGAGAGAGAGAGAGAGAGAGAGAGAGATCAGTAATTCTAGATCTGGGGATTTGCATAGCTAGGAACTTTGTGATCAAAGTTCATGCAAACATAGATTAGTGTGATCATCTTCTTGTAATTGTTTCTCCGCCATAATAATATTTGTTTCCTTTTGCCCGTGGACGTAGCCAATAGGTTGTTGGTGAACCACGTAAATTCTGTGTTCTTACTTGTTGATTTGCGTTCATTATTATCTGCTATCTCTTGGGTCTGATTTACTAACAATTAGGATTGTACTTTTTGGTTAGGATTATACTAGTTACTGTTCCTTCAAAAAATGATACTCCCTCCGTCCCTAAATGATCGTCACGCTTTTTTTGCCATTACTACAAAGGAACTTTGAGCAATAATTTTCGCTTGATTTAATTATCTTAATGAAGATCTAAAACTTGTTATTGATAGTATATTGATAGTGTGTCAATAGAAAGTTTTAGATTTTCATTAGTATAACTAAATCAACCTAAAATTATTGCTCAAAGTTCCTTTGTAATAACGGCGAAAAAAGTATGAAGATGATTTTGAGACGGAGGGAGTACATGGGTTGTTGTTTAAGGTGTCCCTTGTGGTACCAAGAAGGGGACCCTGCTCCCCTTAAGGGATGGGATGGTGCGTATTGATGACGTCTGCAATCAAGGAGTTAGTATACACTATGTGAGTGTATTCAAGGATGTTTAGAAGGAAGAAAATCCTCCTTTCTTGTAATACTGTTCTGGTGAGTGAAGAGTTATCTTGGTGAGTTTTTTATTAAAACTCTTGTGTTTCCTATTCCCTGAGAGTATCGTGAATTTTTTTACCAGTCTGTGGACATAATCCATTATTGTTGGGGTGAATCAATTAAATCTCGTCTCTTGTTGACATTTATTTTGTTGTCGAAATTAATAATGTTGCATTACCCATTTTTGTAAAGTGAGAATAGCATTTCCGCCCAACAGTTGCCTGCATTTTTGAGTTTCTGCTAAATCTTGAGGTGTAATTCCGTGCGGGCTGCTCGTTTCCCGACTCGGGTTCGACCCGGCAAAATGAGACCCGAGTCAGCTCGATGTTGGTGAACGAGTCGAGTTCGGCAGCTTCTTGGGAGCTCGTATTGACGATCGAGTCGAGTCGGACAGTTCGACTAGGTTCGCGAGTTACTCGTCATCGTCTTCAACTCACTGCCGTATGGCTTCACACAATCCATCGCCGCTGTAAATGAAAACACAAAAAAATGAAACCCTAGGTTCTTTACATGTCCCCTTCCGCTCGACTTTCAAGTGCCAGATCTAACAAAGCTCTGAATCCGCTCTAGCGACGACCGACCATCCGGAATGTGGGAATGTAAGTTTTCAAATTGATTTGCTCCAATCAGCAGAGAAATAGGCGCTCGGAATTGATTACGCCGTCCAATACTCATCCCGTTCGGCGCTCTGCAATTTCAGGAGCTCTCTGTTAAACGGACTCCAATTTTCGTCCTGTCTCTCTACGCCATTAAAGGGAGCTTGAAGGAGAGTGGTGGTTTCAACTGGTTTGAAGCTTAAAAAATTGATTTACAAGCTTTAC
The DNA here is from genome assembly GCA_026119855.1 of Campanula takesimana. Lineage (NCBI taxonomy): Eukaryota > Viridiplantae > Streptophyta > Magnoliopsida > Asterales > Campanulaceae > Campanula > Campanula takesimana. The sequence goes on along the minus strand of JAOWBW010000298.1, from coordinate 395,684 downwards.
ACAGTAAACGAGGCTGACCTTTCATTAGTACTATTAGGATTAACTTTTCATTTCTTTAAATTTTTACTGGTAGTATCATTATAATATAAATAAATATATAATAGTTGTACTATTAATTAATAACAGCATGTGGGTTAGTGGGTCACAGCTCATAGGAAATTGCCAAAGTTTTAAACTTCCGAGCACTCGAGTAGTCGCCGTGACCCGTCGAACAGATGCGAACCGAGTTCGGCGCTTTTGTGTGGACACCGACTCGACTCGTGTATTACCCGACTCGTTTATTTTGTATTTAAGCTCGACTCAAATTCGACTATACTCGACTCGAACTCGGCTCGTTTACAGCTCTAGCTAAATCTGTAGTGGTCTTTCTTTAATCCCACTTCATTAATCCATTCTTGCCTTGGACCGACATGCTTTGTTGGTTGTATTATTCTGCAGGTGCCTTGGCTTTTGATGTAGAATATGGTCGTTGGACGGAAGAGCAAAACAGGCTGATAAACGAGCTTAGAGCAGCAGTCAATTCACACGCAAGCGACAATGAACTTCGCACTATGGTGGACAATGTCATTGCACACTTTGAAGATATTTTCAGGCTCAAAGGCACTGCAGCCAAGGCTGATGTGTTCCATATCATGTCAGGAATGTGGAAAACACCTGCTGAAAGGTGCTTTATGTGGATTGGTGGATTCCGTTCATCTGAATTACTGAAGGTGACCCCCTCATTTACCATCCCATAGTATATTTTTTTTTTGTATGTGTGTGTGAGCGTGTGTATACTCCCTTCGTCCCATTTTATGCTTCAAAAATTTTGGGTTTAAAAATTAAGAAAATGTTTTTATTAAAAAGTGGGGTAGGATGTTGTGAGTTAGAAAGTGGGTAGGAGAGAGAAAGTGGGGTAGGGAATAGTTAGTGGATAGTTGTTGTGTGTGACATGTGGGGCCCACTAAATAAAGAAGTGTAAAAAACTTTCTTTTTTTGGGTTTTTGAAGTTAAAATGGGATACCCAAGAGGGAAAATTTTGAAGCATAAATTGGGATGGAAGGAGCGCACGCACACACACACACACACACACACAGAGAGAGAGAGGAGTGTTATCTGAAAAGCAGTTGCAAAGAAAGATACGCAGCACATTGAAAACGATCACAAGAAGAATATCGGTTTCCTGTTGGTTGCATTCATGAATGTGTTCAATACATATTCTTGAAAATCTGAAAATGAGAACTATGAGTCGGTCCATTGATCTCTAGTCCTTTTCTTTGTTTTTCCTTGTATTTCTTGGATGAAGTGCTGAAAGCATGCATTTGCTGAGAGGATTTAGGCCTGCTTATTTCAGTTCTGGGAATGTATCATATTGCTTGTGGATTTTTATACGCGTTTTTTTTTTTTTTTTTTTTTAGCATTTATGTGAAGTGGATGTCCATGTTTAGGCTTCTAACTTGTGTAGTGAGTTATGCCACATCTTCGGGTTTTAAAAGTCAAATTTCGGTATTGTTAAAATGTACCGCTTTAAGTTTAAGGTGTGTCACAACTCGCACGCTTTATAGGTGGATTATCTCGATCATTAGTTTTTTCTTTAATTACAATCTTTCATGCTGCTATTGTGTTGTTCAGTTATCTTGAATTGTTTCATAAACTTGGTTTACTTTAAATTTCTTTTGTAACCTAGCTTGATTCATAGTGTAGCAGTAGTCTTTTTCTCATATGAATGGTATAAGCTTCTTACTCTCTCTGTCCCATGATGATAGTCCCATCTGACTATTCAAACATTTTAACAACTTATTTTCATTTCCATCACTACCCTTAACGAGGTTTAATTATTTCTCAATTACTCCCTCTCCTTGGTTTGCTCTGACGCTCTCCTCTCTCCCTCTTCTTCCTTGCTTGGTAATTTTGGAAGTTCAATGATTTTAACATTACAACGTTTGAAATGAGACTATCTTTCTAAGACAAACAAAAATGGTAAATGGGACTCTCATTCCGGGACGGAGGGAGTATTAGATAACTTTCAATGGTTTCATTGGTACGCTGAAAACCTTGAAAGTTCTTAAAACGGGAATCTGCTAGCTTCTCGAATAAATGCTGCTGTTTTAGGCTAAGCTGTTATTGTAACATTTAAAAAAAAAAAATCATACTCGACAATCAAACCTATCTTACTATTTTGGATTAAGATCTTATTATGTTAATTATAACACATATTTACCCTCACGTCAATAGAAATCATTCTCGAAGTAATTTGTATGTTGAAAGAAAATCCTATCATAATTTGTATGCTGAGGAATTTGTATTTGAATGCAGCTTCTTATGAATCAGTTAGAGCCTCTGACAGAGCAGCAAATGGGAGGCATTTACAACTTACAGCATACATCCCAGCAGGCAGAAGATGCTCTTTCTCATGGGAAGGAAGCTTTGCAGCAGTCTCTCGCTGAGACCTTAGCCGGTAGCTCCGCTGCTTCATCAGGACCATCGGGGACGGCTAATTATATGGGTCAGATGGCTATGGCTATGGGAAAACTCGGAACTCTCGAAAATTTCCTACACCAGGTAAGTAACTCTATTTGATTAATTATTTACTCCCTCCATCCCCAAATAAAAGCTTGTTTTAAATGATGTTAGCAAACATTTACTCCCTCCGTCCCATAATAAATGTCGCACCATCCTTTTCTTAATCCGTCTTGGTGCAATTTTGCCATGGTACGGGTAATGTTATGGTCATTGTTACATACCAAACTAATACGGAGTAATAAAGTCTATAGTGGATAGTGAGGGTACTTGTGTATATTTGCTACTCCCTCTGTCCAAATGGTATGTGTCTGTTTCTTTTTGCGCCGTCACTGAAGAGTAACATTTTATCTTGAACAAAACATTTCGAGAATATATTGGCTAAAGAAACCTTCACTTTCCGCCTAGTTTGAGTGAATTAACTTTCAAACGTTACTCTTCTATTGGGACAGATGGAGTACTAAAATTCTCTTAAGTCTAAAGTACTCAAATTAAAAAATGGACACTCATTTAGGATCAGGGGCAGTACTTTAAGTTGTAAAGTTAAGTACATGTGTGAATGTTATCATGTTTTATCACTGATTTTAAGTTTGACTCCATTGACCAGGCTGATAATTTGAGGCTACAAACGCTGCAACAACTGCATAGGATACTAACAACTAGACAATCAGCACGTGCTCTTCTAGCAATACATGACTATTTCTCACGACTCCGTGCCCTCAGTTCTCTCTGGCTTGCTAGGCCACGGGACTGACAAGTTTCTTCCTGCATGTCAGACCATAATATTTGAAGTCCGCCCCGTCAGAAGCGAATGAGATATAAACTTGAAGTGGATAATCATTGTTCTCCATATGGTTGGCTGCCTTCAACTCTATCACACACACACAACCCCCCCCCCCCCCCCCCCCCCCAAACCCCACCCCAAACCCCACCCCATATCCCATTCTACCCAAGATAAGGATATGCTGTATAATGATAGTTAGATGTGCAGTAGCTGTTGTAGGGTGCCATATGATGCAGTAATGTTTATATTTAGTAGAATTGGATGTCTAATAAAGTGGCAACATTGTTGGTTTTCTTGGCCACCTGTAGGAACTTGGCTATTATATAGTAATTGTTTTTCCTAGAACCCGCTTGATAATATTGCTAGTTGTGGATTTTTCGACGTTAAAAAATCGACGGTGTTAAAACTATATTTGCAGTGACTGATACACTGGAGCCTTGATTGTGTTATTGTGTTTTCTCTTAGAAACCAAAGAGCATAGGTATGTGTACATGTATATACAAGTGTGTGTCTAAATATATATAGATATGTTTGTATGTATGTAAATGTATTGTTGTCCATCCTAAAATGTTTCATTTAGAGAGTCCAATTGTATATGTTATGGTGCCATCTCCATTGACATTTAACTTTGGATGCCCTCAAGCATTTTACTGAACTGTGTGAGCATCCATAAATAGGAAGGTTAAGGTATGAGTGAGTATAAAAGTATATGGGTAATGATCAAAAGTATTAAACTTTGAGTTGGTCTTATGAAAAAACTAGTTTTTTCTTAGCTTATGGAAAAATCATTTTTTTTGCCACCGACACTTAAACACACGTACACTGACTTTTCTCGTTCCTCGCGTTCCCTACACTAACACTGACACATTTTTACATTAAAACTGGCACTCTTTTACACTGGCACTTAATAATACATGCACTGACACTCTTTACACTGGCACTTTTGTACATTTACACTGGCACATTTTTTTACCCTATCACCAGCACTCTTTTAACACTAATATTTCTTAGATTTGCACTGACACATTTTTACAATGATACTGACACTTTTTTAAACAAACACTGGCAATCTTTTACATTTGCACCGGCACTCAAAGATGCACAATTCATCCCCAAAACACTGGCATAATTTATAACTATGTCCGACACATTTTATAAAGTGCATGGCATAAGGATACATTCAATAATACTCACCCACACATATGCACTGATACAATTCATACTATCTCTGTCCTAAACATGGCTGGCGTTCCTCCTCTTCTATCAAGTGGCTACCTCTGAATCAATTGAAGAATCCAGGGTTGTTGAGCTGGAAATTTGGATCGAGATCCTCCGTTGCTTCCCTAGCCAAATCAGCCGCCGATCAATCCATCTCTCGACCCCATGGAGGCCGCCGCTCACAACCTAGCCCTATCTCTCGACGTGGTTCAAGACCTCCGCTCTCGGCGAGGCGTTGTCGCCGATGGCGTCGAAGTCCCCAAAACCCGTTTTTCCAATTGATAAAAAAAACGCGTTTTTTGTGAGATTTTGGCTTAAACATTTTGAAATGAAAACATTTGAATCACAAACAAGAAATTTGGATGGAACAAAGTTCTTAAAACCAATTATGATGCATTTTCTTCTCATTTACCACTAGTGATACTACAAGAAATTTGGTCATCCTTGATTGATTGAGACTGCAATCATATACTGCATCTGTCTTGAAATAAATAATCAAAAATATTTTTTTTTAAAAAAAAAACTTGGTAATGAAAATCATTGTAGTGTTGCTGAAAGTGTTCGCCGTTTATTACCCAGATGATTAGGGTTCAATTCCGTCTACTGTTTAAAATTTGTGAATCTAGTTTAATTTCATCTCGAGTCCTTTTCAGTGATGACCGATGTAATTTCGACCCTTTTTTATTATGAATTCACCCCAACCTCCATAAACATCACCACACAACCTCCACTACTTTTCCCACCTTCAACCTCCACAAACACCTCCATCCCCAGGGTGGTGATGGTGGTTGAGAGATGGGGAAGAAAAGTGTAAGGGTATTTTTGACAACATTTAATTTTGGGAGTGAACTCATAAGAAATTGGTTGAGAGATGGGGAAGAAAAGAGGAAGTGAAAAACGTCGCTAAGGGCAAGGGGTTTTCAAATCTCGATCGTCTCCTCGCCGTTAACGAGGTACTCTCACTCTCTCCGGCGATTCCAATCATCTTAAATTATCTCAAAATTGAAATTTCACTTTCCCCATTTTGATGATTTGAATGTGGATTACTGAGACCTAGGTTTGTTTTTTGGGGTTTCAATTGAATTTATGATATTGAATGTGTAATTCTGTAATTGCAGAATAAGAACTACGACATAGGAAGGGAAAGATGCCTCACAGAACCCGGCCAATGGCTGCACTTTTGCTGTTTACTGGACTGAATGCTCTTCTTTTGTCAACAATTACTCCGGTTTACGATTCCGTTTGCTTCCATCCTTATTGGGAGAGAAGGGTATGATCTTTTCTCTTTCCTACCCAGATTATGATTCCTAATTATGTGTGTGTTGTATGTGCTTGAGATCATTTAACTTGATGGGTTTTCTTGATAAGGAAAGAAATGAGAAAATGTGTATCGTTTGGTAATTGTTCCCAGTTGAAGTTTTGGTTAAAATCATACTCCCTCATTCCTACAAAAAGGGTATTTTCACTTTGATTTTAATGGTCAACTTGATTGAACTTCGATGTCGAAATAATGATATGAAAATCAAATAATACATATGATACTCTAAAAATTGTTATTGGTAATGTTATTAATGGTGTGTCAGTAACATTTTTTGTATTTTTCATTAGGGTAATTATTTTTTCATGCATTTTTTTATCAAACGCAAATCAAGTTGACCATTGAAATTAAAGTGAGACTAACTTTCTGTGTTGGAGGGGAGTGCGGTTTTTTTTTTTTTTTTTTTGTCTTTCCTACACGACTCTTTCTAATTACGTGTGTTTGTGCTAGTGTCATGGGTTGGAAGATAAGATGATTTAACTTGATGTTTCTTTAGTGGCTTCAGAAATGAGAATCTGTTAATTGATTGGTGATAGTTCCTTGTTGATGTTTGATCAAAAGTCTTGTAATCCAGTTCCCCATGTTTAAAGCTTAACTGAAATCTGTAACTAAATTTGTTTGAGTGTTAAATCATTTTGAAAGAGATTGGTAAGAACCATTTTACCTCTCTGGAAATGATTCTGACTAGAGTTGTAGATTTCGTAACTATGAAAAATTGGAATACGTGGCATCACAAATACATTGGCTCAAAAGATTCTTTCCAAAACGTATAACTTGTAGAACCTTGAAACTAAAATGTACAGGCCTATAAAGGACTCTTTTGAGGAGGGTACTTATTGGAACACTAGAAACCCTTATTATGGACAAGTCAGTTGTAACATAATTCATATGCTTCAGGAGTGGTCATAAAGGCTTACAAGAATCTTTATCAATTGACGACAAAAATTAAACTCGTGCCCAAATGTTGTGTTACTGAAGGGTAGGAAATACCCTAGTAAGAGAATATGTTATGAAATTTTTGGGCTAGTTAAGGGAGCAAAAATAGTTGGGGATCTGCACTAGAATTCAGTGCTTATGATGAAACGGCTTGGGAGTTTTCTTGTGGAGACACTTTAGAGGCAGGACTGCAGGAGAGCTCCTAAAGAATTCTCATGAACCAGGATAATACGCCTATTCTTTTGTTTATGTGATATTTTTCCAATGCCTCAATAAGACAGTTTTTTCTGGAAAATACCTCTTACTCATGCAAATTAACCTCTTCACGAGCAAGTGCATTAACTACAGTATGGGGTTGACAAACCGGGACAGGCAGCAGGCCTCAAGTTTGATCCCTTCCCACTCCCCCTCATTGCCAAAATATAGAAACTAGAAAGAATCTCACTTCACAATAGCATAAAGTCACCTCGAGTGAGTGATCAGTCTAGACAAAGGTGTTGGGTAATTTACCAATCAGATTATAGTGAAGGGGTAGTTCAGTCTTTTGTCAGAAGACTTAGCTATGTATTCGTATTACTCCGTAATAAGTTAATCTTGGATGTAGTCTTCTAATAGCCCCATCATTTGCTTTTGGGTGTTGGAAGGCCCTAGTTAGTATTTGTGACAATACTTTATGCCTCATCACTGTCACACCCCAACCCTGCTGCCTTTCCCTCTCTCTTCTTATAAGTGGAAGACCCGCGTACCTTTTAAGATGCTTTCATAAATGTAGTTAAAAAACAACCAGGGGCGGACCTACCTAGGAGGTTTCGGGGGCCGCGGAACCCGTTTGGAAAAATAGAATAAATTTACAAGTGCAATTTTTTGTAAAGGTTAGGGGTGTTAGTACAATTTAGTAAGCTTTGCCCCCCCTAAATATAAAATAAAAACTACACTAACATTTTTTTTTGCCCCCTCATGCAATTTTTGCCCCCGTTTATATAAATTTCTAGGTCCGCCACTGAAAACAACGCTAGGGTAGTAGGGTGTTTTGGTGGCACTAATATAATGGTACCAAAACTATTTACATTAACAACTTCTTGACTGCTACAAAGGAACGGAGCCGTTACACATATAGTAAGGATTTTGCTAGCTGAATTACAATTGATTTCAACCTTAATAATTTTGATAACCGATATTTCTCATTGGAAAATTGGTTTAGGTAATCGATTTGTCTTGGAAGGAAGATGATCCAATACTAGCTCCATTCGACCCATATTTTAAATCGTGATTAGTATGTTGTAGGTTTTACTGAAGACAAGAATTTCCGGTTTGAAACCTGGCATAGTTATGATGCTAGAAGATAAAGATTATAGAAAGATAAGAGATTCTCAAGGTTGAGATAAAGAGCGGAGAGAAGATGGTGTGTGTGTGTGTGTGTGTGTGTGTGTGTGTGTTGTTACTCTGATTCTATGAACATACTCCCTCCGCCCCTCTTTAATCTGCAAAAATTGCCATTTTGGTTGTCCCACTTCAATCAACAAAATCTTAAAATAGAAAGCTTTAACACTTTTTTCAAATAATGGGACCCACTTGTCATACTCACAACAACTACCCACTTCTTATTTCCTACCCAACTTTCTCTCTCCTACCTAATAAAGAAGGTCAAAGCTTTTGATCCTATAGAACCTTTATGACAGCTTCAATCTCACTCATATATACTGTTCATTTTCTCTTCATCGATCTTTATCATAGATTTAATCACAAGGTTTGTTTCGGGAAGACGTGTGAGATCGTGAAGACTAATTGTTATCGAATTTAGATTGATTATCTTTCCTGTTTTCATGCAATTCACATTTATCTTCTGTCTTTCATAGGCCCTGCTGGTATAGCCACGTCCGTTTTCATTTATTAGCTAACATTTATATATATATTCCAGAGGGAACGCCTACGTCAAAAGCGTGAAGCTGGCATTATGAAGGGGTTCAATGTTAAGATGAATTGACCGAAAGGTCAGACCTTTGACTGAACTTAATGATTTATACCATTTGACTTTCCTGTGCTTTCCAAGGTTGAAGATGATCAAACTTAAGGAATATACATATAGAAAAAGTTTGAGTAGTCAAATGAGAAGATGATTTTGGGACGGAGGGAGTATATTTCTGCAATACCCTATTTCATGAATGCTCTCTTAGTAGCCAATGTTTTCAGAATGGTAAACTATAACATTGCCCCCGTACTTTAGGTTTACATTCACATTTGTCACCGTGCTTTATTTCTGTCATTTGGCCTTTGTACTAACATTCTCGCTTAAAAATTCTTCTATTCCAGTAAATGCCGTTAGATTTGTAACATAATTGCTAACTGTGTAACTCATTTGGATGATTGGACATCTTACGTAAGAAATGGGTACTCCAACAAACCAAAACGACATCGTATTAACTGAATCTAAACGGCGTCGTAAATATCCAAAATGAGGTTAGGTACATTTTGGATGCATCATAGTTCCTTCACATGGGTTCATTACACATCCGTGAATCTCTGGAAGCTTGTGATGTGGTACATTAAATGGTTACTTTGGAAGATACTAGTAAGGTCTTCTTAATGCTCTTTTTGGCTTTACATATACTCCCTCCGTCCCGGAATGTTATTCTCTTTTTTTCGCTATACGTTTGAATAAACTTAAAAAAGCAATAATTTAGATTATTTTAAATTATAATGAAAATCTAAAACTTATTGATAAACCGTTATAAATATTATAGATTCTCATTAGGTTATATTATTGAGACTTTGGACTAACTTTTGGGGACGGAGGGAGTATATATTATTATTGATTGTGTTGTTATTTTTGAAAGAGGACAACCTTTGTCTGTCCTATTTATGCAGTTAAGTTGCTGTTACTGAAAACAATGTTTCATGTTTGGTGGTACCAACTAGAAAACTTGAAGCTTCTTTTTCTGCTTAGTTTTTTTTTTTTTTTTTGCCAACTATTTAATGTTTTCATTTGAAGCTTTTTAGCATCAAAATGATGGTGGTCCATTTTATCTCCAGGTTTGTGTCATGATCACACATTTTTTAAATTTCTGACTTCATGTTTGGATTTGTGGGTCCCTATTGAATCTTTTTATATATATATATATATATATATATGGTGTTTGTATGTGAAAACTGGATTTGAGCTAGTTTGTACATTTCTTTATGCAAAATCTGGCATTGGTTGGCAACGATAGTTTTTTAAGCCATATTGCTCCTTGATTCAGTGGCGATATTTTATTGGTTGCATCGATAATGGACCCGTCACACTCTAATTAAAAATACCAATATCATCATCACACCTAGAATTTTGTTAGCAAGTTTTTGTGACTTTTTTGTGCCCCTAGTATTAATATTATTCTTAATTTTATAAGGGGAGGGGAAATACTGTCAGTGTCATTGAGTAAAATGGGGGTAAAGTATTCCAAGTTTATTTCGGCCTTTTGAGTTTTGGGCATGTGAAAAGTGTAGGTCCAAAATAATTAAATTTTTAAGGAGCCGAGCCACCTGGACTACAGCTTGATCTGAATAAAAAAAATTACTTGTGAATCTCATGTGAAAATTTTGAAGTTCAAGGCTGATGATGCCATGGAATTTGGATCTTCATAAAAAGTATTTGGCTTTAAGATAACACCGTTAACTCAGTCGGGTTTGATTCTAAGTTAGAGTTTCGGGTATGAGAGTAAGAACCACGGAGGAATAATTTTAATTGAGAATAAGGTTTGGAATTAGGGTTTGGGTATAAGGAACACCTTAAATGAAAAAGAGACATATTTATAGTGCAAAATTACACTATTCTTTAAAATAGTGAATTTTTTACACAAAATATTTCCAACAGTTTGCTTCAAATCTTATACTAAATAAGAATATGATAAAAATATTCATTATTGTTTCACATATAAATAATAGTATATTATATAATTTTATATTGTAAAATATTTTCATATATATCAAAAAGAAACACAAAAAACGAATATTTGAAAAGAAAAAAAAAAGAAGAAAAACATGATAGTGCATCACTATCCCTTGCACCAAATTTGAAGCAAGTGATGAAGTTGCTTTATTAATAGAGCAATGTTTAGAGTTCCGTTTGAGTAAAACAATACTCTATTTTTTTAGTTTTAGAATACCGTTGGAGATGGTATTAGCATTCACTTTTTTTTCTTTTAAATTATTTTTTTCTTTGCTCATTTTTTATTCATTTCACATGTAGTATATATTATCATTATTATTATTTTCTTGTTTGTTTCTTTTTCAGATTTTATTCATTTTTTCAACTTATTTTCTTTTCATATTATTTTACGATTATATATAAAGATTCATGTTGTCCAATTTTAAATTATTTTGAGACTAAAACTTTCTGATCTTAAATTATTTTAAAATCAAAACTGTTGTTGCTCTTGCAACGAGTATTATTACCGTGATAGTGATACAACCGAGATTATAACATAATTAGACCTCTTCTGAATATTTGTCGTTGCAAAAAAAGTGTTCCAAGTTTACTGGATTAGGATTGATAATAGAATAATATTAGGGGCACAAAAAAGTCACAAAAACTTGCTCACAAAATCCTAGGTATAAAGATTTTATTGGTTTTTTTAATTAGAGTGTGACGGGTCCATTATCGATGTAACCAATAAAATATCGCCACCTCATGTTGTGAGCAAGATTTTGTGACTTTATTTTGTGCCTCTAGCATTGCTCTTGATAATAAGGTGGCATACGTGCGGGTTGTAAATCAAATCGAGAGGGGACCCACGCCCACCCCCAAGAAGGGTTGAGATTCACGATTGCTTGCACGAAGGCACCGCATGTGCTGCCTTCCCTTTCCCCTCCTCTTTTAGTTTACTCACCAATTAATGCCCTACTTCCATGTGCTCTTGTCTTGCTTTCCTTCTCACCATCTCTCTTTCGATTCGAGTTCAAATCCTCTGTAACACTTTGTGTGTCACTTTATGTGCCACAAGTAGTCTAATGGCTCACAATTGTTAAGAGTGATATTATTGTAATATTATGCAAACATGTGAACGGTTAAATTAGAAGTGGTACATAGAGTGTCACACAAAAGTGGTACAGGAGATCTCGATTCCTCTCTTTCTTCTTACTAGCACTTCATTTCCCCTTTTCTTTTATTATTCCATTGTCTATATATAATAAATCCTACCCAATAACCATTTTTCAAAATGCAATAACTTTTTTACAAAAGAAAAAAATAATAAATTTGGGGGGAGATTAAATTTTGTACTCCCTCTGGTCTAAAATAACTGTCGCTTTTAGACTAAAATTTTGGTCCAAAATAACTGTTGCTTTTAAGCTAAGAATAATATCAGGGGCACAAAAATTCAATGATTATCTATAATATACCTATGCAATTTTTAAAATAATTTTTTATAACAATTTTTTGAATTATATAGAGATATCTAGATATTTATAAAATTAAGGTCAACGATTGATGCTAACACAAATCTCCCTAACAACATTCGAACTCGTGACCTCCATAGAGAAAGCTAACCCCGAATACTGCGTGAGCTAAGCTGTTTGGCTTATTCAATTAATCAAAATTTTCAAAGTACTGGACGAAAGGAATATTGGAAAGAGTTAGTAAACGGGTAGCTTTGTCTTTATGGAAAAGCAAAAGTGTAATGTGTGTATTTTGTATGAACATATTTTTAGCCAGTAGCCAAAGTACCAACGGATACTTGTAACTACTTCCTCAACTCGACCCCACATTATTTCTTACCGTTTCAAGGGTGGCCGTTGACAATACATGTTTCTTACAAGTACTACTCATTTTCAATTAACAATACTAGAGTAACATGTAAGGCTCGTTTGTCGCGGCTAGTGGCTGATAACTTATAACTGATGGTTGATGACTTATAGCTGATGACTTATGGCTGATGACTGATGATTGATTAAGTGGTTACTGTTTGTTTTAGCTGTTCTGAAATGGTTAGGCGATATGTTGACGATTAAATTTTTCACTAAAAGATTTAAAATAAATATATAAGAAAATAATAAAAAAAACATAAATATTATCAAAATATTTGCATTACGTCAGTTATTTTATCTAGCAAAGAGTTTTAAAAAATATAAAAATACTAAAGCACAAATATAATCAAAGTTTATTTAACATGAGGAATAAATTCAAATTTATACGTTAAATTAAATCTAATAAAGTTTCATTCTGTATTTACGATTTATTTTTTGTGCATATTTAATTTTTCATTTTCTTGAAAAAAAAAATTGAAAGAAAGAATCATTTTCTTTATTTAAAGAAGAAAAAGAGAGAAAAAAAAAACAAGAAAAAGGAAAAGGAAAAGAAGAATAAAGAGATAAATAAGTTTAATGGACATTAGCCTGGAGCAAGAGGAAAACAAAACGATGTTCAGTAATTGTCGACGCAGAGCATCGAAGTCGGGGGATCCATTGAACGTGTATTTCATAAAAGCCAAAAAAAAGTTCATATTTTGTTGCTTTTAGCTTTTACTTATCTTATGCAATAATGTGATTGTACTCTACTTATTGGCTTATTGAATTTAAGTGATAACAAACACTCCAATTTTAGCTTATTTATAGCCAAAAGTCATAAGTCACCTAAAATAAGCCGAAACAAACGAAACATGTTTTTTACTTCGAAAAAATGATAGACATATTTATAAATAACTGACATTTATTTTTAAATATGAGGTGAAATTTTTGTAAGCAACTGGCGAGCGCAAATCTATATCGTAAACACCATGTTAATGTTACAATGTACCAAACATTCATACTGACGTTTATAAGCAAATCGACTAACACTTTTAATAACTACCAGTGTTAATGTAATAAAGTGACAAACATATTTACTGGCATTTAATAACTACATGTGTCAGCCGTATATGCTAGCATTTATAAACATTAAAGCAGAAAGGTTTTTATACGTGCCAGTGTGTGTTAGAGAGCGTCAGTGGTAGTGTTGAAGAGTGTCAGTCGTGTGTTAATAGTACAAGCATGCTCAATAAGTTCCTGTTATTTACAGAAATATCAATGCTCGCTTTTAAAACAAGTGTCAATTATTTAAAAATGTCATTGGTTTTTTAAATAAATATAAGATATTTACAAAAATGCAACCGCCTCTTAAAATAACTATTTTTCCTAATATCTTAGTAAAAATACGTTTTTACTATATTTTCACATAATAATAATGCTCACTCTTCTTTATAAAGGATTTTTACCAATAAGTCCCTCATAGAAGATGATATTTTCCAATAAAAACAGACATTTTCATATTTTACCTTAGGGTCTCTGAGTTGAAATCAATTTTACCAATAAATCCATGACCCTCTTTATATGAATTCTAAATGGCCAAACTACCCCCAACCCAAAAACAAAACCGTCTGCTCTTCCTCACGCACACAACAGACGCACAGACGAACATTTTTCCTTTCCTCTTCCCCAAATCCGGTGACCCCTTCCCTCTCCGACCTCCAGTGACCCGTCCCCTTGCCGACCTCCGGCGACTCCCTACTCATCTTCGGCGATGAATTCATTGACACTACAAGCACTAACTCTACCCTCCACCAACGCCCAACTCATTACCTGTAATTTCCCCAAATCACAAATCCCTAGCCTGCTAGTCCGATGCCGCCGACGGATTTTCAAACCAGACCTCCCCAACTCTGTCGATTGTCAACGCCCCATACAACCACACTATTTCCGACACCAACTCCCTCTTCTACGACATCCTCTATTAATCTGGCGGGTTTCCCTTTGTCAGCGTCCAATTTCCGGACACTTCTGCACTCTCGTCGCCGGCCAGCAGTAGTAATTCTCCCTCCCATCCTCCACTACATCAGTCCCTTCTTCTCTGGCATTCTCCCTACTCCACCCCAAGATTGCAGATATCACCGCGCACCCATTCCAACCATTGAAGTAAGTATTTATTGTTCTGCAACTTTTCAATTATAATTGTCGACTTGGGATTTGAAATCTTAAAATTGTGAAGTTGTTATCGATATGAGATTAGTGGGAACTTACTGGTTATTGCGTGAAGGGGTTGTATTAGGTTATATATGTGTCCAATTTTTTCAAATGGGTTGCCCACCAAGTGTTTGTAATATGTACTGTGACAGAGGGGTGTTGGTGATGCTATAATATGATATTTAGATTAAATATTTACAAATTTTGCTTGTTACATGTGCATGTGCATATGCATATGAGCTGAAATTAAGATGATATGAGCTAAGATTATGTATATAGTACATTTTGTATAGGTTGTGTAGTATGGTGTATGAAAAATTATGATGGAGCTTCATGGGGCTATTCCTGTTGGTTATTGGCTGCAACTCAAGCCTTTTCTTTTGATTGTATTAGGTGTTATCGGGTTAGTGTTATTTTCCATCTCCTCAATTGTAATTTGTTTGGTGTTTATATATCAATTTGATAGTTGCCCACTTCTTAACACTTGTTTATATTTTCAAGGAATTTTTTGTAATTTCCTTGTTGGCTGTAGGTGCTACATCATGTTGCTATTTTTTTCAATCCAGCAATGCATTTAACAAAACAAAGAAAAGAAAATTGGTGGAAGGGAGGATTTTTCTACCCGTAGCTGAAGATTCTTTGTTTACTTTACTCTCAATATGTCCCATTCTCCAGGTTTATACCAAATCTTTGTAACAACCTTGCGATGAATTTTTTAGTCGTTACACTCTACTAATGTGTTAACAACTGAGAAATAAATTTACAAGTTCTTATATTAAACTCGTGTGTGAATAAATGAGAAATGAATATCTCATTTATTTTTATATTAACAACAGAGAAAAATTGATAACTGTGAAATGAATGTACCAGTTCTTGTACTCAAATTCATATGTGAATGACTGAGAAATGAATGTCTCATTTATTATATAATTAATCGATAAATTGAGTCATCAATTGTGAAAAATGAGAGATGATTTTATCAACTTTTACTCAATTATGAACAACTGTTAAATGAATGTCTCAGTTATTATATTCAAATTCATGTGTGAACAACTGTGAAATGCTTGTCTCAGTTATTATAATGATTGTGAAAAATTGAGGGATGAATTTATCAGTTTTTAAAATGAAAAATGAAAAAAATGACACAACTGTGAAATCATACAATTGAGAAATCAGTTGAAAAATTATTTTACAAGTGAAAAATGAAATTTTATTTTCTAAAATTGTGAAATTAATTGAGAAATGAAAAAAATGATTTTCTTAAATTTTTACTAGTGAAAAATGAGATTTTTTTTAAAAAAAATTGAATTATTTGTTGAATGTACTTGTTTGATTTGATTCGACGACACGATTAAAACGGTGGTCTCAGATTATTTTAAATGGTACATAAATTATGATTTTTAAAACTTAATTTATGAATACTATTGAACCTCTGACCTTTTGTATAAAAAAATATCGAATGTCGTTTGAGACAAATTTTTTTTTGACATAATCCACATTTGAAGTGCTAAGTTTTAGTTAATCATACTAATACAAAGATTGAATTTGAATATGGAGTGAAGCAATGGAGTGGGATAAAGTCCATGAGGATGTTATTAAAATGAAATGAGCATCAAATTTGGGGTATAGTTACTTCATTGTGAATGTGGTACCAAATTGCTACCATTTCTAGGACCACGTAGATATTTATCTAAGGGAATTTGATTCAAATTTGACTTAGTGACGTCTTAAAGTACGAGGTTCCACCTTAAAACTGATATGGTGGACCAATTCTGATAACATCTTAAAGTCTGAGGTCCACCTTAAAATCAATGGGGAAATGACAATTTAGGGTCCAAAGTTTGGGGGGTGTGCCAATAGGGGTCTGATGTATCAATTTTGTCAATTTAGGGTCCAAAGTTGCAAAAGTTGTGCAGGTTAGGGTTTTTAACGATTCTGTTAACGGAATCCAGTTAAGTCACAAGTGTTTTGACATGGACTTAACTGGAGTTTGTTTTTATTATTTGCATGAGCATATTGTCATTTCAGATGTAGAAAATTAATTAAAAAAATTAAAAAATTAAATTTTACTTTATTATATTAAATTAACTAATAATTAAGACGTCATTTACCGAAAATATTTTTTCAGGAAATACAATAAAAATATTTTTTTCATTAGAACAACTATAAAATAAAAAGTATAATTTTTAAAAAGGAAAAAGTGTAAAAAAACTATATTAAAAAAAAACCACTTTATTTTTTTAGAAAGAAGAAAGTGGGGATTTGGACAACTCTTTTTTTTTTTCCTGTGGTGGTGGTTAGTATTGTTTCATTATTAATATTAGTGTTCCAATTATTTTATTTTATTTATAAAATTATTTTTTATTTTTATTATTAATTTCCTTGTTTATAACTTATTTATTTGCGGTTTTTTTTTAAAAAACCACTTTAATTTTTTATTTGCTTATTATTTTATTTATTATTTTTTTTGAATTAATTAAAATTATTCAAAAATTTAATAATAAAAGTGAAAGAAAATTTAGGGTCCATTGTATAAGAGGTGTGTGAAATGACAGCCAGGCGAACATCCAAAACTAACTCCAATTAAGTTTTTCTGTTACTTAACTGGATTTTCTTTGCAACTTAGTCCAAAAACCCTTAATTGACTAACGTTGTTAACTTTGGACCCTAAATTGACAAAATTGATACATCAGACCCCTATTGGCACACACCCCCCAAACTTTGGACCCTAAATTGTCATTTCCCCAAAATCAATTCGTGATAAGGGGAGTAGCCCAGTATCATTATATGCTAGAACTAAGATTGGTCAATTTCCGATATGGGATAATATCTCTAACCTGACGATTTTCCTTTTCTAGCTAATCCTATTGTGCAAATTGGCAAGGAAGATTAGTTTCGAAAAACAATATGAAAATAAGAACTTTTTTTCTCTTCTCTTAAATTACGTTTTAATTAGATATAACGAGTTTTGTGATGATTCATGTTATCGGGTTCTCGATTTAATTTAAGATTAAAAGCTTTAATGTTGTTGTTTATTTTGTGATTCTATCAGAATACTATTTAAGTATATAACTAAAATAAAGTGAATTTAAATAAATTAGCCTTATTTTCTCAAAAATATATCATTGATGTGCTCTTCTCTCTCTCACTCTTCTCTAATGAGAATAAGATTTATTCTTTTAAATCAATCTCACTTTCATTACTATAAATGTAATGTTATCAAAATGAACAGGGCTAATCTCATTTTAGTACCCCTGAGGTTTACATGTAGTATTAAATGGGGGCCTATGGTATAATTTTTCTCATTTTAGGGCCTAGGATTTTATTTTTGTATCAAATCGGGACCTAGGCAAAATTTCTGTTAGATTTTGGATGAAAATGTTTCATGTGCCATTCAACACCTAATTTATCATGGGTTTTTGGTCAATTCATATGTCAAATACTTTTAAAGCTCATGCTTTACTTGTTTTTTACACATTTGTATCATTGTAAAATTGAACTATATTTATATGTAGCACATATTCTGAGAAAATTGAAACAATACACTAGCAAAAATATTTACTGATCTTCTGTTTTTTTTTAAAAAAAACTGGCCTTCTTTCTGTTTTTAAAAAGCTGACATTCCTTATTTAAAAGCAAAAAAATGCAATAAACAAAATATGCTTTTCTTTTACTCTAAAATAAATAATTTTAATAATCTAAATATTCCATCACTCATTTTCTTTATCAAACACTTACAGTTTCCAGCAATACTAAACATGACTATATATCAATCGTTATTCAAAACAAAAGAAAGCATGGGAAAGCATATACTTTCATAAACCCCAAATTAGCAAACAATTCTTCAAAATTGATTATCATAATTACAATGAATCCCATAAACACAAAAAGAAAAATTTGACTGTATAAAGAAGATCGATTCTACCATATTTAGGTATACCGCATGCTTCGTGTTCTTTCAATCACCAATGCAAAAACATCACTTGTTCCTTCCTAGTTGCTTCAATTGCCCGTAAATCCAATTAGCAGTAATGATAGACCTAATTTTCTTAATACGGTATAAACTAGATGGTGGCTTATGGTAATTACACTTTATCCCCATTGTGGATTGACCAAAACCCCATGATAAATAAGGTGTTGGATGGCACATGCAACATTTTCATCCAAAATCTAACAGAAATTTTGCATAGGTCCCGACTTGATACAAAAATAAAACCTCAGGCCTTAAAATGAGAAAAATTATACCATAGACCCCCATTTGATACTACATGTAAACCTCAGGGTACTAAAATAAGATTAGCCCAAATGAACATGACCAAAGGACAATATCAAACGTTACTATTCGCTCAAAAAATTACTTGCCTTTTTTTATTTATCCTAGAGATAAATTATTTTTTTCTTCAGTTTATTATTTATTTATTTATTTATTTTATTTTATTTTTTGAGAGAAATTATCATTCACAAATAAAAACATGTATAAATAAAGCTTGATTCATAATAATGAGACTTATTAAATTGAATAGTTTTTGTTTGAATGGATTGGGCGGAGTATTCTATTACTACCTCCGTCCCAGCTCAATGTGCACACTTACCTTTTAAGTGGGTGTCGTTGATATGTGCACAATCCAAAAAAGGAAAGTTTTTTATTACTTTTATAATCTTCCACTCATCCTCTCTCTTCCTCTCAACCACTCATTATTCTCCACTTATTCTCTTTCTTCCTCCCAACCACTCATTATTCTCTACTCATTCTCTTTCTTCCTCCCAACCACTCATTATTCTCCACTCACAATACTTTTGAATATAAATACTCTCTCCTTAAATCCTGTGCCCAACAGTAAACGTGCGCATTGAGTTGGGACGGAGGTAGTATTACTTAATTTTCTCTAGACATGCAGAACTCAAGGTGAAAAAGTGATCATTTTATTATAAAGCAATGGTTTCTTGTAAATAATATTATGGCAAATTCAAATTAAATAAAGATAGACATACAAGAAAGCAAGATTATTAATATTATTTTTTAGCTTATTAAAAAAAATTGCTCTTTCAAAAAAAAAAAAAAAAAAACTTGTTGACATGAAACTCTTCCCGAGTAGTAGCTAACTTCTCTTGTGATCAATTTTTTTCCTATTCAATATTATGAACCATCATAGAGATTTGTGAAAATCTGGAAAAAGAAAAAAAAATTATCCTTAAGATTTAGAGAGGAAAAAAAAATCATTTTTTAACTGTGCGATTAAAATAAACTAGAGCGTCAGATAGAATGTTTATAAGTGTTCGCACAAAAACTGACACTTATTATATCACTAATCTATTAATGTTTTCAAACCATATTTTCTGACAAAAGTCAAAATTGTAGAATTAAACTATAATAGATGTATGTAAAATGATACTCCATTATCGTAAAGGAAAAATACCTATATTTTGCCCCATTTTTGCTCTGAGGCAGTTTTCAAACCTCATCTTCTTCCTTGAACAAAAACTTCCATCTTCTTTCTTTTCTTTCATATCCCTTTCTCCATGATCAATTGAAAACCTGTTTTTCTTACTCCTTTTTTTATTGCTTAGTTTAACCCGATTTCACATTTATTAATTATTGTAATTAATAAATGTGAAATCGGGTATGTCATTTTATATTTGTTGTTTTAATTTCTAATTCTAGTTTTAAATAATGTTCATTATGGAATTTCTGAAGTTGTTTTTCTCTCCATATGTGAGAGCTTGTATTTTTCCTCCTTTGGTGAAGACCTATGTTTTTTCTCCTTTGGTGAGGACCTATGTTTTTCCTCCTTTGTTGAGGACCTGTGATTTCCCTCCTTTGTTGAGGGCTTTGTTTATTATTTTTATCGTGATGAGTGGATCTGGCTTAGAAGAGTGGAAGAGCAAGGACTCAATATTTCATGATGATATTCATGCAATCCAGCGTTGCACAGGATGGCATCTTCCAGAGTCAGGGTTTTGTCAAAATTATGTATTGCAAGGATGTGCTTATTATGACGTTTTTTTTTCATTGCAGTTGATATGTCAAAATGCCAATATGTTGGTAAATGTAATTTCTAGGGCAACATTTGTAAATGCGAGCCCCACCGTTTGGGTCGAACTTCCGACGTTTGTAAATAGTCGACTTCTAAACGCTTGTTATTATTATTAATATTAGATGGTTCTTTTGATTTCAAAAAAAAAAAGGTAACATTTGACTAAATACACTAACTAAACATATTTAGGTCTTTTTAAATGCAGCTCCAAAGCACTTTGTTTAGTCTTAAACCCAAAATGGGATGATGTTAAAAGTATTGTGCTTACTTAGGGCTTGTCTGGTGTACAATTTTAAAAACAAAAATCTTTTAAACGGAGTTTCTTTTTGGATGCTACTATTTAGAGCGGCTAAAAAACGCTAAGATTTTTAAAAAGCTCGACTTAAAAACTCTTCATTAATACGCTTAATTAGGAAAAAGCTGATTCTTTTTCAATCCATTTTGAACGCACCGCTCTACCAAACAAGCCTTTAAAAACGGTAGCTTAAGTATAATCATAAAAATGATCTAGAAAATAAACCATCATTTCAAGATATTTTTCCAAATAATGTAGGTTCTTTGAAATTACAAATAATATTTTTTAAAACATGAAAAATCAATTTAATATGAAAACAATATTACTTTTTCCATCTTAAAATAATAATTTAATTTCATAAAAATTATTTTTAAAAATATTTCCTATAATAATACTCTCTGTGTCCCAGAAAGATAGTCTCATTTTGACTTTTAGTGGTCAACAAAATTGAACTTTGACCAACCATTGGCGACGATTTAATCATTCTAGTAAAATTCCAAAAAGTTGTAATTGATAAATCATTGAGCGGTTTATCAATAACAATTTTTAGAATTTCATTGTGATCATTAAATTGACACTAATGTTTGGTTAAAATTTATTTTTATTGACTATAAAAATTCAAAATGAAACTATCTTTTTGACTGACGAGACAGGTGGAGTATAAAAATAAAAGTGAATTGTGTACCCCATAACTCAATTAATTCCCGCCTAAACCCCACTCTCTTTAATTAATTAATCATTCTCAACATCTTTATAAATTCCAACCAACTCC
Organism: Campanula takesimana; assembly: GCA_026119855.1. Lineage (NCBI taxonomy): Eukaryota > Viridiplantae > Streptophyta > Magnoliopsida > Asterales > Campanulaceae > Campanula > Campanula takesimana. The sequence continues at coordinate 373,856 of JAOWBW010000298.1, read as the reverse complement.
CCATCTCTCTCTCTCTCTCTCTCTAAATTCCACTAACGAATTCATTCATATCATCACAACGTGTACAATTCCACCGAGATTATAAACAAGGATTCAAAATTCATTGAATTTTAGTTCAATTACTGGAAGTGGTACCAATCTTGCTATAATGGCGTGTATTCATGTTAGCAACGGCGGCGGCGAAGTTACGCCGGAGTCGTTGAAGCTGGCGGCATCTTCAGCTTCGTTCAGGTCGTCACGGAGAAGGCCGACGTCGTCTGCTATTTCCCGGACCGGCTCCGAGCTCGATGAATTTATCAATTTGTTGCATGGTTCCGATCCCGTTAGAGTTGAGCTCAATCGGCTTGAGAATGAAGTTCGAGGTCCGATTTCTCTTTTCCATTCTGTTTTACCTAATTATAAAATATTTTCTTTAATTTGAATTGAATAAAATGCTACTCACTTTTTCCAAAAAAAAAAAAAACACTGTGTTGTCGGCCGAAATTCTGATAATTTTGCTGTTGATTTAAAATTTAAGATTGTTTCCAACTCCAAAATTTGTAAATCACAGTTTGAGTTATTTGTAATTACACTACTTTTTGGGACATTTGGATATTGGGGTATTGCATTTCTGCAATTTGCCAATGACTTCGGCGGCCGGGCGGGGTGGACCTAAGTGATGGTGGATGCAGCGGAAGGTGGTGGATGGTCCCTGAGGACCACTTTTTCAGAGGATTTGTTTTTTTTTTTTTACAAAAAATTGGGGGGTGGATGATTTTCTAACTGATTTTTCTCTAAGTACAAGCGATCTATTTACTTATCTCATTTACCGTTAAAAGGAATAAAAGAAACTCATCTGTACACTAAGGTATTTTTTTTATCTTGAGAGCTGAGCTGGTCATCTTTTTATGCTTCTTTTATAGTATACCTCAGTCCCAAAACGATGTCCGAAAATTTTCACATTTACTCTTGATCAAGAGCAATTTTGAAATTTTTTCAAACATTCTTTTTGGGACGGAGATTCATTTTGGGATAGAGGGGGTGCTGTTATTTTTCTTCTCTTTTTTTAACAAATAGTTATAAGTTATCTATAATTTCAAACACAAAGTTGTAGTTTTTCTGGAAAACGAAAAATCGTCAACTAGATCCATTGGATAAACATTGGTATGATGGACATGTTGATGAAACTTGAAACAGGGTCCCAAAGCAACTTTCCATTGCTGCAGTAGAATGATGCAACGTTAAAGTCATATCGGTAATAGAAAATAATAAGTGGGTTGGTGATACTCATATAATGGAGTAACATTTTATTCCCATCAACTCAAAAAGAGGCTAAAAGCACCGTTTAAGTCATATCAGTTAAAGCCATTGCAAACAACTGTCATGCTCCACCATTTATTTGCCGAACTTTGGCAACTGGCCAGGGACATTTTAGGCAGCGTGATGGTGACCTCAAGTTATGGTGGATGGCAGCTGTAGGTGGTGGCATTGCTATATGGGCGTAATGTGTAAAGAGCTCATGCCCAATAGTTTCATTTTCGCCCATTGACCATTTATTTCATAAGATTTTGGACAGTCTCTTATGATATGTTCACGAGGAATTTCAGCTGCGCCTTCTCCTTTTTTTTTTTTTTTTGTCGTGATCTACGTGAATGATGATGGATTAACCCCTTTATGGCTTGTCCTGACTCCTGCGTTTATTCATTTGTAAAGTAATAGTAGTAGTTTTTTTCTTCAACATTTTGAGGTTGAAATTGTTAGATACCTGGAAAAATCTTAAAACCATCAACATATTTGTGACAGACTGTTTACAGTGAAAAAAAAAAAGAAATCAATATAGTTGATAATGGACTTAGCTATTTAATGATTACCCAGTGAATTGCCAACCTCTTGAAAGATGAGAAGTTATGAGGAGTATTATTTAATTTCATCTGTGACTAGGTACACATGGTTTGATTGCTAGCAAGGAGGTCAGCCTGGAAGCCAGATTTTATGAATGAAATGAGCTAAAAACAAAACCTATTAGTGATTTCTTGAAGAAATGGTCTGTCGTTTATTTAGGTTATTATCATAATCGGTCAAAACTCAATTCTTTTTGGTAACGTGCTTATTATGATACTTAGTTTTCCCTGTGAATGGAGATGATCATCATAATATGATATTGTAGCTTGAATAGTATGCTATTCATCCATTTTGCCCCTCCAAGTTCTCTCTTTTCTGTCAATAATGCAAATGCTCATCTACCATTGCAGATAAAGACAGGGAGCTAGGAGATGCACACACAGAAATAAGAGCCTTGAAGTACTCTGAGCGCCTCAAAGAGAAGGCAGTTGAAGAGGTACTGCAACCTGATATTTATACCTACAGCGTTTTTTTTTGGTTTCATCTGCTTCTTAGTGCACATATTCTATGAATCCAAATATTATTTTCCGGCAAGATTCTCTGTTCCAAATGCGCACCTAATAAAATCGACCAAAAGCCTTCACATAAAGTTTGCAGACCCAATATTTTCCAAGGATACCATCGTGGGGTAAACCGAACCCTAATGGTAATATATCCAGCACTCTCACATAACTAAAAAAATGATATAAGATGAGAATCCTAAACAGCCGAGGGATTTGAGGCACAAAAGTCCAATAATGACTTGGACAACTATATAAAACTCTTATGTTACAAGCTCTTTTGCCTTTTGCTTCTTGAGTTATCTTTATTTAATACTCCCTCCGTCCCGTAATACCTGTTGTTTAAGGAGCTGAAAGTTGTACCAAAATACTTGTCCTTTCTATTTACATACGCATCTTTTCCAAATTTTATTCCCACCTATGTCTTCTTTTCACATCTTTTCTTTCACGATTACATAGTAGGATTCACTAGTCTTTAGAGTCAAAAAGATTGGGGGCATGTTAGCCGACTCTAAATCATTTTGGGACTAAGGCTTTGTTGTTGTTTTATTGTAATAATTACATATCTTAATATGTGTGAAAAATTCTGAAACGACAAGCAGTTTGTGATGGAGGGAGTATTATTAGATGTTTTGGCTTCTATACAGGAAACCCTCTTTGAAAAACTTTTATCAGAAAAGGAAAAAAAAGAAAAATGTGTTTGTTGTTTGTAACATATTAGCTCAGTTAATATCGATTATTTTTCCACTGCCATTGTAGCTAAGTGACGAGTTAAACAAAGTGGATGAGAAGCTAAAAGCATCTGAAGCTCTCGTAGAAAGCAAGGTAACTTCTTCTATTATTCTTGCTTATAAGAGAAGTAAATTTATCTACATATTCAATTTTGTTAATTTAGGTTGCATGAACTGAAAAAAAAAAAATACTGTTTCAGAACCTAGAGCTTAGGAAAATAAACGATGAGAAAAAAGCAGCTCTGGCTGCACAATTTGCTGCAGAAGCCTCTCTTCGAAGAGTTCATGCTGCACAGAAAGATGACGAGATGCCTCCTATTGAGGCCATCATTGCCCCATTGGAAGCAGAGCTAAAGCTGGCCCGGATGGAGGTAATCCACAAAGATCATTATCACTTCATAAATTTCTTCTTATTAGGGTTTCTGTGACATTATTCATGCACCTTAGTGCCAATTAAGTTTGTTTAGTAAAGAGGAAAAAGAAAAGGAGGGATCAAGGACTAACTCAAACATGGAATTCTGAAGTTTTTCATTCGTCCATGACATTTTTGGCCATGTTAGGTAGCAAAATTGCAAGATGATAATCGAGCACTTGATCGGCTTACGAAATCTAAAGAGGCAGCTTTACTGGAGGCCGAGAGAGCTGTTCAAATGGCTTTAGCAAAAGCCTCCTTGGTTGATGACCTTCAGAATAAAAACCAAGAGCTACTAAAGCAGATTGAAATATGCCAGGTTAGAGTGGTTTTAAAGTCTTACTTGTAGCATATTATTGATATAATATTAGGATCAACTCTGCTGTGAGATTCGGTGCTATACTTGGTCTAATGTAACATTTGGTAACCTTTTTAGGAGGAGAACAGAATCTTGGATAAAATGCATAGGCAAAAAGTTGCAGAAGTTGAAAAGCTAACTCAATCTGTTCGTGAGCTGGAGGAGGCAGTTTTGGTTGGTGGGGCCGCTGCAAATGCTGTGCGAGATTATCAACGGAAAGTGCAAGAGATAAATGTAACAAACTATTTTAAAATAAAGTTCAGTAGTAGCTTATAGTCGTTTGCATATTATATGTTCATAGCCACTACTAATTCCTATGTTTGTTAGGAAGAGAAAAGGATTCTGGACCGTGAACTTGCTCGTGCAAAGGTATCTGCAAATCGAGTTGCTGTGGTAGTTGCAAATGAGTGGAAAGATGCTAATGACAAAGTAATGCCTGTAAGGCAGTGGCTAGAGGAAAGAAGACATTTTCAGGCATGTTCAATTTATTAACCTTGTTTACTTCTTTATGTGTCAGTTTCTTTTAATAAAAAAATACTTTTTTTTTACACACCGCAATAAGTCAATCTTCTATTCTGTAAAAAGAACCTGGAATGTAGCATCATCCTTACCATTTATTTTTGTTTCCAGCGGGAGCATGAGAGCAAGTGAATTAACATAACTATTGATGAAATTATAGGATTATAGCATTCAGTTGGGAGTTATACCTGAAAAGATCTACCAATGTGTAATCCTTTCCTTGCTGGTGTCTGGTACACCTTTTCCACTTCGGAAAAACCTTGTTCTTCTTGCGATTTCCCATAGTAAGAGCCCTTAGTTCAGAAAGCTTATACTCCCTCCGTCCCAAAATGATCTTCTCATTAGTCATTTCTCATTGTCCCAAAAAGTTCTTCTCATTTCTACAATTTGGGCTTAAAAGTGCATAAACACAACATGGCTAGTGAGACAAGTGTTCATGTCCTTAAAAAGTTTGAATAGTCAAACGCGAAGATCATTTTGGGACGGAGGGAGTATATACTTTTGCATTCTTGATCTACCATTTGTACATTGTAACAGAGCTTGGTATTACATGTTGCTATTATAAATTGTCTGAAGGACAACTCCTTTCAGCTACGTGCTGGTGCATATAGGCGCAAACAAACAGTAACCTACCAGGAAAGAAAACCCACTAAAAGCCACAATATCATCTTCTGGCAGGAATCGATTTTTCTATCCATATATTAAAAGTTTAAATTAAGAAAAAGTTAGAGATTTGAACTTTGAAGATATTGATGTTTTAACTGTTTGTTATTTTGTCTAGGGAGAGATGCAACAGCTTAGAGACAAACTGGCGATAGCAGAGCGCACTGCAAAAGCAGAAGCACAGTTAAAAGTAAGAATTTGGAAATGTGTGATATTCACTAAGTTTGTTATATTGTAAAGCTTATCTTGTCGGTATTGTATTCCTTTTATAGGAAAAATACCAACTGCGCTTTAAAGTTTTGGAGGAGAAACTTAAAGCACCCGGTAATGGCATTTCACGCATTAACCCACAAGGAAAACCTATTAGCAATGGGAATTCACGACGTCAGTCTCTTGGGGGAGCAGAAAGTTTATCTAGATCTTCCTCAAATGGGTTTTTCTCAAGAAATCGACAATCTGGGCAAGTATTAAAACAAGCAAAAACCTCGTTAAGTTCCTTTAATAATGGTGACAGATCGAAGGATAGAGATAATTCGCTGCCAAATGCAGCTGATAAAAATAGTAGACCAAACTCTGCAGACGAGCACGGACAAAGCAATGGAATAAGTTGTATATATGAGGAGGAAGGAAATGCTGCTGAGAAAATACAAACGGCACATGAAGATTATGTGTCCGGAATGTTGTATGATATACTGCAGAAAGAGGTTTTAACTTTGCGTAAAGCTTGCCAAGAGAGAGATCAGAGTCTTAAGGACAAAGATGATGCCATTGAGGTTGGAATCAAACTTTTACACTGTTCTCTTTTTGTAATCTGTATACGCATGCACAACTACACACACAAACACATACATGTATATGCTTGTTTGTTTATGTATTTGATTGGGAAATGTCTAGATGTTGGCAAAGAATGTTGAAACATTGAACAAAGCAATGGAAGTAGAGGCCAAAAGAATGCGGAGGGAAGTAGCTGTGAGAGACAAGGAAGTTGCTGCAATGCGTATTGATAAGGAGAGAGATCAAAATGGAAAGCGTTTGAGTGGTTCTAAGGGTGCTATAAATGGCCCTCTGTCACTTTCAGCAAGGTAAATCTTTTTTCTTCTTTTTTTCTTAAGTGTACTTTACAGTTTGATCTTCTGTTTTATTTTTATAAATGGTGCCATCGTGTTGGCAAGCATCAGCCTGTTTGTGCATTCAGGTGTTTTGTGACCGAATATGTGAAAATATCAGGATTTTTTTTTTAAAAAATAGTCTTGTTTGTATCACATGTAGGGTCATTCTTAGATAACTTCTTGATTCGGTTGGAGGAGAAAGGGGTTTGTGATCCATTCTCAGAAGTTTTGGTTTTTGGATGAGGATATTGGTAGGAATTTGTGTTCAGTTGGACCAAAAGCCTAAGTCCCTAAGCAAAAGCATGTTGAATGCCAGAAGTTGACATGTATGCCCCTTTTAAACTCTGAAAGTGGAGCCAAAAAATCCCCAACCATGTCAAGAAAAATCCTCAGCATCATGGTGTCCTCCGTCCCTTAAATTTTAACCCACTATTTCTGCCTCTGTATTACCCCTTGTCATCACTACCAACCTCAACAACAATCTCCATAAGTTTCTTCATTCTCACAACCTTAAACGACAAATTCATGGTAAAATGTAGCTTCCTTTTTTAAACCAGAGTACTTCCTCGTACCTACCAAGTTAGAGGCTGCCTGGATTTCCAGGTAACCTCCTTGGAAAAAAAAAAATCATGGCTGTTACTACTGTCGAGAAGCTCAGCTTATTAGCCTTCTAATGTTCAAGTTCTTAGACAAAGGTTATCTTCTCTTTATGTAATCAATGAAAATAAAAACTCCTATAATTATATCATGAATTATGTTAGGATAGTTTGATTGTAGTATAATAACTATAAAAGTAATATACCCACACCAATAAATATTGATCAAGTGACCCGTTAAAAGCTGAACCTGCTAGAGAGAGCAAACAATGTATTTCTTGATTCATCTCTCCACTTACCGTGTCAAACAATGAGAAAAATGTTGGGAATTTGGCTTAAGTTCATGGAAGGAGTCAACATACATTGTCCCATGTGGTTCATGAATGTGATGGTTGAATTTCTAGTGGGACTTTTGGTATTTGTCTATTCGGATAAGGATTGAATTAGGAAATGTCTTATGCCTATAAATAGACACATACAGAGAAAGTTCAAGTGTGTCTTGTGGTGCCAACAGTGGCTCCCCTTAGGGAGAGTGAGTTAGAGAGATGTGTACATTCATGAAGGAGTTGTACACTATTGTGAGAGTATTCAAGAATGTTGAGAAGGATGTGGATGCCTCCATTCTTGTAATACTGTTGTGATAAGTGGTGTGTCTTTGCGAGTTTCTTGATTAAAACTCGTGGTGTTGTAATGATGATATTATAGTGAAGTTAGTCTGTGGACGTAGCCCATTGATGTTGGGGTGAACCATGTTAAATGTCGTCTTGTTTATTCTTTCCGTCATATTGTTCGTGTCCAAATTAATGATGTAGCACAACTAATTGTTGGTGTGCATGAGAACCGCTTCCGCCGCGGGCAACAAAAAACGGAGCGAGTATTTACCTCTTTTTTATGTCTGTTACAATGAAAAAGCATACAAACTCCTTCAAAGAACACCCAATAACCTAATGCAAACTATGGTAATTATTATTTAATCTGAACTGATCGATGTTTAAATTGAATGAAACTAATAGGCATTTGTCGAATTTTCAGGATAGCGAGGAACGCTATTGGCCTAAGAAGCTGAATGCAACAAACTGACAGATGAAGCACCTTTACTGTATTATCTGGTTAGCTAGATTCAAATGAATTTAGCATGACCATATTCTAGCTCACCCCCCCCCCCCCTCCCAATCTTGGTTGATTCTTTTGTAAACAAACTGACTTATATATAGATACTCCTTAACATCATTTTCCATATTGTATAATTTTATTTTATTTTTTTTGTAATCAACATTATTGTCGATTGGGCTGTGAAATTGTTTTTGAGAATTTGAGAAGTTGGTTCACAAAACCTTAATGGATATGTTGGTAAAGATTGTATAAAGGCAATGGTTTTGGCTTGTTTGCTGCTTTAAAAGAGATGAATGTTTTTTTTTTCTCTTGTTTCAAGGATTTGGGACTACTCATGTGGTCCCTTGCTGCAATGGACCCGCGTAGAGGTGTTCATGGTCCGGTTTTGGTAAAAAAATTCATAAAATCAGGACCGGACCGATACTACGGTTCTAATAAAATTTGGAACCAGAACCAAACCTACATGTAAGAACCAAAACATTGGTTCCGGTTCTAATGATCCTGTTCCGGTCCGGTTCCACTAAAATAGTTACATTTTAATGCAAACTACTAAGATATGCAACGTAGTTTCCGATTTTTATCAAATAATGCAACCTACTAACTAGTGGCAGATATATGAAACGTACTTTACTATCATATATCAAATAATGCAATGTAGAATTTTTTTTCTAACGCCGTTAAAAATTATAACAGAAGTATGAATTTCGTTAAAAAAAACTAACAAAACGTTTCTTTAATAATCCAAAAAATGTAAACTTTCGTTAAAAAACTAACAAAACGTTTCTTTAACAATCCTTTCAATGGGACGGTGGTGGGTATCTCATCACTTTCTCATGTTTCCTTTTCATTTTGAGTTAGTTTCGTTAAATATATAGCTGAACTCGTTAAAAATTTAATGTGTTTTGAGTAGGTTGCATTATTTGATAAATGATAGTAAAGTACGTTTCATATATCTGTCACTAGTGAGTAGGTTGCATTATTTGATAATAGAGGCTTAGTACGTTGCATCAAGCACTAATTATTTTTATTTTTTTTTAATTGCATATCCGGATTGAGAAACATTAATAAGTGACAAGGCAAAAAAACAAGAAAATGATCATCCTAAAATGCTACTAATAAAAAAGTAGAAGAAAATATTTTTGTAGGAATCTTATTGTCCAGCTAAGACATGAACTTTGATTACCAGATTGATATAAAATGAAATAACAAGCAACTAGTTGTTAACATAAAAACACAGTTGGTTAAAAATTTAAAAAAAAAAAAAAAAAAAAAAAACACATCTGAATGAATCTTATGATTAGGCACTAATTCACATTTCTACTAGTTTTTCAAGTAATATATATATGTGCATAGTTCTGATGCTTCATTAGAATGACAAATAATTAGCTGAATTTAAGATTAATATATACCCCCTCCGTCCCATTTGAAATTAAAAAACTTGTCATTTTGGGTGTCCCATAGAAATTGCAAAATCCAAAAGTAGAAAACTTTTAATAATTTTCAATTAGTGGGATCCACTTGTCATACTCACATTAACTAACCCACTTACTATTTTCTACCCCACTTTCTCTCTCCCACTCAACTATCAACACTCCTAACACATCATCTTTTCACTTTTTCACCATGAGTTTTTTATTTGCAATTTTAAATGGGATGGAGGGAGTATTAATTACATTTATGTATACTATTGGCCGGTCTGGTCCAAACTGATGTTAAAATATCTCAGAACCGGAACGGGACCAATCGACCGGTTCTAGATAAATTTGGAATCAGAACCAAACCAAAAGTATTGGTTCGGTCCGGTCCAGTTTCATTGGTCCGGTCCGATTCTATATTTTTTTTGCTCAGCCCTATGGACAGCATTTTGCCACATCCTCTTGTTTATGGGTGGACGTTCAAAATTAATTTGATATATGTGAAATCCATTTCGAGTCAATTTCATATCAACCCTTGATTGAATAAAGGGTATGATACCTTGATGATGGTGGAACCAACAAACTTAAATTTTCTGAGATGATATAGTGATTTGAACACTTCAATCTAATGTGTGTGTTTTTTTGGACAAATTTGGGTTGTTGGTATGAGAATCGTGTGATGTGAATTTGCATGCTTATTTTTTATGTGAACTTAGTTAAAGCAGACTAGACCAAACGATTACATGGAGAATGTTCAAATCATTCTAATTATGTTCGATAGATGCAACGTTGAATATGTTTTACTGTCAAATGGTGTTCCAAACTGGTGTATTATTTTGATGCAGTCTTGTTTCGAGAAGGAGTTGGGTATCTTTGTGGTTCTGTAAAGCTGTGAAGTAACCAGATTTAACTGAGTATCCATTAGGGATGGCAATTTCACCGAATCCGACCCGTTTCCGAAACTTTTCGGCCCGAGCGGGGTGGGTTTGATGACCAAATTCTCAAACCCGACGGGTTCAGGTAACACAATTTGACCCTTCCGAACCCGACCCGCCTGATCCGCATGCTTACTTTATGTAGGGTCTTCCTATTCTGCCCTTATACCACTCCATTATTACCCCCAATACCTGGTATATATTATCAAGTCCTCTTTGTTGAAGTCTTTGTTAAAAATTTAAAAGTTTGTGTTTGTTGGAAATGGGGTAAGCTCAAATAGGTTGAAGTTATTGAGAGAAAGTGGGTTGAGGCCAAAAAAAAAAAAAAAAGTGTTGTGCAACCGGGTCGGGTTTGGGCGGGCACGGGTTTAATAAGTCGGGTCCGGTTTGAATGGTGGTTTGCTCGGGTTCGGGCAAACCCGACCCGTTGTCATCCCTAGTATTTAGGTCAAAGGCAATCAGGCAGTGGTCAGCACAAAGAAAATGATTTATGGGAGTAGCATGTCTAGCTAGTTTGATGCGAGGGATAATTTTAGCTTCATTGAAATAGTTGAGGGTGACATAAAGCACCTCCGAACAAATGATGAAAAGATAAGGTAATAAAGGGTCACCTTGTCAGATTACCCTCGAGGGCTTAATGGAAGAGGTGGGAGAGCCATTAAGAGCATCTCCAACCCATTTCTTCAATTTTTGCTTCATTTCTTCATTTTTTGCTTCAATTCTTGCTTCATTTTTTTTTTCAACTCCAACCCATATCTTCAATTTTGACTTCAAAAAGAATATACCAAGCATCTTTATCTTCCACATCATCATTCTCCTACTCATTTAATTTCACAAACACTACACAAACTTTAGTCATTTTGTATATTGAACCCTATGTTTTATTTTAAATGATAGAATTTCAAATTAATTAGTGAAAAACTATAATAATTTTTTTTTGTAAAAATATTATTTAATATAATCAAAACAATAAATATGCAATTAAACATTAAAGATAGTTAAATTTATTATTTATATATTACATGAAGGAAAAACAATAACATAAGTAAAGCATTAAAAATTACATAGACCAATACATAGTTATGTTCTACTCCTCTGAATTTGTGTATCTCTCCCATAAATGTTCTATTAAAGCGTTCCGAAGTTCAATGTGAGCATTTTTGTCCTTAATTTTTCTATGCCGACCAATAAATTCTTGAAAGCGAGTATTTTCATCAATAGTTTCAACTATAGGAGCCGGCGTTTCTATCACATCAGAATTTGGTGCGCTCAAATCACGTTCATCCTCGATTATCATATTATGTATGATAATGCAAGCCGTAATTATATCGTGTAATACATCCTTCTTCCAAAAGCGTGCTGGCCCTGCAATAATTGAAAAACGTGATTGTAGGACTCCAAATGCGCGTTCCACGTCTTTCCTACATGCCTCTTGTTTCCTAGCAAAATATTCTTTCTTCGGACCACGCGGCTCATGAATAGTTTGCACTAAGGTCGACCATTTGGGATATATACCGTCAGCTAGATAATATCCCATATTATATTCTTTTCCTTGAATAACATAACGTGCAGGAGGAGCAGTACCTTGAGAGATTAGAAAACAAATGCGATGATTCTAATACATTAATATCATTATTAGTTCCAGGCATACCAAAATACGCATGCCATATCCAAAGATCGTAGTCGGCTACAACTTTAAGAATAATACTCGGCTTACCACTACGCCCTGCATATTGTCCAGCCCAACCTGTAGGACAATTTTTCCATTCCCAGTGCATACAGTCAAGGCTGCCCAACATTCCAGGAAAACCCCGTTTCTCGCCAATGTAAAGTAACCTTGTCGTATCATTAGCATTAGGGATGAAAAAAGCCAAGTTGAAAAGAAAAATTGAAGAAAAACAAACAAATGATTTCAACAAGGTGGCTGAACAAAATGAAAAGCTTATGAAGATGATGGAGAAGACGGAAGCAGACAGAGAGCGATATTATGCTTTGAAAGAACAAAGAAGAGAAGACAAAATATTAACAATGAACATGAATATCCTTGATCCAAATGTTCGAGCTCACATCCAAGCTGAACAAGCAATTATTTTACAAAAAAGAGCAGAACGCTATCAACAATCACAACCACCATCGACAAATATTTTTAGCCAATTCCTTGGCGATTTTGGTGGAGACGGGGGGGGGGGGGTAATTTCGGTGGAGGTGGATCCGGAAATTATGGTGGAGACGGGTCCGGTAATTATGGTGGAGATGGGTCCAATATGCCGGATTATTAAATTATTGTTGTTGTTGTTTACTTTATATTTATGTCTTTTTACATACAACCCTTCATATTTAATTGAGATGATAAATTATTAAATATGCTATTCAAAATCAAATACATTACTAAATATAAATTGTTACTACATATAAATAATAACTATATGTATGTTCTAAAATTTAAACAATACATAAATATCACAAATATCATTTCGTAGTTGATAAAGTACAAAAGAGAATAAATTTAAAATTAGTACAAGTAATTAAAACATATTATATAATTAAATAAATATACAATTTAATTTCATTAACACACAAAAAGTAATTTTACTAAATTGAAGGGACTAAAGTGCAAAGTGAAAGATTGTCTTCAAAAAATGAAGAAATGGAATAGTGTTTCTTCAAATTTGAAGACACACTATTCACTTCTTCATTTTTTGAAGACAAAATTGAAGTGGGTTAGAGAGAGCAATAGTGCTCAAAATGAAGAAAGAAATGAAGTGGGTTGGAGATGCTCTAACAATAACAAAGTAGGATACAGATGACATACAAACTTTGATTAAAACAACACACTTATCTCTAAACCCATTTTCCTGAGAACCAAAATAATGAATTCCCAGTTGAGATGCGCGGTAGCATGCTTACTACTATATAGTTTTGCATAGCAGGGTGATTAGCTTTTAAGGATTTCCTAACATGTTCAGATATCTCATGGCTAATGAGAATATTATCATGAATAAGGCGTCCCGGAATAAAGGCATTTTGGTTAATCAAACAAGAGAAGAAATATGGGGTTTCATCCGGCTCATAATGGTTTTTGGGATGATCTTACAAAGGGTGTTGCATAAACTAATGGGGCGAAATTGTTGAGGAGAGTTTGACTGTTCTTGTTTCAGGATTAAGGAAATAAAAGTACTCCCACTGTCTTAGAGTAACAGTCTTATTTTTTATTTTGGTACGTCCTATAGTAAGAGTCCTTACTCAAAATGGCAAAAGATGGGACATAATGAATAGTATTTTGGACAACTTTGTCCTTGTGATGCTTGTATAATTACAAAAAAAAAACCACACTTTACTAACTTACTTATATTCACTTGCATTGTGAATAGTATTTTGGACAGTAATGCCCTCAATCCACTTGAAATATTTACTCATTTCCTATTGGTTTTCTTAATAATCGTGCATAATCAAGATAGAAACTCTTACTATGGGATGAATGGAGTATCATTTAGCTGGTCTAAGGTTGAGCACTATTTAGAAAAGATTGAGCTGCGAGGGTTACCTCTTATTTGATATTCTAATGTGATACCGTCCAGTTTAAGAGACTTTTGTTGTCTCACTTGAAAAACGGCTTTCTCAATTTCCGCTTCTGTGAATTCTCTATCGAGCTCATCTTCTCGGATTCTTGTGAGTCTGCTTTTTATATAGCTCACTGTATCTATATCCGGTTGGAGTGGATGGGTGAGAATTTGATTTACCGTCTAATACTAGGATTTTTCATTTTCAGACCATAAAAACGCACCACTAAAGCAGACCACCGTTAAACTAATTGTAGATTTCCCTTTCAAGATTTCTTATTTGAGTAAGTGTGTTTTTTCAACTGATTAAAAAAAACGTGTCTTCAAAAGTGCGGTGACATTTTGTAAACAAGTAAAATCTCACGCGTGGTCACAACTTTGTACATAAGTGAAACTCCTTTTAAAACAAGGTGACACTAATCTATCATAAGCCACATGAAATCACTTTAAAACAAGGTGACACTAATCTATCATAAGCTACATGAAATCATTAACACATTGATACAAAAAAACAATATCACTGTACTAAAAACCAGTATCACTGGCACTCAAAACCATATTCTCATTAACACTTGAAAACACTATAATAAGAGTGCAAGTGGATTGTTATAAGAATAGTTGTAGTGTTTGAAAGTGTCAGATAATGTGTAATTGAGTTTCAACGAATATGTTTAAAGAGTGTCAGTTGTGGTATTTGATAGCTTCAATTCATGTGTTATTGAGTAACAGTGCATGTTTTTTTGAGAATGTCAGTGCATGCGTTAAGTGCATGTGTTAAAGAGTATCAATGATAGTGTTAAAAGACTGTTAGTGGTAGCGGTGTTGTGTTAATAAGTTTCAGTAATTTATAAAAATTTTATCACAAATTTTTTAAAAAGTGGTAGTTATTTACAAAAATATCACTGCATTAAAAAAGAGTGTCACTTATTTGAAAATCTCACCACATAATTTTAATACAAATCTTACATATTTACAAAATACAACAACATATTTTGAAATACCTTTTTTTTTTTTTTTGAAAGAAAAAAAAATCTTAGCGATTTTGTGTTGTTATTTTAGCCGTTTGGGTTTAAGGAAAAATCTTAGTAGCTCATATTACACACTATGTCGGCCCCTCCATAGCAAGTTAGCAAACCCTAACTCTGTTCGAAATCAAACCTTCCTCCCGCCTGAACCTCACCCTCATCCATCTCTCTTCCTCCGCCGGCGGAGAGAGAGAGAGAGAAAGAGATTTCTTCCATTTCTCTCTCTGAATATCAAGAAGCCCTAATTACAGAGTGTTTTACAGCGTCAACACTATCCATCTCTCTTTCTTCTTGTTCTCAATTACTTTACTTGGATAAGAAGCACACAAAAAATCTCTCCTCCCAACAAAATGGCCCTTCTCAAACCCCCTTTGACCTCTTATTCACTCAGATTAATGGCGTCAAGAATGTTTCGTTGCTCTTGTATTCACTCCCAAACCCTCTCTCTTTTCCCTGTTTCATTTTCGCGCCGCCCCTCTCTCCCCCTTAAATCCAGGTACTCAAATTTCATTTTTCTGGAGTTTTGAATCATTTATGAATAATCTCTCCATATACTGCAACCCATTTCACATTTTATGTCTACTTTTTATTTAATCATTTATAAAAGTTTGGTTCATTTCATTTCATTTCAACCCTTTTTACAGTAGTTTTATAGGCATCCTTTTTTTTTTTTTTTTTTTTTTTCTGTTTGAAATTTTAATCTCCTGACTTTTTTTTCTTCATTGCAACCCATTTCATGGTTTTGATTTATTTATGTTTTATTTGCTTATTCTCTATTTTTGTGATGATGTCTTGTTGTTGATTTTGTTTGGGTTGATAAAGGTCAAGCTTGAAATGGAGAGGAGTGTCAAGTCGGCTTATGGTAGCAAGTGCAGTATCTTCAAAGGCTTTTACGACTTCAACTAGAAATGCAAAAGATTCTTATGGTTCTGAACAAATTCAAGTAAGAAATTGCACTTCTCTTTACTTTTTTTTTTTGTTTTTCGTTATTCATTTGTATGTTAATGTCGATGCCAATTATGTTTGTTTTGTATGTTTGTTAATACCATCTGTGGGACGTACATAATACTCCCTCCGTCCCAAAACGATCTCATACTTTTTTCAGCATTATTGCGAAGTATCTTTGAGCAATAATTTTAGGTTGACTCAATTGTACTAATGAAAATCTAAAACTTGTTATTGACACATCATCATCAATACTATCAATAACAAGTTTTAGATTTTCATTAGGATAAATTAATCAACCTAAAATCATTGCTCAAAGTTCCTTCGTGGTAATGTTGAAAAAAGTATGAAGATCATTTTGGGACGGAGGGAGTAATTTTCAGAGTCTGCTAGAGACTAGATGTGATGACTTTTGGTGGCAAGCGCTGTATGACACTTGTGAATAATCTATTTATGGAGTTGTTTTGCCTTGAAAACAGTCAACAACACATTCAGAACACAATATTCGGCACATTGGAGCATTTTGTTCAAGTGTTAGCAAGACGTTAAAATATATTTGTTCTATTTCTTTTCCACTTGTTGGCAGGACACCAGAACTACTTTTAATACTATAGTGCAAGGTTCTATGTTTGAAGAATAAATGCAGCTTCAATTGTAGTAATCTTGAAATTGGCTGTTTTTTTGGCATTCATTAAGGAGAAATTGAAAAGCTTAAAGTCATGCACATGTCTTAAGTTGATTATCTGTAACGTGTTGTCTTTTTTGTTGATCTTTGTTTGGTACACTAGTTATTATGAAACTTCTGAGCTCAGTTGTAAGGTTCTTCAGGATTTTATACCTATTTGACCCTGTTGGAGATAAACACCACAACTTGGCATTTTCTCTTTGACTCATGCACCACTAGAAACTCAAGTAGATTTATATCTAGCCTTCCTAACTCTAGATATTTAAACTTTATATTAGGTAGTTAAGATTTCTGTCCTATTTCTTGAGTAAGAATGCGAGAGATTTTCCTATAAAGTGTGTCAATGTTTCCCCCCCCCTCATATTCTCCCTCAGTTCTAACCATAGAGCTGGATTTCAAAAGTCAAAACTCTTACATCATACTCCCTTTGTCCTGGAAAGTTAGCCCCTCTTTTTTTGTAGTTAATACGAATGAACTTTGAGCAATAATTTAGGTTAATTTTGATTATCTTAATGAGAATCTAAAAATTGATATTGGTAGTATTTATAATGGTGTATCAATAACAAGTTGTAAATTTTCATTAGCATAACTAAAAGGAGCCTAAATTATTGCTCAACGTTTATTCGTAATAACAACGAAAAAAGGACTAACTTTCTGCGACAGAGGTAGTAATATTTTTGTCTTTTGCACCATAGTTCACAAACACACACACACACACATACTCATATTGCATGTATCAATATCATTTTTTTTTTTTAAAGGAAAGAGTACGTGAAAAATAGTGGAGGTTTGTTGGTTAAGTTTGAGGCCTCTTTTTGGATGAATCCAAATGGGAGGTAACACTCGTGTTTAAGAGGAGAAACTATTAGGTTATATATTACTAATACAACAATTACAAGAGCCTTAGTCCCGAAATGATTTGGGGTGCTAACATGAAACATCATATGGATTCATCAATGAGAGGTGGAAAACAATGAAAAAGTGGAGAGATGGTAGAACATAATAGTTACAAAAATTATTAGTATTAATGTAATTTGAGTTTCTTCATTGTAGGTGTTGGAAGGCTTAGATGCTGTTAGGAAACGACCGGGAATGTACATTGGATCTACAGGCCCCCGTGGTTTGCACCATTTGGTAACTTCTTAACTTTGTCACTACTGCTTTCCAATACATTTTCTTCAACTTAACCAAATTGAGACCCAATCCAACCTGCATCGTTCTAGGTTTATGAAATATTGGATAATGCTGTTGATGAAGCGCAAGCTGGATATGCATCAAGGGTGGACGTAGTGCTACTTGCAGATGGTTCAGTGAGCATTACTGACAATGGCCGTGGGGTAAGGACTCACTTTGGCTTTTATAATGAGAAAATGGTGCTTGATTTTCGCTTGATTGACCTTATCGATACACATTTTGCAGATTCCAACTGACTTACATGAAAGCACAAAAAAATCTGGCGTGGAGACCGTCTTGACGGTAATTTTTGATTTCTAAGTTAATCCTTGTAGTACGTAGAAACTTATGCTGATGATTTTTAGTTATTTGTTCCGTCTAGTCAAAGCTGATGGGGACTGGAGGACGGTAAAGTGTAGGAATAGGATATACCGGAAGGAAAAAGAAACTAGTAATTTTTAGAAGGTGAATAGCTATCAGTCACCCAATGTCTGCAAGAATTGGCAGAAAGTTGGGGGAAACAATAAAAGACTTTTTGCAAATTTGTTTATTCAGTTTCCCTCAAGAGGAAAAGATTGATTCTGTAGTTTTGAACTTTGTACTTTTGAAAGATTTCTTGATCTGGTAACAAGTGTCTTTGGATTCTTTGCGTTCTGCTGCACGGTAGACATCAGGTGTGGCGAGTGTAGAGATGGGAGGGGTTTTCTTCTCTGATTTCTTCCGTTTTGGGTTCTTTATACTTGTCTTTTTGTTTTAGTGAACTTCGTACCCACCTAGTACATTTTCCTCCAGCATTCATTACTACTGTTTTCTTGATAATGAAACGTATATGTATAAAGATGTTTGATAAGATGCAACTTAGTCCCAAAAACAGGGGAAAACTGCCCATTTTTCTTCCATACCATTTACCTTGAAATCATCCTTTCAGTTGGAGGAACACAGAAGAGCATGGCATTACAACATCTTTCGTGTATAATAGAACTGACTTTATATTGAAGTTTTATTTAGTCATGTTAATTTTACATCTAAATAATTACATCATTTCTCTGTCATTGTACTTATGGCTCAGGTTGCTTGTTATGGTAATAACCTTTACTAGCTTCTTTTCCCATCATCTCATTTCTTACCAGACATGAGCTTCAACTTTTAGCAGTGAAGAGAAATGAAGTAAAAAACTGTGCTTGGAGAATAACCATGACAAATCCATGTCGTATAAGTGATTTTTTGATGCTGTCTGAGAATATTTTATTTAGACAAATGTGTATATTTTCAGGGACATTTCACCTGCACCTTACCTGCAGTTTTATTACCAATTTGTGGGTGATGTAACCAAAAGAATCATATCTGAACAATGTGTGAATATATATATATATATTTTTTTCTCATAGCCACATCTAACGTGAAGATTCATATTATTTGTTGTGCTACAGGTCCTTCATGCTGGCGGCAAATTTGGTGGTCCAAGTAGTGGTTACAGTGTCTCAGGTGGTCTACATGGTGTTGGTTTATCTGTTGTGAATGCTTTGTCTGAGGTAATTACTAATAACTTCTAACCTTGTCCCTGTTTAGCATCAATTTTGAAAAATATGCTGTATAGATTAAGATTTTCTATTATATTTATGCAAGTTATTTAAGGTTTTATGAGTCTGTTTTCAAGATGTGATTGGTTTTACGTGTTGATCCGGGAGCCAATGAACTTTAGGATCTTAACTTTACATTCATTGGTTTGAAATTTTGATTCAAATACGATGCTGAATCATATGTCTGAAAATTATGGAAATATATGCCTTTACTACTCAGTGGTGTAGTTAGTCTTGAACCAAAATTAATTTGTGGGGTGCATGTTTGCGTTTTTTACATAACCTCATAATTGTAGAAATATATCAAAATGTTTGTTGGTATATTGTACTAGTCTCAGATAATTTTGGCGGCAAGATAAATCTAGTTTCGTTCTCCACTATTTCATTTTAACACGAATCGGGTTTTTATCTAAACTTTAGGTCCTTATATACTTGTCCGTCAATGTCAAAAGCGCTGCAGCATTACTTCCTTTGATTGCAAGGTTCCCCTATGAATAAAAGTTAAATCTCACTGGAGAGGTTTGCAATTCGTTTGCAATCATGATTTCCAACTTACTCTTGAATTTTGAGATTATGGTGTAGTATGTATGCATTGTGGTTCTACTATGTGAGTGTCTAGGTGGTTGCGATATGTGTTTGGTGTGACATGTTGCTATCAAAGAACCTCTAACAATAAAGGCCAGGGGAATGAATGGTTGATTAAGTAAAGAGAAGAATACAATGGCTGATAATGTAGAGAGTGCTCTCTAGTGCACACTAAACCAAGTCTCAAGCAAAATTTCTGTCTCAGTCTCTCGGATGATCAATTAACAATTGACCAGATATAATGTTATGACCCTGGGAGATTTCCTGCTAGAAGTCATCATCCTACTGATCATGTGACGATGACAAAGGTCCCATATGTGTGGGCCAAGTCAACATCCTAGGCTCAGGGAAGAGTATTTCAAGGAATCCTTGTTGTTTAGAAATCAAGGTTCTAGGTCCAACTCAACTTCCTAGGGCTAGGTAAGAGTTCGTCCTTACTGAGCACTTCTCCTTGGGTTAACTTGCTCCTGGAGACTGTTGATAAAGCTGGGATGCGGGCATGAGATCCCTAGTTTCATTAGCTATTGGGTTAATGCACGTGGTCTATGTTGCTAGGCCACCATGGCACCTAGGCACATTCTCACACCTACCCATCCGCCCTTACCCTATTAGGAGATCCTTGTCTATAAGTCAAATAGTTTTAACATTTAGTTTTACTTTTGACCATGATCGTCACAGCATAGCCTCCAGTTATATATATATATATATATATATATATATATATATATATATATATATATGCACACACACACACACACATATACATACATATGTCCTTTATTCATCCTGAAATACTTTTAGTTTATTGGTATTACCTATGCATTTTTATCATTGTTTACCAAGTATGCGCCTTATTTATGATTATGAATACTCATTGTACAAGCATTTAATTACATAGATAATTGAAGTATTCTAGGGGTAATTTAGTCTATTCTGTGTGTATTGATTATCTTTTATTATATGTGTGAAAAGTTTAAAACAAGTATTTCAGGACGGAGGGATATATATATATACTCCCTCCGTCCCATTTTAAATTTCAAAAAATAGTTGGGTACAAAAATTAAGAAAAAAAGGTGAAAAAGGTGGTGTGTTGTGAGTGTAGATGATTTGGTAGGAGAGAGAAAGTGGGGTAGGGAATAGTTAGTGGATAATTGTTGTATGACATGTGGGGTCCACAAATAAAGAAGTATAAGAAACTTTGCTTTTTAGGTTTTTGAAGTTTAAAATGGGACAACCAAAATGGAAATTTTTGAAGTTTAAAGTGGGATGGAGGGAGTATATTATATATATATATATATATATATATATATATATATATATATATCATGATTATTGGGGGTTATAAGTAGAATACCATTGAAACAATATGTAATTCAGAATGAAAAACTACTAGTAATTTTATATGGATAAAGAATTACATATCCAGAGAAAGAAGAGAAATGAAGAAAATGAAAAAGAGTAAGGGACTCCCTCAATAGTGTGCAAGCAAGAGAAACAGATTTTTGTAATGCAATGGAGGGAGTATTTTTTGGTTGATCGACATATATTCATCCGTAACAATATTAACTATGGTGCCTTCAATATTGCAATCACTTTCTACTTGTTTATATTGAGGAGTCTGGATAATTCTGTTATCGTTTTCATTCAACTCAGTCTTATACTTATTTCATTTATTGGTTCGCAGTCACTGGAAGTTACCGTTTGGCGTGATGGAAAGGAATATCAGCAGAGATATTCTCGCGGAAAGCCTATGACAACCTTAATGTACAAGGAGCTTCCAGCTGACTTGAAAGATCGCAAAGGAACATGCATACGGTTTTGGCCTGATGAAGAAGGTTGTTTTGTTCTCCAAAATCCTTTTTAGGAAAAAAGGTTTCTTATATGAAATTACTGATGCTTTGTTTGTTAACTTGTTATGCAGTGTTCACTACTGCGATTGAGTTTGACTACAATACTATTGCTGGACGAATAAGAGAGCTTGCTTTCTTAAATCCTAAGGTAGCCAGATTCATTAGTATCAGATTTATTTGTACAAGCTCTTTCAAACTATTTAAATTTTGCTCATCACATGTCCTTATAACATCTAATATTTTTCTCTCATTTGTATACGCTATCTGATAAGCCTTTAAGTTACATTTTTTAAAAGCTCAAGCTGTCCGATATTATGATTACTATGCTCAACCCCCAACCGCCTCTTCCTGGTAAGAGATAAACAAATGTGCCTGGCTAGGGTATCTCAAATCAAACAGGTGTCATTGCTTATCTGGCTTCCATTTGCAGCATATCTTTAGTGCCATGTTAAGAGTATAGGAGCTGACTACGTTCCATCGAGATTAGACCCCCTTAATATCTCAATTCCCCCCCCCCCCCATAAAGATGTTTTATGTTTGAGCAGTTCTGCATTCTCTACTACACAAGTACCGTTCTGATTTTTTTTTTTTTTTTTTTGTACTGATATACCATGTGCTTTTCCCTTTCAACCTTGGTAGCTTACTATTTCTCTCAAGAAAGAGGATACTGACCCAGAGAAGAACCTACATGATGAATACTATTATGCTGGGGGGTTGGTTGAATATGTGAGCTGGCTCAATAGTGATAAGGTATTCGTTTACTTTTTTTTTCTTCCTTTGCTTGTTGTTTCATGTTTTCTCACCTTTTTAGGCATTTAAATCTGGTTGATGAAAGCAATCCAAGTTGCATAATGTTATTCAAAATTAGAGCTATAAAGTGAATTATTATTCGAACTCTGTAGTTGAGGTAGGCAAAACATCATCTTCCAACTTACCAACCAGGGTAGAATGGCAACTTTTGACGGGTAATACAGTTTGACTCCCAGACTTGGAATAGGAAAGTACATACTTCCTAGACATCTATGGTTGTGCTCGAAGTATTGTTAACAGTATTAGGTAATTAGGTAATTGGAGTATCATCATGTGATGTAGACGCACAACACATAAGTTAAGTGATGAGTGGGTCCCATGCTATATTGTATAAACTTTAACTTAACTCCTTTGCATTCTTAAATTGCTTGAAAAGGTAGGAAATGTGATGACCGTTCTGTGGATTTGATCATCATCAACCTTAGTTAGATGGCGAAAAATAACTTTACACTGGTAGTAACATTGGAGAGGGTTTTGGAAGTAATATCATATTGGCATTTCTATATCCTGCATTGAAACTTTGTCTTTAATATGTTTTATACATTTGTATTTGCACAATTCTTAGTCTCAAGTTCTGAACTTTAATCTCCATAATAACATTGTAAAGTTTCTTTTTCCTCTCTCTCTCTCTCTCTCTCTCTCTCGCTCTCTCTTTCTCTTTCTCTCTCTCTCTTCCTTTTATCACAATGACATATGAGGATTCATGTTAGCCTACCCCAAATTATTTTGGGACTAAGGCTTTGTTGTTGTTGTTGTTGTTGTTGTTGTTGTAATAACATTGTAAAGTTCTTTTATCTCTCAGATTAACATGATTGGTTTTGTTTTGTTGTGTATTGTTATACTCTTTTGCTATGCATGGTGGTCAGTAACCTTTCTCTGATCCAGACACCACTCCATGACGTACTGGGTTTCAAAAGAGAGGCGGATGATGTCGTTATTGATCTAGCTCTTCAGTGGTAAATAACTCTTACTTGCTCTTTGCTTTCATGTTATGTTTGTAATTTTTTATTTCCCAAATTGTTATTCTGAGATGCTTGATTGAGATGACTGCTTGACCAGATTGTGAACAATACAAGAGTAGTGAAATTGATAGTGGTCGCTGCCTAATTATTAAAAATCATCTATTTTTGTGGTTCCAACGATTCCATGAGATGTATTGAGGATAAAGTTGAGTTTTTTGTTCTATATTTGATTTGTATCTTAGGTGTTCGGATGCGTATTCAGATACAATGTTAGGATATGCTAACAGCATACGAACAACTGATGGAGGTACCCACATGGAAGGTGTGAGGGCTTCGTTAACCAGAACCCTCAACAACATGGGGAAGAAGTCAAAACTTTTCAAGGTACGTTTGGCATGATATATCTGGTCCTCTATTCTTCTTCGAATATGTATTTTAAAAATTGTCTAGAATGCAAATTCATAATACTTTCTCCATTTTTAATGCCATTCTCTCTCTCCCATATTCATATTAGCTAGTCAGTTGTTAAATTAAAGTAATTAGCACGTCTAAAAGAAACAGTATGTCTATTTTAGGAGGTCCATTATTAGTATATATGCTTCGTTTATCGGTAGAATTAGAATTCTCTTGTTTCTTAGTTACGTTGTACAACTTATTTTGAATCTTTGTTTTTCCCTTTAATTATTAAAGCAAGTGCTTTTGGATCATGCTGTACATAAACTCAAAGTTCTTTGTCTAAGAGTAGGGTCTTATGCAACTCAAATAGTTGGGTTTCTTTGTCAATTTATGCAACTGTTTAGAACTTCATAACCTGGGTGGCGGTTTTCAATTTCTAAAATGTAGCTTGACCTACATTTGAATTCTCCTTCTCCTTCCTCTTTCCATCGCTGCTCTCTTTTGTTCCATTTTTCAGCAGTGTTTTCCATGATTTTTTTAAACACCTTCTGTAGTAGAACAGCCTCTTCTTTACACTTTTCTAAGGTTCTCTGGTCCACCTAAAATGGGTAAATGAGAAATCTTGGGAGGCATCCGCTGCATCCAAACTTATCAGATTCAACAATGGAAAAGGTTGTACTTGATGGCTAGCATCATAAGCAGTAATAGTTAGAGCTTGGTAACTTCATATTATAAAGAAAGAGGAAATTTGCAAATGGAAGTACGACAGGACAACCTTCCATACGAAAGAAAAGGGAAAAAAAGAAGTATCAAGGAACTGAATCAAGCGTGGGACGGTGAGAGGGAAGGATAACCTAGCTAGATCAGTGAATCTTGGCAAGGGTGGAAAGACACATACAAGACACTTTTTATGAAAACAAAGACTTTATCTATTTGCCAGTCATCTTGAAATAGGAGCCATATGAATCGAGGAGAGAGAAAACAAGAGTTGGAAAGCAATTTAAGGGGAGTATCTCCTAGTCAAACACCTAACATCTCCTTGAAACAAATCTGGTTGCCATCCCTGACTCTTAAGTGGGGTTAATGGGAGTAACAAATCTGGCACCAATGGATGCACTTCCATGAACTCTTGTGAGAAATGGAATCTCCACTCTAGCATCACTCCAATTATGGTGCAAATTGTACTTGCTTGTCATCACTTTATTCCAAGTAGTAAAAATTTCCTTTGTTCTGTCATGCTTCAGACCTTAGGAAAGAAGTCAGATCCACTCTTGATTGACATGATTAGCATCATGCTTTGATTGGTCGCCGAGATCCTTTCGCTTCCACACACAGAAAAATACTGAATTCTACCAAGGTTTATTTGTTCTTATTGACACACTCTACGTCAATTTTTATGATTTGTTATGCTTCTTTTATACTTGTACTGGCAGTGATTGGTTCTTGAATGAAGCACGTGATGCTATATATTGTAGGTTAATCCTGAACTTTTTGGAACACGCTTGATGTAGAGATGATCTGGTGTATTTGATTTCATAGTAATAGTGCTGTAGACTAGTATTTTGCTTATCTTTAAAAAATATTAGTAGCTATAATCTTACCGACATTTGACGTCTTTAGTTGAATCTTTTTCTTGGATATTTTGCATGTAAATAACCAGTGCTCTAAAAGACGGGCGCCTAGGCGCTAGTCGGGGGTGGTCCGCCGCGACTTTTGTAAAATCGGCCAAATTAGGCGCTAGGCGGGCTAGGCGGATTTAGGCGGGATTAGGCGGAGCTAGGCGGGCTAGGCGGATTAGGCGGTCTAGGCGGATTTAGGCGGGCCTAGGCGGAATTAGGCAGGCTCAGGTGGGTTTAGGCTGATTCAGTGAAAAAAAGATTTGTTAATATTTTATCAATATACTACTCCGATCTGGCCATAAATATAAGCAAAAAACCTAGCTTTACACATTTTAAAAAGTTAGTAAGTAAAAAATTGTTCCAAAAAAAAAGTTAGTTAAAGTAGTCGATTATCTTGATTTTATAACAAAAATATATTAATATTTCTAAGATTTCCGCACATTAAAATTACTATGGTTTGAATAACTACATATATATTTATAAAAAAAAAATTAAAAATGCACTAATTTCTCGACCCCGCCTCCGCCCCGCCTAGGCGCTAGGCGTTGCTCCGCTGCCTAGCGTTTTTTAGAACACTGTAATAACAACACATCTGTTCCGTTAGTAATCTTCAGATTCAGTATCTCCGGAGCACGCCAGTCGAGAGAAGTGTGTTTGAAAATACTGAGTTCACTTGATTTATTATCCACTACTTTAGTAGCATAGGCAAAATGCGCAAAATGCATATTATGTTGCAGATTTCTATGACTATAGTTATATTACATGTTTCCCACGTTCATTCAAAATAATGCTTTTGAAATTTATCTTTTTAAAGTATCTGTAGATTATATGCGGTTAAACCAACTACTTCTCAATGCTATTTCTTTAGTATATGTTTGATGTATATGAAAGAAGGCAATATTTGATTTCCACAGGATATCCATGTAATATGTACGAGATGTAGGTATTTTAGTTTTTTTTTTTTACTAATTTAATGTTTGTTTCTGATCCCAGGATAAGGATACCAGTTTAAGCGGTGAACATGTAAGGGAAGGACTTACTTGTGTAGTCTCTGTCAAAGTAAAAAATGCAGAATTTGAAGGGCAGACAAAGGTAAAATAGTCATCTTCCAGGTTATAATTTTTGGGCTGTCAGTATGTAAACTTACCAACTCATCTAAAAGCGTAATCTGTTAGATAGACCTTAACGTAGTAGTCCTTTCATCACATCCGAAAGGATTATTACATACTCTGTCTTCTTCATCGCAGGGCTGAAAAATGTTTACTTATCCTATTCCACTTTTGCTTACAGTCGAGGTTGGGAAATCCAGAAGTGCGAAGGATCACTGATCAGGCTGTTCAGGAATTTCTTACTGAATATTTGGAGTTACATCCAGATGTTCTTGAAGCTATCCTTTCCAAGTCCCTTAGTGCTTTCAAGGTACTCATTGTTTTTCATTACGGGAAAATTGATACGCCACCAAATTATTATGTATCAAATCATGTGCTTAATTGGTTTGTTTAGGCGGCTCAAGCAGCAAAAAGAGCAAGGGAATTGGTGAGACAGAAGAGTGTCTTGAGAAGTACGTCCCTTCCTGGGAAACTTGCTGATTGTTCAACAACAGATCCAGGAAAATCTGGTATGCTCATAATTTCTTGTCTTTTTGGAGTTGTATAGACAGCAACTGAAAGCATCTGATGTCGTTGATTCTTATATGTTTTGTTTGGTTGGGAGACCTGCTGTCCGCCAATACAGGAATAAGTTTCAGATGCTTTGAACATGCCCTATTTTGTAATGTTAGAAAAGATCAAAGATTATTATTATTATATATATTTTTTTTAGCTATCGAAAGAAAATTATTAATAGAGAAAATAATGTAGAATGGACAGAGGGTGACAACCACGTTACAAGCAAAAAGTGGAAAAATAACTAAACAAAGAAGAAAGAGAAATTAACAAGTGAAAATCCTAGCGATACAGTAAAGCATTGGTTGTCAATCCTGGCAAAAAGCTGCAACACCTTTACTGCCGAAGGCACTCAATTTGAAACACTGTGAGAAGACTAAACAGCATCTTCTCCCTCAAATGCTGAGAAGGTGATCCCTAAGAATCATTGAATTCCTGTCCAAATTATTTTTGGAATATCAAATACATCCAACGCTAAAAACCTACTATATTCACTGTCCCAGAACAACTAATGAGGTCATTCACTGATGAATGACACATCCAAGTTTGCCCCATATTAAATACTCCCTCCGTCCCGCCGAAAATTGCAAAAAAAAATCATGGCACAAGAATTAAGGGAAAAGTGAAAAAGGTGATGTGTTGT
The DNA here is from genome assembly GCA_026119855.1 of Campanula takesimana. Classification (NCBI taxonomy): domain Eukaryota; kingdom Viridiplantae; phylum Streptophyta; class Magnoliopsida; order Asterales; family Campanulaceae; genus Campanula; species Campanula takesimana. The sequence continues at coordinate 346,127 of JAOWBW010000298.1, read as the reverse complement.
GAGTGTTGATAGTTGAGTGGGAGAGAGAAAGTGGGGTAGAGAATAGTTAGTGGGTTAGTGGATGTGAGTATGAGAAGTGGGACCCACTAATTAAAAAGTATTAAAAACTTTCCATTTATGGAATGTGCAATTTCTATGGGACGCCCATTTTGGTAAGTTTTGCAATTTTCGGTGGGACGGAGGGAGTATATGGTTTAGCTGGTCAGAAAAGCCACATGTTTAGAGCCAATGTTTGTGAACCTTATTATTTTCTTTCTAAAAACTTTGTTTGTCATGTGTGTACTCGCAAAATATTGCTATGGGATCTCCATTATGCACTCCCATATGTCGGTGAGGTTTGAGGAACATCATCTATGTAACAATAAGCTTCATATGCCCTGTTCTTTTTGAGTGTTGCAGAAATATTTATAGTCGAAGGAGATTCAGCCGGAGGAAGTGCAAAACAAGGTCGTGATAGGTTTTTTCAGGTGACCTTTCGATTTTCTCTTTCTCTGGTCAGGCAGTGGTTTCGAGTTTTTTTTTATTTCTCTCAAGTCCATGAGCAGTAGTCAAATCTTATTTCTTGGTATATTTATTAATTTACCATTCTTTTATCTATCAAACATCATATAAGTGCTCAGAGAATATATATGTATATCTAACCAGTAATTGTCAAGCATGGCACTTTACTGTTTTTTTATATAAATTTCTTCTTAATCTGAAAAGGAAAAAAATAAAAAAATAAAAATTACTAGCCGTATCTAGTTTGAAATGGTAGATGGACCTACCCTGAAACCTAACTAGTGCCAGTCAACATTTATTCCTTGAGTAAGTGTCCTCAAGTCTACTAGTAACCTCCTCCATAGCTCATACTTCAGCTTGTTACTACTTATCCCATGATACATTGTATCTTTGTACTTCAAATCTGCAACTGAACATTTAGTTTGGGGTATGCTTTTGATTGAGCTACTGCTTAGCCTCTTGGCACGTGATGAACTATGACTTAACGTACACATTAATGTCTTAAGGATTCTTAAATACTCGTAAATGTGGGTGATATGATCTGTGGTATTTTAATTTTCTGATTTTGGTGCATTGGATCAGGCTATACTTCCTTTAAAGGGAAAGATTTTGAATGTAGAGAGAAGGGACGAGGCAGCAATGTACAAGAATGAAGAGATTCAGAATCTAATTCGTGCGCTGGGTCTTGGCCTAAAGGTTGTCTGTACACAAAGGTTGACTTTTTTCTTGATGCCTGCTTGGCTTACTTTTGTTCACTCATTCCTTTGCTTCAGGGAGAAGAATTTAAAAAGGATGCTCTTCGTTATCACAAAATCATAATCTTAACGGATGCTGATGTTGATGGCGCCCATATTCGGACATTGCTCTTGACCTTTTTCTATAGATATCAGGTATACCTCGGAGGTGGTACTCCTCTATGCTATGCATTTGAGGAAAAAATAAACTTGAAATTCATTCCATCTTCACAGTCAATCTGAGTTATACAGATTCCATTTTCTACAGAGAGCTTTATTTGATGAAGGTTGCATATATGTTGGTGTTCCACCCCTATACAAGGTTTGCTTTTACCTTTGGTTGTTCCAAGATATTTTGTACTCCCTCTGTTTTAAAATAATTGTCGCTTTTACCCTTAAATAATCCAATTTTTAAGGTGTTTATGTGTGTACAAGACAATCATTAATAAGGGATAATTGACACAAAGTGGTAAAAAGGTCTTGATAAGTGTCAAATATTTTGGAACAAATTTTCACTTCTAAAACGATAAATATTTTGAAACGAAGGGAGTAGTATGTTCATATGGATGATTAACTGCTGCTACTATTTTGAATTGTGAGGGGTAGAAATTACCATTTGTGAAGGGATTCCATTGACAATGTATTGATATCTCAAGATTTAAGCTCTACTCTGAGCAAGAATACCCCAGAGAAAATTCGTAGGTAATGGAAGTGAAGTTAGAAATGGGTTTATGGTTGAGGGTAGGAACATATTTCCATTTTGCAGTTTAGATGCGTACATCAATGACTTACCTTGTACCTGTGAATGTGTTGGAAATTTGTTCTGAGAAAATTGGTGTTTGACCCATAGTTACCAGGAACGAGGGACAGTTTGGGACGCGGGACGGAACGAGGAACGTTACTTAGTAGATTTTGGGTATGTCAGGGGTAAGATCAGTTGGAATGCCATTGGGGAACGCTGTACGCTTTAAAAAGTAATTTGGGTCGCCACTAAATTTGATACACACATATACATATAATAAAATATTAATAAAGTACTTAACTAATTAATCACCTTTGCTTGACAACCCAGGTTCGTGTAGCAAACAAAATCAATTCCGAAGGCCCAATAGGATAGACATCCAGTCCACATGACAAGAGCATTGAGATTATGGAATTATAAAAATAAAACATAGGGTTTCTGACTTTCTGTAGTTGGGCTTTCTGCTAGCATTTTCCATTCTCGCCGCAGAGCTCCCCAATTTTGACGTAAAATTGGTGAGTCTCTCACTCACGCACAAACACACACTATCCGCTTTTGAGGCCGAATCAGGCTACTCAAGAGTCATCCATTAACGTTGACACAGGGGCCAATGAAGAGGTAACCATGCGACTAACCTCAAAGGTTAATTTCTATATTATCTTTTTTTTTTTTTTTTTTTTGTTACAATGGTTAGTAATCTGGGCCGCGTTCCCCAACGATCCGAAACGAAAATGAATCAGGAGTCGGGACTCAGTTTCTAGGACGAGGGGAAAGGTGCTTTCCAAGTAACTATGGTCTGACCAAATTTAACAAAATTTTCCATGCTTTTTCATTTTATGAAAATAAAAACAAGTTGCAAGCTACATTTTAAAATAGATTAAGATACTACTCCCCCGTCTCAAATTAAAGTTCTTAATTTAACTTTGAACGCTTATTAAGAAACCCACGTAAAATGGGGGCGTTAGTGAAGTATGTTGGGGATATAATTGTTTAAAACACTGTTCATGATTCGAGTGGGTAAAAAGAAGGTTGTGTAAGTAATGGTTTTTCTGTAATTTAGATTTAGATAAAGTGGTCCAAAAGATTGTTCATAATATGCCATTTAAAGATTAAAGGAAAGAAAGAACTTTAAATTGGGACACCCAAATAGGAAAGTAAGAACCTTAAATTAGGACAGAGGAGTATAATTAATTTCTCAAAACCATTTCGGATGATTGAGAATTAATAATTAACTGTTATGCAATTTAATAATGTTATTTGAAGAGGTATGAACCAGATACACTGAATGTTGATATTTTCACAACATTCATAAACTTGTATGATTAGGTACGATTGAATTGTCCTGATTCAATGTATCTAGAAAAAATGTATATTCGTAGAAAGACACCATAATTCTTTAAACATTACAAGGAGATCCCCTCCATTTGTCTATTCATTCATTCATTCCAAACATTCAGAGAATTAGCATCGGTTAGAAATAGGAGTGAATCATTTTAGAGCATTATTTCCTTGTAAGTCCAAAAGTTCTAAATTGTTAGGAGAAATAATAACACTAAATAAAGGCTTTATTAAATATAACGACATGATAAAATAAAAATGAACCAAAATGTATAAAGGCAATTTATCCGAGGCATAAATATAGAACGAACTAGAAAAATGGGGAAGTCGAGTCTTGTGATGGCACAATCTCCCCAAGAAGAATTTGTCTGGTACAAGTGCTCACTGTTCTAGGCAATCTTTTCTAACAGAAAATGACTTTACAGTCTTTGATAGAATTTGATACAAGCACTTCAAATCAAAGACTTAAGCGAACTAAAAATGTATTTAAAACTTCCTAACTTGAAGGATACACAATACAACAAGGGGGTCTATTTGTCATGTGTCAAGAGTTATGGTGTCTTTCTACGAATTACGTGTAGAAATTTTTTATATTGAATCCGGATTCCAGACAATTCAATCATACCTCATCATACAAGTTCATGAATTTTGTGGAAGTATCCACATTCATTGAATCAGGTCCATACCTCTTCAAATAACATTATTGAATTGCATAATAAATAATTATTAATTCTCATTCATCCTAAATGGTTTTGAGAAAATAATTATATTATCTTAATCTACTTCAAAATGTAGATTGGAACATGTTTCATTTTTATAAAATGAAACGACATGTAACGTTTTGTTAAATTCGGTCAAACACCAATTTTGTCAAAACAAATATCCAACAGAATATGGAGTTCACTTCCATAGATAGAATAATTCAAAATTTGTATTGAAAGTTCTATTTATGAAACAAATGTTGTATAGTTACTAAAATCTGAGAGAAAGCGTCAGTATTATCTGTCTATGTTAGTCGTTCATCATGTTGTTTTAGTTAACGTTAGAGCTTTTACTGTTTCAAGTGATGTTTGAGCAAAGAATGATTGTTAAACGTCTCTGGAAGGAATTTATGTTCAAAAAGTAAATTCTCTTTTATGAGGTGCATCTACATTAGTTTTGAGAGGTCTGTTGGTTTGTGAGGGTTAGTCCATATCGGGAGGTGAGTGTAAAATTTATGCCAGTGACTATTAAAGGATCCTCTGAATATTATCCACTTTCATTATTGTTTTTGCTGAAATATCAGGTCGAGAGGGGGAAGCAAGCATTCTATTGTTACGATGAATCAGAACTTAGACAGCTTCAAAGAACATTTCCTGCAAATGCATCATATAACATTCAGAGGTTTAAAGGTATGAATACACCATTAAAGTTTACCACACTGTTATTTTGCCTTCTCAAAAGTGGAAATATACGTATTGCAGTAAGAACACTTACCAATGCATTGGCTATTCACTAACTTATTGACGGGCGTTTGCAATGTAAAATATACTGAAGACTGGGTTTATATTATTAAGTACTCCCTGCGTTTCATAATAAATGTCGCTCATTCTTCTTTGGTATGTCCCTATAATAAAATGTCGTGTTTATAAATAAAGAAGCAACCTTAGTTTATATGCATATGAAAACCAATAATCTGATTATTATTAGTGTGTTCGTAAATGGGTATTCAGGTTTGGGAGAAATGATGCCGCTCCAGTTATGGGAAACAACTCTAGACCCAAAAACTCGGCTGCTAAAGCAGTTGGTTGTTGAGGATGCAGCTGAAGCTAATGTTGTTTTCGCTTCTCTCATGGGAGCTCGCGTAAGCTTATATTTTTATCACTCCCTCCGTCCCGGAACAGTTTTCTATCTCTCTTGTTGTTTATTTGTATTTTTATGGGAATGTTTGTAGGTGGATGTGAGGAAGGAGCTTATACAAAAAGCTGCAAGGAAGATCGATCGTATGCATCTCGACGTTTGAATTTACTCAACTCAGCATTAGAAGGGGAAAATTTGTAGTAGCTCGGTGTTTCGGAAGGTTAATTGGGCTTGGTCTCGCCTGAAGTCCGTTCGTTCGGCCTGCATGAATTAGGGCTTGGTTAAAGCTTTAAATATTAAGGCCTGGGCTTGAACAAAAATTTTGGATCATCTAATTACGCCCCCCCACATAGGCCCGTTTCAAAGGGTGTATATATACTAATTATTAGTTATATATCAATATCAAATATATATGTCAGACTAATTTTCATCTTCTCCTTTTATTAACTTTTTAAGTTTTTACCTGTTCATTACCCTATAGAAAGAACATGCAACTTGTTAATCATCTCTACAAATGAAGGTTAGTGTATATTCAAAAACGTTAGATGCCGCGAGGGCCGGTTGATTGGAGAAGACTAGAAGAGGGTGTTGTTCGGGCTCGGCAGATGTGGTGTTTATACGGAAGATTTGTGGCGTGGGGTGGTGTTAGAGGTGGCAAAATGGGTGTTTCGGTTACGATTATTATCCATTTGAAATTTCATTTTTTAAATTGTTGTGCATGCCAAAATGTAAGATAGCTCAAAAGCATGATAATCTTAATAGATTTGTTCATTGATCAGAAATTGTTACCCCCAAGTGGTGTGATAGAGAATATTTTCTTTTTTTTGGATATAGTTCATTTTCGGCAGATTTTTATGAATTTTGTTAAGTCTTATCAACAAATATTAACTTTTTAGTGGAGCTTTCCTCAGACCATCTACAATGGTTAACTTTTTGGGTGTTGAATGGCCATTAAACAAAGAGGAAGGTGTTGAATGAGTGCAATGGTTTGTTTAATTGGGGGGGGGGGGGGGGAATGGAACTTGTGTTGAATGGATTCAACACAAGTTCAATGAAGAAATGGTCAGCCGAGTGGGACACGCGGCGGCCAAAGATTGGGTGGACATGGCGCGTGTAACACACGCGGAGACAAAAGCGCGTTTGCGCTGACGGAGCAGTTTTTTTTTCCTGGTTGGGCCACGTGTCTGAATTTGATTGGCTATCTTTATTTTCGGATTATTTTCTTTTATCCCAATTATTTGAGTTCAATTATTTCACAGAAAATGATTTTTTTTTTATATTTTTTTTACACCAAAATTCCTAAATTTTTTCTCTATAAATTGACATAAGTTTCATTGTATTTCGAAAAAAAAAAAAAACCCATCTTTATCTTGAAATGGATCCCAATAATAACTATTTCAATACTCAAAATTCCATTAAAAAAATTAATTAAGTGTGAAGTTTTTTTTTATTACTATTATTTTACTAATCATAAAAATAAAGAATATAAAATAAATTTTAAGTGGTGGGGTATAGGATGATGAGTGTGAAGGGTGTTGAATGGGGGATTAAACAAACCGTTGTAAGGTGTAAAAGTTGAATGGGTGTTGAATGGATGAGTTGGAAGAGAGAGAAGATGATGTGGAGTGATAAAGTGGGTGTTGAATGGAAAATGGTGTTGAATGGAAAATGATGTTGAATCCATTATAGACGGTCTTAAAGGACGGAAAAATGATAGGCGTGTATAGGAAATTTATACCACATGCCTGTCAACGTTTTAAACTACCCACTAACTAATCTACTATAATTACACACTCACGTTAATTTTAATTTAGAGGCTTTGATCAATAAATCAATAATCCCCCCACTAAATAAAAAAGATCAATAAGTACAGACATTTTTAAAACTCACTAATTTTTTTTTTTTTTTGACTTTTTGCAAGACCAAAATGCCCTCAAATTTTTTAAAATTTAATATCTCAAAATCTACATATCGAAAAAAAATAATTCGAAACCACCGTTTAATTCGTATTATCAAGACGAATCAAACAAGTACACTCAACATATAATTAAATCTATATATATATATATTAAAGTTGGTGAGGAGGGCTATGGTGTTGCCACATATACAAGTCTTAGAGAAATGTTGCATTTGGTGTTGCCACATCATTACCACTCTTATAAATAAGAGACTTTTCAAATTCTTTTTTCTTAGCTAATAGTATTAGCTAATAGTATTAGTTACTATATAAGGTAACTATTATAGTTAAATACTATAGTTAACTAATACTTATAATAGTAATAGTTACTATAATAGGTAACTAATATAGTTAACTACTATAGTAACTAATACTTATAATAGTAATAGTTACTATAATAGGTAACTATTAGTTAACTACTATAGTAACTAATACTTATAATAGTAATAGTTACTATAATAAGTAATATAATAATAGTTAACTATATACTTATAATAATAATAGTTACTATAATAAGTAACTATTATAGTTAACTACTATAGTAACTAATACTTATAATAGTAATAGTTACTATAATAGGTAACTAATATAGTTAACTACTATAGTAACTAATACTTATAATAGTAATAGTTAACTATTACTACATACGTCCTAGAGTAAGAGTCCTACTTTCTATTTTGATACGTCACAGAGTAAAAGTCTTTTTCCTAAAATGACAAATAATCTTTACTATTTATCTCAGTTATTCCCTCTCCTATTTTACTTTTATACTCACAAAATCAATCAACTTATTTTTCACTCTCACTCATTCTCTCTCCTAATTTACTTTTACACTCACAACATTTACTTTACTTCCATCATTTCTTAATTTTCGTGCAATTGGGAGATAGGACTCTTACTCCGGAACGGAGGGAGTAATATTTAACTATTATAACTAACTAATACTATTAATAGTATTAGTTAATTATAATAGTTAAATATAATTGTTAACTATAATAGTTACTATATAAGTTAATTATTATTATTAATAGTATTAGTTAATCATAATTGTTACAATATATATTAACTATTACTATTAATTATATTATTTAATCATAATAGTTACTATATATGTTAACTATTACTATTAATACCATTAGGTTTTTTGAAATATTCATACAACAGACTTAAATGTATTTCTAAATTAATTAAAAAATATATTTATTACAACTATGTACAACTAAAGCTATGAAAATGTTTTGATTAATTTAAATATACATATATTTTCAAATAAAATTATTATGTTAATTTATCAATTAAAAACATCAAAAAAGGAAAATACAAAAAATATTAACGGAATAGATTCCCGTGCACAGCACGGGTTACCTACTAGTATTAGGAAAAGAAAACTCCCTCTCTCCCAGAGTATATGTTCATTTTCCTTTTTTAGTCTATCCTAGAATATATGTCCACTTTCTAAAATGACAAAAAATCTTTATTATTCCTCCCACTCACACTCTCTCATATTTACTTTTATACTCATAACACCAATGAACTTACTATTCACTCATACTCATTCTCTCTCTTACTTTACTTTTATACCCACAACACTTATATCACTTTCATCATTTCTTAATCTCCGTGCAAATGAGAAGGTGGACATATACTCTGGGATGAAGGGAGTATTATATTTTTACTTGTAAAATAATTTCTCAATAATTTATCAGTTGTGTGATTTCACAATTGTACGATTTCAATGTTGTGTAATTTTACCGTTGTAATAAATGGGACATCCATTTCTCAGTTATTCACACATGAGTTTGAGTATAACAACTGGTACATTCATTTCTCAGTTGTTCACACACGACTTTAAGTATAAAAACTAGAACATTTATTTTTCAGTTGTTCACACATGAATTGAGTATAACAACTGAGAAATTCATCACTCATTTTTATACATGGCACTCAATTTCACAGTTGTTTGCTGTCAAATGCTCTTTAAACAATTGTGAAATAAAATTTTCAGTTGCTTAAAGCTAAATAATTGGTTAATAATTGTACTTCGTCAAGTTTGAATAACGAAAGTTGGTTTTGTTAAGTTTTATTAGTGAATTTTTTTTTTTTTTTTTTTTTTATTTTTTTTTTTTTAAAGTTTTGATAAGTTTTTTTTTTTGAAAAATGTTACTACCTATGTCCTTAAATGAATGTCCAAATTTCATTTTAAGGGACATAACTTTTTGTACAATTTGATGAAAAATTCATATTTAATCTTGTAGTTCTCTTTACAAACATTTAGTTTTTACAAGTATAAAGAGACTGTTGTTTTTTTTTTTTTTCGAAAAAAAACATTTAGAGACAAAATTATGATCAAAATGGACACTCATTTTGGGACAAAAATTTCCTAAAAATGGACACTCATTTAGGGGCCGGGGGAGTAGCTTTTTTGGAAGTAAAAACAAATACTCCCTCCGTTTCAAATTATCTGTCGCTTTGGGAGTAAAAAATTGTTTCAAAATATCTGTCGCTTTACTATTATCAATACACTTTTACCCTTTTGTCTCAATTATACCCTTATTAATGATGGTGAAAGTATCTCTTATGCAAACATTTAATTACCTAGAAAGTTGAACTATTTAGGGGCAAATGGGTCTTCTTAATATGCATTAATTATATTTCTTAATATATGTGAAAAAAAATCTAAAACGACATATATTTTGAAACGGGGGTATTTATAGTATAGAGTTGTTAACTTTCTAGTCCGACCAGGTGGCAATGTATATTTCAAACTAAACAAAACCCTGTCATCATAGTTAATAGGTGGACTCGTCTCCAAGAGAATATCCAACAGAGTATTCGAATCGTTTGCCAACATTAACAAGAAAACTTTTAAATCAAAATTGCAAAATCCCCAAAACTCCTTGTAATCACGATGCACGTAAACTAATTTTAATTTGCCTTGGACCTGGAGGTCTGTATTTTCCACCAACAAATTTGTTTTCGCTTAATGATTTTCTTCGCAATATTTCTATGATACTTGTATATATTGATCAGATTTTTTGTTGGGTTTTACTTTTGCAATAGCTCAGCTGCATTTTGTGGCAAATTATCCATATAATAATTTTTTTTTTGTTAATGGGTTTAGTGTACTGCACATAAGAAGATTGATAATGTGCCTCAATTTTGGTTTAATTGCTGTATTTGATCTCATTCAGCTGTTTCTTTGATCATCCAATGGTCCAGTATCAATTAATATTAGATGGGGTTTTATTTGACTGGAAATATGATAACATTAGATGGGTTTGATTTTTTGTTCAGGTGCATTTTGTGGGATATGATCCATATACAAGTATTTCTTTTAAAGGGGTTACTGCACATAAGATGCTTGATAATGTGCCTCAACTAAATGAATAGCTTGCTATATAGTATATGTTCAAGTTCAAGTTTGCTTTAGTTGCTGTATTTGATCTGATCAGCTGTTTTTTTGATCGTGCACTCGTCTTGTCGGATAACATCAGATGGGTTTGATGTGATTCAAATAATGATAAGTTCAAAAGTTTTGCTTTGATTGATTCTATCCATTAGTAGGCAGAAAATGGAAATCATGCTTCTTTCATTGCTTGATAAACGAAAACTCCTCGTACCAGAAATATTGTCTTGTTTCCTTTTTGAAAAGTCAGCCTAAGACAATATCAAGTTTCATTTTTCATATGTTATTTATGTTTGGGCTTCAAAGTTGTCAGTCGTAAGAATATATAGTGACTATCAATAACAACTTCTTTAAACTGGCAAGAAATAGTAAATTGGTATAAATGTTTGGGCAATCATTAATCAAGTTGATCAAAATTATTCAAATGTGACGATCTTTGTGGGACCGAGGGGGAGTACTATCGATCGGTTTTGTTTTGGATCCTTGCCATATACATCATCAGTTTCATCTTGTTTTCTTTTCTAGAACATGCTTTGTTACCATAATTATATACTTATTTAAGAAATCTTTTGATATGAACACAATACAGTTTGCCACACTAGCTTCCGTTTAATGCAATGTTTTACTAACAAGAATACAGGAGTGATTCGAATGTACATATCAATATGTATGAAGAGACACGATGAACTCCTTTCTAGTGGTCAAATACTAGGGAGCCTGTTGAACTTGATTATATCAAGAACTCAACCTATCTATATGTGTTGTCGACAAATTTTATTGGTATTTCCTACATCCTTACAGAAATTTGTATTCTCTAAGGTTTCTTATAAACGTTTCTCCAATTGCAGAGCCATCCTTCACAAAAATGGCAGGACGTCCGATTGGAGCTTCCACCCATTCTTCTGATCCTTGTTTTGCGTATAGATTTCCCGTCCAAATGTGTTTCCATGAACAAGTTTCTCCTATTGGAAAATAGACCTTCACGTCGGTTTTGCCTTTGTCAAGAACAGGTACCACTAGGATCTCGGTTCCTACCAGAAATTGCTGATAAGTCAAGGTGTGTACGTGTTCATCATTTGGGTAATGGAGAAATAAGTGTCTGCACACAGGAAGGCCTTTTTGAGAAGCTTCCTGTTAAGTTGATAAGCACGCATAACACAAACAGAATTAGTACTAGATCATTATCATTTCAAGAAATCATATACTCCCTCCGTCCCATAATAAATTTCACTAAAACACTTACCTTATTTAGAAATGAGAAATTTATTTCAAGAAATCATATGGAGGGAGTATTAGATATCAATGAAGTTCTGACATTACCTTGACTAGTTGCATCCTGTAAAACTTCCAAGCTTTGTACACTTTTGCAAACCGTGCAAAATGTGATAAAGTTTTCTGGTTTGAGTAGAACTGGCTGTTTAGAGATGGCTTGTTTCCCTGATAGAAAATGGTAACAATAAATAAACAAATATATTTTGTAATTTGTCTAGAAAAATAAAAATGAAACCGGATAAATGGGATGGTTAAGATATTGTAACTTACTTCGTGTGTTCGAAATACAGTGGTGAAAGCATTTAACTCCATCCATCTCAATAGCAACTCCTCACTTCTTTGATACTTGATGAATGGTACGTTTACTGCACAGTAACCACCTATGTCACTGTGGTTAAATGCATACCCAGATAATCCGCTACTCAGCAACCCAACTACAGAACTTTTTATCCCGTCATTTGCCTGCCAACTTACCATTTGGTCCCCCTCCCAGAATAGCATTGCCCATTTAGGACTATTTCTGAAGCCTGCCCTCATGAAGAAAACTAATGACTCTTCTGGATCTTCCTTCTCCTTTCCCTCAAGACTACTTTTCCATTCTTCGATAAATTCCCGGTTTATTTGGGCCCATAGCTCTGGATATCTATTATGAGCAGATACAGGATCTTCACCTGAAAATTTATGTAAAGTAACTCATTTGCTTGGAAGGCCTTCACCAAAGTCAGCCATGTGTCCACACAAATTGGTTTGAACATAGGAATTAAGATTCAAACCTGAATAGAGGTAGGCATCTACTGGAAGGCCTTCACCAAAGTCAGCCATCCATCCCCTAACTCCATCATTGACCATTTCTCGTAGAATCTTCTTGAACCAACTTGAAGTACGTGGGTGCGTTAGATCCAACATTCCCACATCAAAAGCTGTATTAGGTACCATATACGGTTCTCCATTCTTGTCCCTCACTAAGATTTCCAACTTCTTTGCCTCCTCAAAGAGGTTTCTCTTTACATCTGGCTTTGTATCCATCTACAATAACACAGGAGAGAATTCAACACACAAATTTACAACAAACTGGGAAAGATTAGGAAGGGTAATTTGGGTAATTAGCAAAGATAAAGATAGTTACCGAAGCTAGACAAGGGTTGCAATATGTCATCACTTTTATATGCTGAGCATTAAGATCTTTCGTTAATTGCTGCCATCCCCAGTACCTTGTTCTATCAACTTCCCAATTCCACCATAGTTGTGAACCTATCACTGTCTTCCTCTGTCCCACCCAGTCCTATATTACAACAATAATCATTCATTTCTATTAAAATGTATCAAGTAATTTGAATTTACCTCAATCGAGTATCGACTAAACTTGTAGTATGAACTGAGAATTGGTAAAATTTCAAGTGCAGATTACCTGCAACCAGAATGCTGATATGGGGACATCATGGCTCTGTAGTTCCTCCCAAACATGGCGAACAGTATCTGTTCCTCCTTGCATTCCCACAACTGCCCCAGAAATTATCCAATCAGGAAGAACCGGAGGTCTGCCAATTGAGTCTGTGAATTGTTCAATGAGCTCAGGCGGTGAGTTTCCATACAATATTCTACCTTCAACGAAATCCCCATGAATCTGCAATCGTGGTTCCATTTACAAATTTAACAAGCAAGTGAAATATTGCAGGTTGCTAATGTCTTTGTTTCTTGGCTCTGATTTCATAAAAGTTGTTCTAAGCCTCAAATTATCGTAAATATTATACCACTTGCAATATCAGCTACTATATGTTACCTGGAGCTGAACCCTATCGTGTTTTGTCAGGTCGAAAACTGAATAGTTGTATCCTTCAAGATAAAGCGACCTCATCTTCGAGGTCATATAAAATGGCGAAGGAGCATATGTTGTACTCCAATCTCCTCCAGCCCTGAACAAAAACATCGATTTTGTCAACTCTTCCAACATCCAACCTTGACAGGTAAAAAGATTTCTGAATTAAAATTAATGATTGTGTGAAATAATTTAAAAACTGTATGTGCACTACCTGTAGCTAACCAAATTAGCAGCAAAAGTGATTGGTTGATCCCCTCTCCCAATCCCTTGTTCTTGAACAAATATAGGCACCCTTTTTCCCTTGAAGTCCATATAAGAGAACTGCTCACCAAAACCAAAGAATCTCTCATTCCTTTCACTCGCATACGTTAGACAAATCCTATTGAAATCTGCAGTCACTGCATCCTTTATTGCCACATTTTCCTCTTCCGCTGATGAAACCGAGGTGAACCCTTTTCGCCTTGAAAATAGTCTACCAATGTGAAGGCTCCGTCTCCGAGCTCGAACCAACTTCTTGATTAAACCTCTGTAACTTCTTGGGGAGTGTCTTTGGGGAGAACCAAGATTGGGTTTTCCAAGTCTTACTTGAAACCTAATTTGATTGCTAGTCTTTTGGTCAAACAGAACCCAGTACTTAACAGAAGCAAAAACTCCCCTCTCCATAAACTGCTTGTTTTCTGGCATCTTCTTCTTTTTCATCTTCTTCACACCAAGAATCCTACCAGTTATTAACAAAACAGGGGATGGGGCGGTTGCGAACTCCGTTTTCGAATCAAACCCATATAAAAGATCATGATCATTACTTACTAAACTTGAATTATCAAGATTTATGGATCTTATGTTTTCAACCGTCTGATGATTACATACCAATTGAATGTTTCTGTCTTTGATAACAAATGATCCCCTGCTTTCTTCAATCTCTGTTTCAGCCATAGCTGTGGAGACAAAGGGTTGACCAGGGATAGTTGACCATATTGACCTTGTGGGTTGAGAGTTGTGAAAAATGGAGAGGGACCCACCATTTTCTGATGTCCAGGTTAACTGAAAATCTTGACCAATAGGGAAGATTTGGTGGGAAGGGAGTGTTTGGGGGTTGGCAAAAAGAGATCCTTCAATGAATTGGAGAGAATTTGTGTTGCCTGGGAATGGGTTGTTGAGGTGTCTGTTGTGTTTCTTGGTGATCTTGAGAGATGTTGTCATATTGACAAATTAGGTATAAATTATTCTGTTGTGTGTGTTTTCAGTGTGTGTTTATAGGGAGGGAGAGGTCAAACTCTTCTTCTACTCCCACGTCTCATTTAAAATTTCAAACCTTGTCCTTTAGAGTTTTCATAAAAATCCCAAAATCCAAAAGTGAAAAGTTTTTAATAATTTTCAATTAGTAGGACCCACTTGTCATACTCACATTAACTAACCCACATATTATTCTCAACCCTACTTTTTCTCTCCCACCCAACCATCTACACATATAACTCATCATCATATATATATATATATATATATATATATATATTTATATTTTATGTCATGCATTTATTTTGCAATTTAAAATGAGACGGATCTAAGTCTTGTAAAATGAATGCTAAATTGGTGTTTTACGTACGAAGATTCTATCAACTTTCCAATTTGTGGGTGGACTTTTATAAATAAGTAGGGACAGAATAAAGTGGTGAAAAGGGGATCCAGAAGCTAGATAATATTCTAATGTTAAACAACATTTTAGACTTGAACTCAATAATAAAAGGGGTAATGACAATTTAGGGTCCAAAGTTTAGGGGGGTGTGTGCTAATAGGGGTCTGATGTATCAATTTTCTCAATTTAGGGTTCAAAGTTGACAACGTTAGTCAATTAAGGGTTTTTGGACTAAATTGTAAAGAAAATCCAGTTAAGTAACAGAAAGACTTAACTGAAGTTTGTTTTGGATGTTCGTCTAGGCTTTGTGTCATTTCACACATCCCTTATACAGTAGAACCTAAATTATCATTTACTCTTATTATTATTTTTTTGAATAATTTTAATTAATTTTAAAAATACTAATAAATCAAAAAAGCAAATAAAAATTAAAGTGGTTTTTTTTTTTTGGAAACACAAAAAAATGAAGTTATAAACAAGGAAAATTATTAATAAATTTAAAAATAATTTTATGAAAAAATGAAATAATTATAATACTAATATTAATAATGAACAATACTAACTACCACCACACACAAAAAAATGTCCGATCCCCACTTTTTTCTTTTTTTAAAAAAATTACGTGTTTTTTGTAATATATTTTTTTTACACTTTTTTCTTTTTAAAAATTATACATTTTATTTTATAGTGATTCTAAATGATTTTTTTTATATATATTTCTTGAAAAAGTATTTTAATAACGTTTTAATTATTAGTTAATTTAATATAAGAAAATAAAATTTAATATTTCAAAAAAAAAATATTTTTAATTTTCTTTGTCTGAAATAACGATATAACCATCCAAATATTCAAAACAAACTCCAGTTAAGTCCACGTGCAAAACACGTTTGACTTAACTGGATTCGGTTAACAGAATCGTTAAAAAACCCTAACATGCACAACTTTTGCAACTTTGGACCCTAAATTGACAAAACTGATACATCAGACCCCTATTGGCACACCCCCTAAACTTTGGACCCTTAATTGTCATTTCCCCATAATAAAATTATATATATATATATATATATATATATATATATATATATATATATATATATATATATATTCTCCATTTTCTCATTTCTTGTAAATAAAATTTGAAGAGAAACTCAGATTTTGTCAATAGTGTGAATTGTGCTTAATTTGACCAAACTCTCATGTTGATTAGTCAATTATAGCTTGCCATGCTGTGCTGTTCTAGTTGTACCCTTCAGCTCTTACATATGTACATTCCGAGAGAACTGGAAAGTGAATATTTTTTAAAAGTAAGTATTGCATATTTAAATAAAAATAAATAAATATTATTTTTTGTATAGTTTTATTTTACTTGGACAATCAATCTACAAACTAAATAAATTACATTAACTAAAAATATACCATGATTAATGTGGGGAATTGGATGCATTCGGACTTGATTTCGAGTGTATCTATTTTGGCAAAAACTTGTGTGAGACCGGTTACTCCTCTATAGATGGGAGGGGCAACCCATCTTCTTTTTCATCGAGATCTGTCTCACGTAGATGGGGAGGGGTAAGCCCATCTCCTTTCTTATCAAGATCCGTCTTTCACACAAAACTTCCGCAATTACTAGTCCACCTTGTTTAATTTGAATCCCACACACTTACTAAACATTGTTTGGAATCTATCGTTTTCTGTGACTTTCAATATACTCCCTCCGTCCCAAAGTGATCTTTCACGTTTGACTATTCAAACTTTTTAAGGATATGAACACTTGATTCACTAGGCATGTTTTGTTTATACACTTTTAAGCCTAAATAGTAGAAGTGTGAAGAACTTTTTGGGACAATGAAAAATGGCAAGTGAGAAGATCATTTTGGGACGAAGGGAGGGAGTACTATTATCCGCTACTTGGTTTTGATTAATCGCGTTGTATAACAAAATAATAATTTTGTACAAGTTTTAAACTAGACCGTCTTTCAAAAAAAAAAAAAAAAATTAAACTAGACCGTATAGTTTAGTTTAGTTCGTTCTTGAACCCCCAATCAATAGGACTATTTGTATTTTATAATGTCACGAAAGAGTAAAAATTGGCCAGATTCATAAGGTCTGAACATGTCGCATTTTTTGAGTGAGGATACATTAGTCATAATATGACAAATATCGTAGGGCACATTTCTTTAAAAGATACTCTTCCGTCTAAAAATGATTTTCCACTCTTTTTTTTCATTATTATCAAATCCATTTTTGGATCACTTTTTTTCGTTAAGTTAATTTTATTTATTTTTTATTTTTTATTGATGTACCATCAACAATAGTATCAATAATAAATTTTAGATTTTTCATTAATATTTGCTTAAAAATCATTTATAATAATGACAAAAAAGAATGAGAACGTTATTTTGAGACGGCATAATTTATAAAAATATCATGGTTCATTGAGATTCGCAAATAGATGGAGAAAACAGGTACGGATAGTTTGGCAAGTTTGAATTTGTGTTGGAAAAAATAGAACTTCAGTGAACATGGCCGATATAGTGGGAAGATTCATATTCAAGCTGGTCATGCTTTTTTCAGCTTCATTTTTTTTTTTTTTTTGTTTGAAAAATCTTGCATACGACCCATCCCACTCGAATTAGGATTTTTAATCAAAATAATTTATACTTTAACCAACAACTTGAAGAAAAATAATTAGTTTAATGAAAATCTAAAAATAGTTATTTAGTTTATTATTAATCGTGATACAAAAATAATTTTTAAATTTTTATTAGAATAATTATTTTTTTTTCAAATTATTAATAAAAAGTATAAATTACTTGACTCAAAATCTTAATTCGAGTGGGACGGAGAGTATAAACTTCTTTTTGATGGAATACTATTATATTTTTCTTGGTTTTTGATAGATAGTCAACGGTAGAAATAGAACAGCCAGGAAAACTAGGACGGGTAACGTAAGCAACTGCACAACCAAAACCAAGATGAAGAAAAAATATACTCCCTCGGTCTCGAAGTAAGAGTCTTACCCCTCATTTGCACGCTTATTAATAAATATTGGAAGTGATGTAATGTTGTGAGTGTAAAAGTAAAGTATGAGAGATAATGGGTAGGAGAGAATAGTGAATTGATTGGTGTTGTGAGTATAAAAGTAAAATAAGAGACAGAATGAGTGGGGTGAATAGAAAAGATTCTTTGCCATTTTAGGAATATGACTCTTACTCTGTGACGTATCAAAATGGAAAGTAGGACTCTTACTTTGGAACGGAGGGAGTAATTTATACTCTTCCGTCCTGTTAAGAGATAACCGAGATTCTCAAGATCTCGGCATATCTCTTTCTTTTTGTGTGTATCCTTAATTAGTTAGGTTACCTATTTGATAAAGATGTAAATAGGTAAGATATATTTTACTAGCTATTTTGTAGGGATTAGACTTAGTCTCCAAGGAAAAGTCTTTGTATATAATGTATGTATGTACTCGGCAAATTCAAGGAAATAAACTGATTTTATTTTCCTCCATATTTCTTCCCTATACCCGGTTTTAACTTGGCACCAGAGCCCGGTTTTAAGACTATGGCCGGCGACGATGAAGCTCAGAAACCCGGAGTTGGAAATTCCGGCAAAGGTAAAGAGATCAAGGAAGAAAAGAGATCTCCTTATTTTCTTTCTTCAAGTGACAATCCAGGAATGATTATCACCCATGTTCAGTTGAAGGGTGAGAATTATGAAGAATGGGCACGAGTTTTCAAAGGATCGCTTCGAGCGAAGACGAAAACCGGATTCATTGATGGCAGAATCCCATGTCCTGACGATGTTGATGAAGCAGACCAATGGTGGACGGTGAATTCCATGATTGTTTCATGGATTTTTAATACGATAGAACCAACTCTTCGCTCCACTATTACCTATGTGGACGAAGCGAAGGTTTTGTGGGATGATTTGAAAGAACGATTCTCATTAGGGAATGGACCGAAGACTCAACAGTTGAAGGCGGATATAGCAAACTGCAGACAAGGGAAGAATGAAAGTGTGGCTTCTTATTACGGGCGGATAAAGAAACTATGGGATGCTCTCAATGACTTTGGGACATTGCCGACATGTTCATGTTCGGGTTGTAAGTGCAATATTAGGGCTGTTTTGGTAAAAAGACGTGAGGAGGAACGGGTTCATCAATTCGTCATGGGGTTGGAAACTCCAAAGTTTGAAAACGTGAAAACCTCTATTGTCAATACGGAGCCACTGCCTTCTGTGAATAAGGCTTACTCGAATGCTATAAGGGAAGAACAAGTGCTGGGAGGCGGACATGGAGATTTTCCGACTCTAGCAAGTTTTGTCGCTCGAACAGTTGATAGGACAGTTGACAGACCAGTTGTGAGCACATGGAGTCCCCACTGCCGAAGCATATGGAGTCCTCTCCATCTTGTCACGCTCCTCCTTTCCCTTAGGTGAGTCCTTCTCGGATAGCTTGAAGTGCATACCCAATGGTGTCCCTGTTGGCTTCGCCTCTTCCATGCAAAACCTTGCCAAGACTTTCTCAACGTATTCTGCTTGTGAAAGAACCAACTTACCCGACTCCCTATTCCGGTCAATCCGCATGCCCAAGATTTTTCTGGCCTCCCCCAAATCCTTCATCTCGAACCGTTCTGACAACTGAGCCTTCAATCTGTTTACCTCTCTACTGCTAGAGCCCGCTATTAGCATGTCATCCACATATAACAGCAAGATTATGTACCCGTTGTCCGTGTTCTTGAAGTAGCAACAATGATCCGCCTCGCATCTGATAAAATCAATATCGTGCATGAATCCATCGAACTTTCTGTACCACTGCCTAGGAGCTTGTTTAAGGCCATACAAGCTCTTAGTCAATCTGCAAACTAGTTCCTCGCTACACTTAGACAAGTAACCCTCTGGTTGTACCATGTAAATTTCTTCCTCCAAATCCCCATGAAGAAAGGCCGTCTTTACATCCATCTGTTCCAGCAGCAAATTATCTGCCACTACTATAACCAGAACCATTCTGATAGTGGTCATCTTCACAACAGGAGTGAATACCTCGGTGTAGTCAATACCGTATTTCTGCTGAAACCCTTTTACAACCAACCTTGCCTTGTAACGTTTACTGCCGTTTGCTTCCTCTTTGATCCTGTAAACCCACTTGTTATGCAATGCCTTCTTCCCCTTAGGCAGTTTAATCAACTCCCAAGTTTTGTTGGCCTTTAATGAGTCCATCTCATCATCCATCGCAGCTTTCTACTTATCACAAAGTGCACTACGAACAACCTCCGCATAACATTCCGACTCACCACTATCTGTCAACAACAAACAGTAATTTGAAGGAGTATACCTGTCAGGTGATCCACGCAATCTGCTGGATCTACGCAGCGGAATATCCGGTTCTGGAATATGTGGTTCATCTTCAGTGACCCCCTGACCTTGGTCATCATGAACTGTCCTGCTCCCACCCGAGTTTGGAATATCCACCTCAACAAATTCTAGTTCTGAACTAACCCCTTCAGATGCCCCCTTTCTGTCCTTGTACAATACCTGTTCATTGAATACAACATCTCGACTACGAATAACCTTATGATTTTGGTCATCCCAAAACTTGTACCCGAAGTCATCCCCGCCATAACCAATGAACGTATATTTTACAGATTTAGCATCTAATTTAGTTCTATCAACAGAGTCTATATGAACATATGAAACGCAGCCAAATATGCGAAGAAATGACAGATTTACCTGCTTGCCACTCCATGCTTCCTCTGGAATTTCATTCCCCAATGGTACCGATGGTCCCCGATTGATCAAGAAAGTTGCCGTGTCAACTGCATATGCCCAGAACGTCTTCGGAAGCCCACACTTCAACCTCATACTTCTAGCCCGCTCGTTCAATGTCCTGTTCATCCTCTCTGCAACCCCATTGTGTTGTGGTGTGCCCTTTGGAGTCTTCTCCATGCGAATGCCATTCGCTGCACAATATTCCTTGAACTCCCCGAGCTCATACTCCCCACCATTATCTGATCTCAAGCATTTAAGCTTAAGTCCCGTCTGGTGGAGATTGAGGGAGGAGAAACGAGTCTGAAGATCTTCTTCTTGAAGCAAGAGGTCTTGAAGATCGTCGATAGAAGCAGCGGGTTTATTGTTTTGGGAGGTAATAAACTCTTTGTAGGAGGGGGGGGGGGAGACCGGTGATTAATCGCTGCTGGAGGTCATCGTCTGGTATGATTTCTCCAGCTTTGGCGAGGGCATCAGAAATAGTGATGGCTTGAAGAAAATAGTCATCTATTGAAGTATCAGACTTTTTCGAAAGGGAATTCAGATTGCCTTTCAATTTCTGAATGTGAATCCTTGAAATACCTCCAAATCGCTTTTCCAGTAGAGTCCACGCAGCCAGAGCAGTGGTGCAAGGGTTTACTCGTGACTGGATTTTGGGGGAAACGGTGGCTTTTATCCAACCAAGTGCCAAACTAGAGGCTTGAAGAAAATGAACATACCATAGGTTTGCTGTGCCATCAGAGAGCTTGGCCGGCGGAGGGACAGTGTCTGTGATAGCGGAAGTGAGTTGGTGGGTGTTAAGGACAGTGCAGAACAATGAACGCCAGTTTGGATAATTGTCATTGGTAAGGTGTCCATGCCCGAAGTAAGACTGGATATTGAGGGTTAAAGGTAAGGGATTCGGCTTGGAAGAAGAAGAAGAAGATGACGGAGACTCGTTGGTCGTGTCTGGCATGGCTCCTCTCTTAAAAGAAGACTGATACCATGTAAGATTGAAGCCAAGAATAAGAAGACGCTAGGATTGGGAAAGTTTCTCAACGTGAGAATACCTAAATGATCTTTCTCATTATATATACAAAGGTGTACAAGAGTCCTATACAAACACTATTCTTGGTAGAGATCAGAACTAACTAAGGTAAGGAAGATATGTACAAAAATACAATGCTAATCATTCCTAACTAACGAGTAAATCATCCGCATATATCGTGAAGATTGATCGGGATCTTGTGACCATTACGCCCAAGATATTTACTCGCTCACAGTGTCCGTGTATGCATGATGTAATTGTGTGATTTTGTGATGAATGTATTTATGTGATACGTCGTGTGTGTCTAAGTTTTTTTTTTTTTTTAGTAAATTAATACGTTTGAAGGGAAAGTGAAAAAAAGAGAGACAAAAATAATGAATTTTCATCTTATTATATTATAGGTGGTTGAAGAAACGATACGACTGGCAAATGTTGCAATGTTAATCTTCCGAACAGCCAAGAAAGACGTCGAATACAAAGGTAACATATAGTAAATTTTATTCTCAAATTAATACACTTCCGCCTCAAAAAATGATAGTTTCATTTTTAATTTTATTTTGGTTTTCATAAAATTAGTCTCTTTTTCAAAATTAATTATAAAGTCACTGAATTTTTGAAACTTATAATATAACTTTTGAAGGATTAAAAAGTTAAACGGACCATTATTCTAAGACGGAGGGAGTAAGAAACTTGCCCTTAACCATGTTATAAATTCAAGCGAAAGCAGAAGTTAAATTGACATTTCTTTTTCTAGTAAAAATAGTTTCTAATATTGTTTTTTTTTTTTTTAATTTAACCAATGTTACACACTAATTCACATATGTATTGTAAAAACAGTTGTAGAATAATTAGAGTTTTGCATTGCTAGTTTTGTGATTAGAGGCATATACAATCTGACTGCACTGTTTAAATAAACTAAAAAATGAAGCTTAGCTGGTAGTACTAAATTGTTGCAGGTTATGTGATACCAGAAGGATGGTCAGTTGTCTTATGGCTTAGATACCTTCATACGAATCCAGAAAACTTTGAGGATCCAATGTCGTTTAATCCTGATCGTTGGAATGTAAGTAACATTAGCTTATAATTTAATTAATTTAAGAAACTTTGATGATCCGATGTTGTTTACTTAGGAGCCTGCTATGCCTGGAACATACCTCGCGTTTGGTGGAGGATCAAGAATATGTGCAGGAAACATGCTTGCTCGCTTACAAATTGCCATCTTTCTTCATCATTTATCCGTAGGATACAAGTGAGTCCGCGTCACAATTGTTTTATTATTATTTTTGGGTGTTATGTATGAGTTAGTCTAGTGAAAAACTATTTTTTTTTTCATAACATTAAAACCGATTTTAAGTATGAGAAACCGGGTTTTAACTTGCAAATGAAGAAATTTTGAAGATTAAAAAACCATTTTTTTTCTAATGTTTAAGGAAACAGGGTTTTTACAAGATTTTATAGATAAATATAAGTAAGTTAGTGAAGAATGAATAATATAGATTTGTTATTACTGTATAATAATTTACAGGTGGAAGCTAGTCAATCCCAAAGCTAAATGGAGTTATATTCCATTTCAAAAACCGAATGATGGTGTTGAGATCTTCATCGAAAGATATCCAGATGTTTAGTTATATGTACCAAATACTCTTTCTGTCTTAAATTGATAGTCTAGTTTGACTTTTCAAATATTTTAACGTTGTTATAAGATATTTGACTAACTTTTTGGGACAACCAAAAAAGGTAAATGCTATGCATATCAAATATATTTGCTTACAATTGTACAGAGTGCCTATTCACGGATTTTAGAATTCAAACTGCTCAGCGGCAGCTGAGCTCTAGTGCTGATGTGGGTCAAAATAACTAGTACTAACGCTATGCTGTTTTGCGAAGAATAACTTCTTGAAAATAGCTTTCGGAAAATGTTTTCTGGAAAATTGGAAAAAATAAATCTGGAAAAATGTGGTGAATTGGTATTCAGCTGTTTGTTAAACTTTAAGAAATCGTTTGTGAAAACATTTTCTGTGGTTGGTAAACTTTGTGAAAAACGCTTTCGAAAATTTTTAATTTACAAAATTATGAACTACAATTTAATTACGAGAAACAATAACCATTTTTAGTGGTGGGGTGGGTGGGGGAGGGATTGGAATTGGAGATGTTGGGTTGGGCGTGTTAAAGAAAAAAATTAAAGTATGAGTGATAATATTTGTTGAGGCCGTCTCCTATACATCCGTTGTACGGCGTGCGACGGCTCCGAGCCAAGCCGAGCCAACCAATTTTTTTAATTTTTTTTGCCGATTTTTTTTTTTGCCACCCCAACTTTTTTTCCTTCAACAAAAGTAACACTTATTATAACGAAATGTAACACTTTTTTTCCCAAATGTAACACTTTTTTTTCTTCAAAATGTACCATAATTTTGCTGCAATATGTTAAAGATAACATAAAGATTGATAACTAAACTAATGTCACACTTTTTATAAAGGAATGTAACACTCTTTTTTTCAAATGTAACATTTTTTTTTTTCAAATGTAACACTTTTTTCTCCCAAATTAGCATAGGATTGACAACTAAACTAATATTACATTTTATAAAAATGAATGTAAATTTTTTTTTTCTCAATTGTAACAGTTTATATTCTTAAATGTAACATTATATATGAAAATGTAACAATTTTTTATTGAGAAAGTAACAATTGAAATGCAAACCCATTTTTTTTTGTGAAAACTGCTGTTACCTTTAACAGTAGAAAGTGTTACTTTTGAAGATGAAAGTGTTACTTTTATCAGAACAGAGTGTTACATCCTAGCTGACGAGCAACTCAAACTTTTTGTGTGTAAAAAATATGTTTTTTGTTAAAAAAAAAAAAAATCAAACCATATCATGACCTATGTAGTTTTATTCGTCTCGTCAAGACGAACACAACGGTATTTTTAATTATTTTTTTTGAGTTATAAATCTCAAGATATAGCATTTTAAAGTTATTGGAGGTTTTTTTTTAAAAAAAATGCCACATGTCGCGCTGGGAGTGGAAGAGGGCCTGGCGGGCGGGCTGCTCCATGGGCCAAGCCCGCCGCACGCCAAACATCCGATGTATTTGAGAATTTGCCATATTTGTTTAGTCATGGTATGGGCGGAATAGGAAATGAGTTGGGGGTGAGCGTGTGTTGGGGTAGGGTGAAGCGTTAAGAAACATAATAATAATAACTAAAAAAGAAAAAACAATTTAAATATGAATAATAATACTTTTTTTAAACCCGGGGTGGGAGGGGGTTGGGTGTGGGATGGGTTGAGTAAGGTCGTTGAGAAACAATTTAAATACGAGTAACAATAATTTTTTTCTAGATGATCAAGAAACACAAATGTTTATATCGATGCTAAGACCATCTAGTGCCAGTGTTAAGAAAGATGAAATCCCTTTTAATTACAAGCACTGAGATGAATAAAAGTTGTAAAAAAAATAATAATATTAAAACTTGTAGAAAGCACCCAGTTCAAATGTTCAACTACAGAAACCTAATTCTAATCTTATGCACTCCCTCCGTCCAAAAATCATCTTCCCACTTTCTTTTACCGTTACCAAAAATGAATTTTGAGTAATAATTATATAAGTTGACTTAATTATACTAATGAAAAACTAAAACCTGTTATCATCGATACCTCATCAACAATACTATCAATAACAAGTCATTAGTATAATTAAACCAGCTTAAAATGATTGCTCAAAGTTCATCCTAGTTAAAAAAATAAAAATAGGAAGATCATTTGGGACGGAGGGAGTATGTAAGTACTAAATAAACGCAACCAGAACCTCGTCAGAACTCCAACAGAACCTTGTCAGAAACGCTACTACCTTCATTCAAGCAGATCAGAAACTGCGGTCCTCTTAAACGCATCTACCTGAGCCAACTGTGCAGCCAATCCTTTATTAGGGAAAATATTATCCGCCTTCATCCTCTCCCTAATCCCATAAGCCGGCGCTTTAGCATTAATATACGCTTGCAAAAGCGACTGAAACTGCCTGAGCCTAGCCATATATCCAGCCTGTCTCATCCTATGAAATATCTTCTCAGCATTATGAACGTCTCCTCTCTTAGAATACTGGTCCATAATCGTAATATACGAATTAAACATGGGCTTTAATGAACTTTGTTGTGTAGCCTTCTGTAAGATCGAGTCTGCCTTTTCTACTTCTCCAGCTTCTACATAAAGTTTAACAAGTGCATCCCAAGTAAACGGACCAATCCGACAACCACTTTCCCCCATTTGCTTCACAAGATCTTTTCCCTTTGATAACATTTTATGATTCGCGTAGACTTTTAGCATTATAGAATAATGTTTTGAATTCATCCTTTTTAGTTTCTTTGACATTAAATCAAAGACTTTTTCTGCTTCTTCAACTTTCTTGAGCTTTCCCCAAGCTTCAATAACAGCCATGAATTCATCAACACGAGGATTAGCTTCACATACCTTCCAGATTCTTGCAACTTCATCAGAATTTCCTAGGGATGCGTAAAGGGGGAGTAAATAACTGCAAACCCAACGGTTTTCTTTAAGGTCTGTCCCTTCCATTTCTTTTAAAACTGCCTCGGCTTTTTCTTTTAGGCCTGCAGAGACATAATGTCTGGCCAACATGGCTTGTATACGAGTGTCGGGATCTATCCCTTCTGCCTTCATAGTCTCCACAATCTGTTCCATCCCATTAATGTCATTTGATTGGCCTTTGGTGTCGACTAGAACCTTGTATGTGAACAATGTCGGTTTGATATTTTCTCTCTCCATGAACAACAATACATCAGCTATTTTCTTCTTGTCGATCCTTTTGTATATGAGGAGCAACTGATTGCAAGCGAAAGGTGTGATCTTGAACTTTAAGTCTTTCATTTTGTTGAAAACTTGCTCCGCTTTACTTACATTGTTGGCGACCACACAATTGGCCATTAAAGTTCGGTAGATTACTTCTCCTTTAAATGCTTGTGGGATCTTCTCAATGTAGTTTTCTGCCTTCTGAAGACCTCGTACTTTGGCAATTAAATCAAGATGGGAAGCATAATCTCTCTCAACAAACTCTGTCAGTTTACTTGATTCTAACCATTCTGAAACCTGCACGTTTAAGGCGTTAAACAAATTAAATGCACAAAGACAAAAAATGATAAACCATCCGTCGATGACTACGATGAAAGCTGATATATAGTGTACAATAGCATGGCATAGATGACATAGAGCTGTATTTAGCACAAAATGCAGCAAATGGCTCAGAAACATTCACTTTTTAAATTCCAGACTAACAACCTTGTAACTTCTGTGTTAAGGATAAACCAAATGAGGAATATTCTGAGTATTTTACAGAGGACAGGGGACACTCATTAGAGCAACGTAATCCTGAACCAAGACATCAAGGAACTCCCTCTGATATACATGTCCACTTCGAAGTGGCGGTAAAAGAAACAAAGAGAGGGGGATACGGGGGATACACCACCATCTTGGCTTACTTCAAATTCAAATCAAAGTATGCAAGAATATTATACAAAAGAGAGGTTATCTTCCTCCTACGAATCCTTCACAAACCAGGGAAATTATTCTTTCAATTTGACCTTCCTTTAAAAGTCAAAAATAGCTCGAGTGGGACCACCCATTAAATTTTCTTTCATCCCTTGAAAACTCAAATATAGTTTGAAGCCGACAGCATAATATCATTTCTATATCCAAATGTGTCTATTAAATGTAATTCTTTTTGTAAAAAAATTAGAGACATAATTAGGGAATGTGAGCGCAGTTTCTCATTAACTCTCCTCATTCCAAATCTATCTCTGAAATGTAACTATTTTTTCTCCAATTGGCTGAAATTCAATGGAAAAAACTTTAAATAACAATCCCCTTCTCTAATACTCTGGCTTTAGCTGTTCCTCCTACAAACAAGATCTTCCTACAAGGAACCCAAATCCTCTATCACATCACTAATCAATAACCTTTAAGATATCATGCCTACGACTCCTAATCCCCCTAAACACTTCCTTATTCCGGACCTTCAACTTTTGTTTCAGAAGTGGGGACTGAACAGATGTGACACCACATATTCTTAGCACAGAGAAGTGGAACTGAACAGAACTAGACCGAAGGAACTAGGCAAATGATCAGAAACTGTCCTATGCCTCCTATCCAGCACCTTTTGAACCAAAAGATGGAAAAGTATACTCCGAATCAGCAAACAAGGGAAAGCAATCTAGGTACAGTATATGTAGTACATGAGGAAAATAATGAGGCCAAAGTAAAACCCAGATGGAGCTATATAAGGATAATACTAAGTACATATATGAAATAAAAGTGTGCGTCTGTTTGGGTTTCTTAACTATACTCTCTCCATCCGATTTTAATTTTCAAAGTCAAAGTAACTTTGACTTTGAAGTTTAAGCTAGGACGGAGGGAGTATGTATTAAGAACAAAATGGAAAGGTCTGTCTGACAAGGAGCTGTCTCAAGATTTTGTAGAAACACTGATAAATATACACTGCGCATGAGTCAAACCGAGAACCATGATGACTTAACTACAAATTTTCAATAAGGTAAGAAGGGCGGGAAAAACCATGCAAAAAGAGATTGAGTTACGGCACCTGTAAAGCTCTCCCATACATCCTACGCTTCCGAAGACCTTGCAGTATCATGACTATCTCTGAGCTGGTCACCTCATTTCCTTCTTTAACCCACTTTTCCAAAGTGTCATTAACAGACGTCCCTGGTCCATCCATGATAGCTTTAAACAATCCTGAAGAACCCCTTGTGCGCCGAGTAATTTTCTCACCTACCTCGGATTCAATATCTGATAACTCCAAATCATTTTGAGGCTCTTCCTCGACATCATCTTGCTCATCCTCTTCTGAGATTACTTCATTGTCGCTTGCGTCCTCAAGAGTGCCTCCTTGAGTGGCAGCTTTAACTGGAGTTTCAAGGTCAGAAAATCCATCCTCCAAGTCATCATCTTCCTCCCCACTGCTTTTTGTCCCAGCCTGTGATGAAAAACTATGTATACCAACAATGGATTGCCTAGTATTAAATCCACTGCTGAATAATCTCTTTACATATGGGTTTCTATCAGTTATAGCTGGAGGATGCTCAACATATCCACCTTTGCCCTCACAATTATAGCTTGATATTTCGGTTTTAACGCATGACGCACAAAAAGTTACCTTGCTAATGGCTTTGCTCCTGGATACAACCAATTTATGTTAACTAATACACGAAATATGATAAATGAGTACGTACATCACAGTTTCAAACAAAATAACTATAATGTTCAAATCTGTAATCAATTGCAGCAATCTCACTGACCATTTCATAATACTGAACATCAAGATCTCATTTTAACCCTCTTGAAAAAGACTTCTTTCCTATCCCCAATAACCATATCTCAGTACACAGACTTAAATTCCCGACCATTTCAACCTTTTCCTTGATTGGCAGCACACAGGCACAAATTTGGAGAATGTAAGGACATGGGATGAATTGAAACGAAAAACAGAAAGAGGTAGTACTGGAATTACAAAATATATTGGGACACATTTATCAAAAAAATTGTGTTTCTAGTCGAATCAATGTGATTTTCATAACTGCTTCAATAAGAGACAACGCGCAGCAATCAGAGCTATCCAGCACCTATCACCAAATGTGCTAAATGCTTTCACTGCTTACCAAATAAGGGCTCAAGCCTATCCAGAGCTGTCGTACACAGCCATAGTCCCAATCACTTGGGTCTACCTAAATCCTTTTTTACCATGCAATTTGACCAAAAGTGACGTTATACTATAGGTCACACTTATTCTTCTTCTTCTTCTTTTTTTTCCTAACTACTGCCCATGTCATGATAAATTTATACAGTAAAATAAAACATTTTTCAGGAATCTGAGACGAAATAATTAAACAACTTAAGCATAGACCTCTCACTCAGCTCTTTCATCCGACTCCAAATAATTTTTTTTAAAAAAAAACATAAAAAAGAAGAAAATCTCAAATTTGCCCCAAACCCTTAAATTTTCACGCTTTTTCCTACAAGAAACACTGAATCCTTGAACTTAAAAACTCTTGAATCATTTACTCAAAATGCAGGTCAAAAAAAAAAACAAAAAAACGGTGAGCTATCACTACATATCCAACAATGCCAAAATAGCCAACCACAGCAAATAAATAACAAATTAATCTACATTTCTTCAGAAATGTCAAGCAAAAAGCCTAAAAATTAACACAAAAATGAAGATGTAAAACTGTAGGCACGTATATAAACTATAACAAACAACAAGAGAGAGAAGAAGAGGAGGTACTTGATCGGAGTCGAAGCTCGACGAAGCGCCCACATATTTATTTATGAATTAATATTCAGAAACCTTTTTAAATCGAGAATCAAAACCCCTCAGGTAGAGAGAGAGAGAGAGAGAGAGAGAGAGAGAGAGATGAGGAAAGCTTAAACCCTAAAAACCCATAAAGGCCTCTTCTAGTAGGACTTCTTTGATCTATTGGATTTCTATTC
Source organism: Campanula takesimana (assembly GCA_026119855.1). Classification (NCBI taxonomy): domain Eukaryota; kingdom Viridiplantae; phylum Streptophyta; class Magnoliopsida; order Asterales; family Campanulaceae; genus Campanula; species Campanula takesimana. Next base: position 315,583 of record JAOWBW010000298.1, on the reverse strand, counting down.
ACACTCACCAAATATAATTACACCCACCTTAAGTATTCATTATTTTTAGAAAAAAAATGAGTGTGTTTTATTTTATCTCAATGAGTGTAATTAGAAATTTAGAAATTTGTTAGTAGCAACACCGATGATCTTTCTACGTGGGGATAGGGCCTCAACATAACTTTGACCTCGTATTATCAATTCATCAAATGTATCATGCGTACTATAGTTTTATTATCAATTTTCCCGAGCTTTGTAACGCCAGTTAAAAACTAAATGGGACTTTTAATAACTTAACAAAAGTACGAGTCTTATTTACAAATGTCACTCTAATATTTAAATTATTCCACTTTGCCCACTTGAATCTTAGCGAAAGTTAGAAAACTAACTAAAAATTCCGACTTAATCAAATTTCAACTCAAATCCATTTCAAAATTCCACTTTTGCCCCCTTGATAGTAGGGGTGTCAGTGGTTCGGTCCAAACCGCGGTTTGGGACCGAACCGAACTAAACCATACGGTTTGGTTCGGTTTTAAGCACAAGTAGTTCGGTTCGGTCTCAAAAATTGGTAAACCGCATGGTTCGGTTTGGTTTGTGGTCTGACCCCTCCAGACCAAACCAGACCGAACCAAACCAAATCAAACCGTTAGACCGAACCGCCAGACCGAACCACCAGACCAAACCGCCAGACCACATATATTAGTCATATATTTGTATGTTAAGTAACATTCACCTTTAAATTATTAAAATAATTTACATTACATTACATCATTCTTAACTCTCGTTTTGCATCTTATTCAATATTTATTTCATCGAATGTTATATTCATTGATTGAGGCACATAGTTAACAAAGTTCTGTAGTGTATTCACTTCTTTCGACTTCTTTATTCGTTTAATATTTTCATTCTTCCGAATTTTCTCTTTTAAAAAGAGTGTAAACCATAATTTGAATCGTGATATGAACCTCGGTGTGAATGGTAGTTTAAACCACGATCTAAATCATATTCTTGACCACGGTCTAAACCGCAGTCTGGACCACATTACTGAACCGCGGTCCGAACCAAACCATGGCGGTTTGAAATTTTTCGTGGTTCGGTTCGATTTAGAATTTTCCCAAACCGATGACTAGTGGTTTGGTCTCTAAAATGGTCGAGACCGAACCAAACCAAACCATTTACACCCCTACTTGATAGTATGGAGGTCAAAGTGATGTTAGAGCCATACCGCCATAGTACACGGGTTGGTTTTGTGGGTTACTCGCTTTAGAAGTTTGAAGTACAATGCTATACACCACATTGAGTACACCCATTTTATGATTTAATCTCAAGGAAATGATAAATTAGGGTTCACTGTTTGGGGGGGGGGGGTGCCAAACGGATCTGATGTTTCATTTTGTCAATTTAGGGTTCAAATATACCAACATTAGTTAGTTAGGGTTTTTTTTTGCATGGCTTTTTCTTTCCCATGTTCGGCCCTCCCCTTCCAGGAACAAACGACGGTTTGATGTAGTAGATGGACCATTTTTTTTCCTTCCTAAATTTGATTTTGATCAAAAGCAAATTTAAGTCTTTTTCGCACACATATTAGTAGGTACCATATGAGCATTTCTAAAATAAAGTGTATTAAATGGGTACTTATGCTAGAACGAGGGATTGCATAGGTATTGCCTCCATAATGAAGGGTAGATGGATAGTTAAGGGGCTACTTTTGAAGTTTATTCGAGTATTTTCTCATTCAGATTTTGTTGCTCATTTCAAAAAGAATCCATCAAAGCGGTCACAAACCCTAAATCAAAACAATCAAATTAAGATACAGAGACGCACCTACCAAATTTCAATCGATTCGGAAACCAGGTTTGTACCTGTTCGTTGAATCTCAAAAAACCCTAATCTGTTCGCCGTTGTTCTTCTGAGATTTTCATTTGCTGCTAATATATGAACCGCTAGAATCTGTTTATTATTATTAAATTTTGAGTTTTTTTGTTGCTGTTTCTGTTACAGATGGTTAATATATTAATTATTCAGTGTATTATAGCCATGTTTATTTGTATTTTTTTTAGGGCAACAGTTAAAATCAAATTGGAGACCTAAGTAGTATTTGGGAGCATGAAATACTTTTTTTGAATTGGAATGGAAGCATGTAATAGAAGTTTTGAATTGAAATTGGGAAGCCGTTATATTAAAAATCAACTTAACGTAGTTTAATTTGTAAGGCTTGAATTCAGTGCCCCCAAGTCAATTGCAATCGGGATTAGGGCTAAATAATTTCATATGTTTGCAACTTGGGACTTGGAAGCCACATGACACTCATGGCACCATAATATCTAGACATTGTACACTGACTCATTTTCTGCTTAGTGAAAATTGAAATGCCATTAGGTAATGGGCAAGCTTGGACCTGTTCCTTTTTTTAACTTTTGTCTACTATATTTTTTTCTTGTCAAGCTGCAGTGTATCGATATTTCGGACTAATTTTCTTGTCAAACTGTGTTCAGTGTATTATAGTCCTTCTTTTTTGGCTGCCAATCGATTATTCGATTTCTCATTTGATATTGGCAACCAACCAAAACTTGTCCAGCGCTATGAAACCATTCTTATACACCATGAAATCATGCTTGCAAATCTAGGGATGCCAATTAATTCATGGATCCCTCCGCATAGATCTAGCTCTGTAGATCAGTTTGGGGACAATAAGGGGCATGCTTAACTTAGAATTTTGAGCATTTAGGAATGGATGTGGTCGTCACGGATCTCTCCTCGTGTACTTCTTGCTCTGAAGACCAATTTGCGGCAATAAGGGGTGTGCTTATGTTAGATTTTTGAGGATTTGGGAATAGATGTAGTTTTTCCTTGCGGGTTAGGGTGGCAGTGCTACTCTCAAACTTTTTATTTTATGTTCAACCCCTGTTGAGTGTATGTGGAGGGGTGGGGGGAGGGACGACGATAAAGCATTCATGCATGAGACCTTTGGGTCAGGGGCAGAGCTAGGGGACAATCCCCCCCCCCCTTGATTTTTAAAGTGTACCAAATCACTACTAGTAAATTTGAAGAATTTGATCGTTATTATTAGAAATTGTAAATTGCCACCATTTTTATCAAGAAGAAATAGCATTATATTTTATTTTTTCTCCTTAAATCAAATTTAGGGATTACATCATAACGTTATATCATAAAAATAATCTTGACCCCCTTTCATAAAAATCATGCCTCCGCCACTTCTTTAGGTCATTAGTTCCATTCCCTGTTGGCCACATTTCCTGTTGGCCACATTTATGTTTAAGAAAACCGATGATGTTGTATTTATCGCAGGGATCAAGATCGAATTATACGAAGGAAAATATTGTTTGGGGTAAAAATTGTATGCCATCCAGTTTTAGCCTTTGATGTATCACATACTAAGACAAACTCTAGAATATTATTTAACTCTGGCTCTTTCTATAAAAGCTATGCTCCACTAGTCTTTATTGTGCTCTTAAATTTAATTGATACTGATGCTATTATGCCTGAACAGTTATGGACTTGGACTTGCATTCTTCTCCCCCTGAGGATGGTGGTACGAAGGCGGCTTTTCGTAAGCCTTCAAATGATGCAGGTAGCAGAAAATATCGGCGCAGATCTCCAGTGAGTGGGTCATCTTCAGCAGATGGTTAGTTCTTAAGCTTGTATTGTTTTTCCTTTCTTCTATGATTTAAGTTTTTATCATTCTATATAAGGTCAAAATAGCCCTTACGCTTTACCTTATTCGAAATTTTATTTTGAAACAAATGAAATGGAAGATATGTGCATTCCTCTTTCAGGTTTTGTAAGGTAGAGTGTGTTGTTAGTTTGTGTTGGTGCAGTGTTATGAGTACATGCATAGGCTTTCTTGAGTCACAATCAACTTTCTGTTGGTTAATTGGGATTGGAGAGTAAAAGAGTTGTCTCTTTATTTTGATATATCCGTTGCTTCTTTATGGACCAAATCCCCTATCTATTGGGCAAAGAAAAATTCCCATTTAGTTTTGCCAATCTTGCTAAACCCCCTGGGTGAGAGTTTTGATAATTTCAAGATACACAGTTTGGAAAAGGTTGGGGGTTCTTATGACCCCAGATAAGTGGATTAAATATATTTGAACCTATGACAAGAAGTCAATTATGTACATATTTATAATAAGACTTCATTACCACTGTTTTAATGATGAGTTGTGAAAATGCATGTACAGTTCAAAGGGTGACTCGGTAGAGTTAAGTTTAATCCTCACTGTGAACTTACTTTTCGTGCAAAGGACAAGTCATACACGTATTCTAATTCATGTATATCATATCAATCATTAACATGATATCTCGTGCAGCAACTGAAATGCATGATAAAAAGGTTCTGTTTCTTGTAATCTAATTTCAATTCATTAGAGAACTTTTCATATTCTGACTAGTTATCCATTCTGGAGAAATTTTGTTACCATTTCATGATCTCAAGATCTTTTCAGGGAGTCCTAGCCGTGATCGTAGTAATTCTCCAATTCCTTCAAGAGATGTTCATCCAAAAGTCGTCGACAATAGGCGAAGAAAAGATGATGACAGGGACTTTGATAGGGATCAGGATCATGGTAAGAGGCAGTATGGCAGGACTGGTGATTCTTATAGGTATTCTGATCGGCAATCATCTAGGAGTTCTTACAATGACCATAAGAACGAGGACTATGTTAGACATGACAAGCATGCAAAGGAAGACGAAAGGCATAGTTCTAAGTCATCCCCTCGTATGAGGGGTGGCAGTCATTCTGATTATACAAGACGGGAAAGTGAGCAAAGCAAGTCAAAAGATCATTTACTTGATGTTGAGAAGTATTCCCGAGATAGGTCTGATGCTCCAGGGCATAAAAGCAGGGACAAGGACAGAGAGTCATCTCATGAGTATCAAAAGTATAAGGATAATGATTCATCTGAGAGGGTGGGGGGTAGAAGGCAGACTAACTTCCACACTGAGGAATACAAGCATGGGGAGCGGGATAGGCATAAAAGGGGCGGAGATAGCAGAGATGAGAAGAGAGACTACCGAAAGACGTCCAAAGATCGCAGAAGTGATCGCTCACCTTCGTTGGAAGACTCAAGGGGACATCGTACTGATGTACTTTCTCGAAGGGACAGTTCCGGTCATACTGTAAAAGAAGCTTCAAGGAGGGACTTCAAGGAGCTGGATGGTGCAAAGTACACCAAGGAGGAAAGGGATACAGATTATAATCGGGAGACTGATAGGCGCAAGGAGCGACATATTAGGGAAGAAGGAGAGTTAGTTGAAGAAGGAGCTGGTTTACCCACTGATGACAAAGTATCAAATACTAAGAAACCAAAGATATTTAGCTTGGAGAAAGGCAAGGACATAGGAGATGATGGTATGTTCTTTTTCTTTATTGTAAAACCTATGCTGGGAATTGTTTGTCTTTGTCCTTAATTCCAATTTTGATTCTCCATCTTTATGTCTGCCAAATGATAATCTAGCAGTCAAGCATACAAACATGGCTGACAAAGTTCACTCAACAAGTTCAAAGGAGTCTATTGACAATGTGAATAAAGAGCAGGACTTTTTGAAAGATTCTGATATCGATGCTGCAAAAGTTGCTGCGATGAAGGCGGCAGAATTAGGTACAGTTTTTTTTTTCCTGCCCCATCATGCATGAGCTATCCTTTACGATTTATATTTGTATTCCATATATGATTGATGATTATATGTTTTTCACTATGTTGTTGAAGAAGAAATTTCATATTTAATTTTTAAACTACTATACTCCCTCCGTCCCACTTGAATTAGGACACATTTCCATTTTGGGTGTCCCATTCGAAATAGGACTACCCCAAAATTGTTTTTATTTATTTGTTTAGTGGGACCCACTTTCACACTCACAACAACTTTTCACTTATTACTCCCTACCCCCACTTTCTCTCTCCTACATTAATTCTCATTCTCACAACACATACCCCACTAATACTTTTTCCATAATCCCCATTCCACTGCTAACAATCCTATTTTGAGTGGGATGGAGGGAGTATGATTTTGTTTCTATCTGGGCAAATGATTGTATAGTGATTTTCATGGATTATTAATTTCCTTTATTTACTTCATCGTTTTAGGTGTTGGCTTTGGCTGCACTAACTTTAAAAAAAAAAAAAAAAAAAAAAAAAAAACAAACAAAAACAACAACAACAACAACAACAACGATGACTAGATTAATTTACAATTTGACTAAGTACTATGCACTAACAAATGCATTGCATACTGTTAGTGTTGTTCCGTAGTTCTCAAATAAATACTGCTCCTATATTCTTTATGAAGGTGGTGTTGTGGCCCAAGAAAGCCCATCTTTTTGAACATAGCACATACCCCAACTTGTGAAAAATGCAAATGCACGCTAGTCATTATCATCATTTTCCTGTAGGACCATAAACATTTCCTGTATAGTGATTTTCATTGTCATGGTCCTTGCTTCAAACAGTCACTTATTGTTTTATCGTCTCACTCCCAGTCTTTCGCTTCTCTCATTGCATTTTCTGAGTAATTCAGTCACAATTTTGTTAGCATTGTATGGTGTATGAGCCAGAGTAAGACCTACATAACCTGTCTCAACTACTGCACTAATTATGATTTGCACAACTGCACTGTTTTGTTACTTGATGTATGGTGTTTGATGGCCTCTCGACCAGTAGCATCTCAATATTTTGTTATTTGATGTGTCGAACCTTTGTATTAGCTTGATGTTGGTGTTGTGGAAACAGAGTGGGATAATTGTGTTTCTGTTCACTACTAATATCCTTGCATGCTACAGTTTGATGAGCTTTAACATCCTTCGCTCATATGGTTTACTTACGGTCTCTTTTTCTTTTGTTCTGGAAATCAGTTAATAGAAACCTTATTGGAACTGGGTACATGTCCACTGATCAGAAGAAGAAGCTGTTGTGGGGAAGTAAAAAGGCGACTGCTACTGAAGAGGTACATCTTGAATATAAGCTTATACTTCCTCCGTCCCGGAAAGATAGTCTCACTTACCATTTTTGTTTGCCCCATAAAGATAGTCCCTTTCTCCATATTTAGGGGGATAAATTCATTGAACTTCCATAATTGCTTTTGTGGTAACTAAGGATGGGAGATGAGAAAGAGAGAGGGTGAGGAGAGGATGAAAGACAAAAGAAGAAAAGAGGAGGATAGTAATGAAAATGAAACTGTGTTGTTAATATGTTTGAATAGTCGAAGAGAGTATTAAGGTTTATTTTTATATCGTAACATCACTGGTTATAAAGAACAAAGATGATTGATTCCATCCTAGAAATATGCATTGATAATTTGATATTCTGCTTACTATGTGTTGTTGGTCCGTAAAAAGGGTTTACACATCCAGAAATGGATGTCCGTCTCCTTTTTGGTGCTGGATGATAGTGAATTGAGACCTTTTTTTTTCCGCCAGTAATACTGAATATTTGTAGATTCATGTTATTCACCATCTCTTTACTTTTCTTTCCTGTGCTTCTCTGCAATGTCTTGTCAAACGTACACAGCCAACCCATCGCTGGGACGCCTCTTTGTTTCCTGACCGCGAACGGCAAGAGAAATTCAAAAAACTCATGGTAATTTCCTTATCGCTCATTTGATCATGCTGATATTTGTTTTCAAACAAAAGTACTCCCCCTGTAGATAACTAAAGAGAACAAAATGTTCTACTTTTTGAAATTGCGTAAAATTTTGGGACAGATAAAAAAAATCATGACGCCTTTTTGAGACGGGAAGTAATTTATTTGACGCTGGTTGAATGTGCTTCTTCTCTTATTGTTTTTTTTCCTCATATACTAACACATTGTTTAGAGTCTGAGGTTGCATTGGTACATATGGCCAATTGTAGGGTGTGAAAGGGGAGGTGAAGGTGGATCAGAAGCCCCCCGACAACCAAGATGTCGAGAAAGTCCAGCTGGACTTGGAAAAGCAGTACACTGCTGGGCTCCGCCGTCGAGATGGCCGCACCGTCGGTTTGGGTCTTTGAGAAACTTGTTTGTTGAGGACTATTTTGGTATTTGTGCAATGCTATTTTGTTACAGTTTGGTGTATTGCTTAACTAGAAACATGTTTCTTGTATTTATCTCCTCAACTTTTGCATTTGATGTTAATTATTGGATGTTTGGAATTATATCAGAATGCATGGTACTGATCATATTTGAAAATGTTTGGGGCCTTATGATGGAAGTTTAGTACTACTTTACTTCTGTCTCAGCTCAATTTCTGTCCCAGCTCAATATGCACAGTTACTAGTTTCTGTTCATTTGGTCAATTTAATCGAACTTTGGCCATAATTTTATAAAAATCTTGATGTTCTTATGCAATTCTAAAAGTTGTTATTGTTTCAATGTTAGGAATAGTATCAATAACATTTTTTAGAATTGTATAGAAATATCTAGATATTCATAATATTATGGTCAAAATTCGATTAAATTGATAAAAAAAGAGTGCACATTGAGTTGGAACGGAGGTTGTATTTGTATATTGCAGTGTGTCCAACTTTTTTGCATCATTCATTTTGCGTACCACTGTAATAATCTGACGTCTTAAATTCTTAGATTTTGTGTACCACTGTTAATAATCTGACGTCTTAAATTCTTAGATGATTTTATCGAAATTCTTTTTCACATTTATTGATTGCGTTTCTTAATATGTGTAAAAGTATGACGAAGTATATGAAGATTTGGACTCATGATATGAATTTTGCGAAAGTTTGCGTTCTCTTTTTATGACATTTTGACTCATTTTATGTAAGAGAAAGTGAGAGAAACACAAGTATGGACCATGTAAACCTTGTCCCATAGTTCATTTTAGGTAATAAAGCAACTAAGAACCTTAGTCCGAGACAAACAAAAAAGGAAAGTAAGAACTTTAGTCTGGGACGGAGGGAGTACTAGAGACCACTCACTCAAGTTGCTTAAAATAAAAGAAGAAAAGAAGATTTTGAGGAACAAAATCTTTGCTCCCCTTGTGCACACAGAAAAAGGGTAACATATTTTATCATAAAAATTCAATTCTGATTATGCTAATTATACCCACTTATCCACAAACGCCTCTAATTTAGTGACATAATTATTTGTTGCTTTAGTTATGCTAGGAGCATAATATTTTTTTATTATCAATATGCTAAGTCCCACTAGGCCATTTTTTTTTATTTTTTTTTTCAGTCCTTTGTATTCCAACACTTGTGAAATTAAATAATTTGAATAATAAGAGAATCTAAGATATGTAAACCAAATCAAATATGACCAATATTCCATATCCAGGGGACCCTAATAATTGTCACACGCAGGAATATACGGCACACACTATACGGAGTATATTGTATACCTATATACATATTATCTTTAACAAGAGAAAGGCATATCCGTATTGTTTTGTGATTCAACTCGAGGGTAACCGCTAAAAAAATGAACAACACTTCTTCAAGGAGTTTATTGCCACTTAAACCTGCATACTATTAAAAGATTAACAATTTTCCCTCGTACTAAAGAAACTCACACTATAACCTGCGTACTATGGTTTTAATAAAAAAATTACCCAGAGATAACGCTGAGCTGTTAGAAATCTAACAGCCTGTCAACATATGTTAAAATTTTAACGGATTTACAATAAAAAATTTCAAATGTGACCTTGGTAATGATATTAATTCCACATACACCCTCCACCTTCATAAACTACCCCACCCTCAAATAATACCCTCCCCTCCCACGCACACGCACATTCACTCTCTCTCCAAATCATTTCCCCTTTCCCCTCCATCGACGGCACCGGCATCGGCGATCTCCAAGTCCTGCTACTCTATCTATCTTCTCTACAACTCTGACTACCACTCCGTCCAGATTTCCGGTGCTCCCTCCCCCAACGATATCTACTAGATCCGGCGAGTTCTCCGTTCAACCCAACGCCTTATGTCGTCGAAACAACCACCAGATTCGGCTCTTCTTACTCGTCACGGACTTCGTACCTCCCACATATGACCGAAAAATTTCCAGATCTGGCCGGAACTTTTTAGATCGGGCGGCGACCTTCCTTTCTCCGGTGACCTTCTTTCTTCTCTCCGACTGTAGATCTGGCCAGATCTACACTTTAATTTTGATCTCCTCTGGTTTTTGGGAAGGGTTGATTAGCATCTTCTCACCGTCCTTTCTCCGGTGACCTTCCATCTTTCCGATGAATGTTTATGTGGGTAGTGCATTGGTTGATCTTTATTTGAGTGTGGGGTTTGCTGATTTTGAAACTTCTATTTTTTTAAATGAACATCTTCATATTTATGATAATTATTTAGATATGGTGGTTGCTGTAGCATCTTCTCACCGTCCTTTCTCCGGTGACCTTCCATCTTTCTGATGAATGTTTATGTGGGTAGTGCATTGGTTGATCTTTATTTGAGTGTGGGGTTTGCTGATTTTGAAACTTCTATTTTTTTAAATGAACATCTTCATATTTATGATAATTATTTAGATATGGTGGTTGCTGTAGTGTCTGTGGTGGTGGTGGATGCGATGGTCGGTGGAAGTAGCAGGCGGTGGTGAGTGGTGAGTGGTGGTCTCTGTAATGGCAGTGACGGGCAGTGGGGGTTTGGCGGGCGGTGGCAGTGGGGGTCACAGGCGGGGGTGGGTGGTGGTGTCTAATTTTGGTGGTGATAGTATGTAACACTGATGGACAATTTATTTGGGACGGAGATGATTAAAAAGTTAATCAGTAAAATATCATCTCCTGATAATTTTTAAGCATACTCAATTAACAATATAACTGAATATATATATAGCCATTTCTTGGTCTTTTGGGACGGATGGAGTATCGTCTATTTAAATTAAAGAAAAATAAGTGCAAGTTGTTTTAGGGCAGAGGGAGTAATTTAATAAATGTGGTATAATATTTAAAAGACCAAAATGATAATAATAATGAGTACAATAATTTATCTTTTTCAATTTTTTTCCTTTTCTATTTTTTTCTGGATCTTAGTTATGACAATTTATTTATTTTTCTAGTTTATTCTCTCTCTCAATAACAAATATATAAAAAAATGGGAATATAAAATATTTTTTTGACATTTATGACATTAATATCTTTATGAGGGTCACATTTGATTTTTTTATTGTAAATCCGTTAAATTTTTAACACATGTTGACAGGCATGTTAGATTTCTAACGGCTCAGCATTATCTCTGGGCAATTTTTTATTAAAACCATAGTACGCAGGTCATAGTGTGAGTTTCTTTAGTACGAGGGCAAATCGTCAATCTTTTAATAGTACGAAGGTTTAAGTGGCAATAAACTCCTTCTTCAAGTCGAGGGTAACTGTTAACCGAACTATGCAGTTTGGTTTGGTTTTTAAGCATGAGTGGTTCGGTTCAGTCTCAAAAATTGGTAAATCGCATTGCTCAGTTTAGTTTGTGGTCTGACTCATTCAGACCAAACCAGACTGAAGCAAATCAAACTACGAGATCGAACCACCAAATCAAACTGTTAGACCGCATATATTTGTGGAATCATATTCATTTTGTATTATTAAAAAGTATACATAGCATTACGAGCAATGCTAGGGGCACAAAACAAGCTCACAAAATCTTGCTTACAAAATGAGGTGTCGATATTTTATTGGTTGCATCGATAATGGACCCGCCACACTTTACTTAAAAACACCAATAAAATTATTACACTTAGAATTTGTGAGCAAGATTTTGTGATTTTTTTGTGCCCCTAGTATTATTCTTGCATTAGACTATTCCTAAATTTCATTTTGCATCTTATTTAATATCCACATCATCGTTTGTAATATTTCATTGCGGCACATAGTTAATCAAGATTTTTCCATTGCCGACTTGTGTATTGTATTCTCTTCATTCAGATTTTCCGTTTCTATAGTATTCTCCTACTTCCGACTTTTCTCTTAAATGTATCTCACGCATCCCTCCTTTCCTCGGTATCCAGTGGCGGGTCTAGAATTTTTTGACAGCGGGTGCACAATTTACACTACAAAACTTCAAATTAATTTTTTTGAAACGCGATTAAATTATAATACATTACACCACTAAATATTCAAATTATATGTTGAACACTTAATTAAACTGTAGACTAACAAAGACAATTGTAGATATTATTACAAATAAAATAAAATATGACTTGAACGGTTAGACTTTTAGATTTTCTTGAGATCATTACAAAGAATTTATAGAAATATTACAATTACATTTTAGTTAACTAAAATAAATAAAAAAAAATATATATGACTAGTATTAATTAGTTAATAATGACGAATGGTTAAATTTAACTAATTTAAAAAATATGTATGACTATATTAATTTATGAAGAAGGCCAAATTTTATCTAATTAAATTTCGAATAATTAAAAGAAACCCAAAGTTGTCTTTGAGGCTTTGAGTAAACTTGTAAAAATGAGAGAGGGAGAGAGAGAGAGAGAGTATAGAATATGAGAGAGAATTAAAGCGAATTGCTGGAAGGGAGGCTCGAACTTAGGTTGTTTAAGTGACTAGACTTTCGAACTAAACTCTATTACCACTGGTACATACATATATTCTTCACAATTATGCCAGTGTTTTATTTATATTGAATCTGCGGGTGCACTTAACAAATAAAATTGAAAAAAATAAAAATAAAAAACTACAAATTGCAGTTGACCGCGTGCACTTGCACCCCCATCTAGAACACAAGATCCGCCCTTGTCGGTATCCTCACTCTTCCTCTCTGACCACTATTTTTAAAAAAAAAACAAATATGATAATGAGTTAGAGTCTAAGTCATGGTATGAATCGTGGTATAAACAATAGTCTGAATGGTGGCTTGAACTACGATTTGGACCATGCTCTGAACTACAGTCTAAACTACAGTGTGAATCGTAGTCTAAACCACATTGCTGAATCACGGTCTAAACCAAACTATTATAGTTTGGTTTAGTTCGGTTTGAGTTTTTTTCTTAATTCGATTTAATCTGAAAATTTCTCAAAGCAATAACAAGTGATTAAGTTTTTAAATTGGCTTAGACTGAACCAAACCAACCCATTTACACCTTTATTTAGTACTCTCTCCGTCTCAAAATAGATGTCGTTTTTGGAGTTAAATTTTGTTTCAAAATACTTGTCGTTCACTATTTTCAAAGTTTTTTTATTGCTCAATACCAATTATACCCTTAATAATGATAGTGAACTATCTCTTACCTAACCATTTAATTAATTACCTAGGTAGTTGAATTACTTTAGGGGTATTTGAGACTTCTTCACATGCATTAATGACATTTCTTAAAATGTGTGAAACACTCTAAAACGACATCTATTTTGAGACGGAGGGGTACTGTACAAAGAGGGGAACTGTAGATGATGAACACTTAATCAGCTTGAAGGTAACCATGAAATTTGCTTGATTTTCACGGACTCCAAAAATTACTTTCGGCATGGCAAGTTGGACGGTTCTCGTATTCCACCAAGGTTGGCCAACATTGTATATACTCACTCCACAATCATAGGAGTATTAATTCAAAACAGTTCTTGTTTTGAAATACTCTCTCCGTCCCAAAATAAGTTTTACTGTTTTTCATAAAACAGGTACGCTTTGCCTAAACTGTTGGAATGCGACCATCCCCACCACTCCACAATAGTATGATATTATCCGCTTTGGGCTCAGTCCGCACGGATTTGTTTTGAGTCATCTCTCAAAAAGCCTCATACTAATAGAGTGTGTGGACACCTTTATATACTAGACAATTCTTCTTTCAATTGCCGACGTGAGACTTGGGTTGACACCCCAACATACACTGCCCTTATTTATGGAAGGTAGTTGTCACTGGAAAATCATTTAATTGTCTAGATAATTGAACTATTCAAAGGGTAATCTGAAATGTTTATGTATTAATTGATTTTTTTAATTTGTGTGTAAAGTGCTAGAGCTACAAATATTTTGAGACGGAGGGAATATTAGTTTTATCTATACATTGGAATTTGTGACACTATTACTAGATTTATTGAGTGAAGTATTGTAAGAGAAATAAAAAATAATATGGGTAAAAATTGGTATTTTCTTTACTACTCCCTCTGGTCCAAAATAACTGTCACTTTTTGTCAAACAAATGTAAGTTTGACCAACAAATTTAAACTAAAAATACTAATCCTATAAAAAATTAAAAAATGTTATTAAAAGTATTATTAATTATAATACAATGACAAATTTTAGATTTTTATTAGCATCGTTTTTTATTTAAATTATTGGTCAAAGTTACATCTGATTGACCAAAAGCGACAGTTATTTTGGACCAGAGGGAGTACTAAATACTAATCATACTCTCTTCCTGACAAAATATATATCACTGAGAGTTATCTTTTGTGTTAAAATACTTGTGTTATTATTTTTTCAAGCTTTTCTGTTGTTTCATACCAATTATACATTTTTCAATGATGGTGAACTATCTCTTGCACAAACATTTAATTGCCTAAATAATTTGATTACTTTAAAGGTATATGAGACATTTTCACATGCATTAATTGCATTTTTTAATATGTGTGAAAAAAAATCTAAAACGACATATATTTTGAGACGAAAAATTTAATAATAATTGTATTTCTTAAAACTCGCAAAAACTAAAAAAGCGACAGTTATTTTAGCACGAGAAGTAAATAATGTTTCGAGGATCAAGACTCAACTTGCAAAAAGGAAGAAGTGTAAGGACAATATTTTACTCATCAAATACAAATTTTTCCTATACTTTATTCTTTCACACTTTGATTAATAGAACAGATCATTTCAGTTTTTCTCTAAAAAAAAAAAAATTAAAAAAAACACAACCAAAAAAAAAATGAAATACCAAAGAGCTCTAGCTTAAGCGGTATCCGGTGTTAGCTTCCCATGAGGAGGTCTCGAGTTCGAATCTCGTTAGGGAGATTTATGTTAGCCTATTTATAGGCCTAGTTGTAGCCGTCATGGCCATTTGATTTGATGTAGCCCAAGGGCAATTTATCTATCTTTAATGAAATAAAAAACGCAATTTTAAAAAAAAAATGAAACAAAATTTTTGGAAAATTGATTTTTTATAAATGTTGTTAGTAAAATTTTAGCTTGTAAAGCACCAAGAAAAGATTATATTTTTAAAGATGGAGGATTTTTTTTTTTATTTTTTTTTTTTGAGTCACACACACACATATACATATACTCCCTCCGACCCACCCGACTTAGGAGAATTGGTCCCGACACAGGGATTAAGGTGAACTATTACTTTAAGAGGAAAAAGAATGAGTGGATAATGTGTTGTGAGTATGAAAAGTAAATAGGAAAGAGAATGAGTGGGTAGAATAGTAAATGGATTGTTGTTGTGAGTATGACAAATGAGTCCCATTGAATATTAAAGTAATATAAACTTGCCATTTAGGGATGTTGTTGGGTATGCTTATTTCTTAACCCTCCCAATTATGTTAGAATTGATTGATACCATCACCTAAGTATTTTATGGACTTTAGGATCCTATGTAAGAAGTTTTATCACTTCTATTTTTAGCTAAGTCCAATTTTATAGAATAGGCTTAGTGGTTAGGGCTTGCTTGGAATTGAGGTTTCAGTTACTGAAGACCAAGTATAATGCGCAGAGCATTCCATGCGCAGCGCAGAGCATCATCTGCTCATCTTCATGCGCCGTGAACATTTGCTCATTTCCATGCGCAGAACATTATCTGCTCGCTTTCATGTGGAGAACAACACGTGCTTAGTTTTCATGAGCAGAGCAGATTAACTTGGTCCTTATGCTTATCTCTCAACAACCTCATATTCTTGAAGCTTGGAAAGCGCTTGTGCTTAATTTCAAGATTTGAAGAAGACCAAGGAGCAAGCAAGAAGACCATGCGCAGATCATCATCTGCGCATCCATCACTTGCGCATGACTCCCATGCGCATGTCCTTCTGTCCTGGTCCTTAAACACTTCAACAGTTCTCTTAACTTTGGATTTGAGGTCTCATGTGCAAATGACTAAAGGATGCACATGACTCTCATGCGCAGCACATCTTATGCGCACTCAATGCGCATGGCCTCCATGCGCGCGCAGATTGGCCTTAGTCAATTCTCTCATTTCCTGACCTCAGTCTAGAAGCTTGGAAAAGCGTCAAGTCAAGCTACACTTTTTGGAATAAGCCAAAGTGCTGATGTGTACATACGACAAATCAAACACACTCAGCATACACGTAGATGGAGACGCGCCTCATGTTTGAAATTCAAATTGAAGACAGCTGTCATCCTTCTAGAAGAAGTTTGAAGCTTATCCACTTGCTCGGTCTCCAACGGCTATAAAGGACAGCTGCGCGCCAATCACATTGTGACAGCACATTGTCCTTGCTCAGAGCTCCAACGGTTAGTTTTTGAAGCTCCACTATAAATAGCCTTGCTCATCCTCATTTCCAAGCTGCTTGAGTTATTGCATCCAAAGAGAAACTTTGAAGATTTGAAGATTGCTTGCATATTTCCAGAATTCTCAAGATCAACCTTCATACATTCATACTCAACCAAGCCCAGATCCTATAAGCCTTACAACACCCAGAATTCTTCGTGCTCTTCATCTCATAGATTCATAGAGCCCAGAATTTCTGAACACACACACCTCTTGAAGCTTTGATCATATCGATCTAACTTCTTGAGATACACCGGTTTAGTCTAGGATTTGTTCTTCATAGATTATAGATCTTTGAGTTAGTTTGTTCTACATTGTTGTATTTTGTAACTCTCTCATATAATAAGATCTCCATTAGAAAATCCAAGACTAACCATCTTGGTAGAGGACGTAGATCTTTCATTGATCGAACCTCTCCAAATAGGTTGTCTTTATATTCTGCTTTGCATATTACTTTCAAGTTTTTCTAATATATTGCTTTGTTTGATCTTTGTAGATTGTTTTGCATCGTTTGCATTGTGTTTGTTTGCTTTCTGCCTAAGTACCATTTTGCGCCACTCTTTAGCCAAAACATAGCGCGTGCGTTTTACACTTCTGCGCATAAGTGATTGCTTTAAATTTTCGATGTGCATTTCACACTCTCATTGCGCGCTATACTTAGCCAAAATTAGAGCTGTGCGCATTTGCCATTGCTTTGCAAAAGGGTTTGAAAATAATTTTAAATCGCTATTCACCCCCCCCCCTCTAGCAATTTCCATACCCTTGTTGCCCTTCTGGGACCAACAGATGTCCTAAGTGGAGTGGGACGCCCAAAATGGCAATTTGTCATAAGTTGGGTGGGACGGAGGGAGTATATATATAGGAGTGTATATATACTCCCTCCGTTTCATGTCACTTGAGACTTATTTCTCTTTTCGTCCGTTTCACATCACTTGAGACTGCCCAAAATGATAAATAATCTCTACTATTCCCCCACTCATTCTCTCTTCTACTTTACTTTTACACTCACAACACCAATCAACTTACTATTCCTCCCACTCATTCTCTCTCTTATTTAATTTTTCATACTCACAAACACCTCCTCCCACTATTTCTCTCTCTCTCTCTTACTTTCCTTAATTTGTATGCCAAAATTTTTGGTCTCAAGTGATATGAAACGGAGAGAGTATTTTGTAAAGGGTATTCATAAAAGGACAAAAATTCTTTTAAAAAAGGAGATTATACAAGGAAATGAGGAAGATGAAAGAAGAAAAGAAAATGAAAAGAAGGAAAGGCAGCCCAAGTTTGAAAAAGTTTTCAAAAATAGTTAGTATAGGTAAACTAACAAACATTTTCTTGAACAATGGAGGCTACAACAAATAGCATTATTCACAGCAAGACCGATTAGCAGCCATATAATAATGTTACATACATATAAATATTCAATATTCTAATGTTTGAATAAATAATGCCACATACTATTGGATACTAAAGTTTAGTCTATGTATCACTCCAAAATATATAAATATTGAAAATAAATCAAATTTAATATGGATCAAAGTATTTTTAAAAACCTTTTAAACATTCATATTGAGAAAGAAATATTATGTACAACAAGACCGATTAATTAGCAGACATATAATAATGTTACATAAATTTAAATGTTCAATGTTCTGATGTTTGAATCAATAATGCTACGTGTATTACTCTATCCGTCTCAAAATAAATGTTTTAATTTTTTTTTCAGATTTAATGTGAATTAAGAGAAAATTTGAATTACTATTTTTTGATATTTATTGAAGGAAAGAGGTAGTATTATTAATGTTCAAACTTTTTGATAATTTAGAAAAAAATTAAAATTTATTCTGTACATTTAAATATTCAATGTTCTAATGTTAAGATATTTTTTTCTGGAATATATGGGTCCGCTCCCGAGTTTTTAAATGAGAGAAAGGAAAGGGAAGAGAGTGAAGGAGAGGGTATAGATGGGGTGGGGAGGGAATTCGACATCATCAAGTGCTATTAAGTTTAGGAAGGAAAGAGAAAGGGAAAATGTGAATTACACTTGTACCCTTCATGAAAAAAAGGAAAGTTCAATTTTAGGGATAAAATATGTTTATCAGAAAATTTTGTTTTATAAGATTTTTTTTCCAATTCCTCCCACTTTTGGGAGAATTGTGTAGGAGGGAATTTTTTTTATTTTTTTTTTAAAAAATATATCTTCTTTTTCCATCTACTTCCTTCCTAAAAAAATTGGGAATCAACCTTAGGAAGGAAAATATATTAGACTTCCTCCCATTTCTTTTCCTTTCCCTTATTTTTAAAACTCGAGAGTAAACCCATAAAGTATTTCTTTTAAATGACTGTGATAATACTTTGGACATTCTCATTTATACACTTGAAGATTGGAATTAAAAGAACAAATCAACTATATAAATAATAATTAAAAAAAATTATTTCATTTGTATAGCCAAACTTTTGTTATTGGAATGCCTGATCTATTTAGAATAATTGATACTCTAAGGAATTGACTATATGTGGCGTCCATAGTTTTAAAAACATAGATTTTTCAAAACTGAGTTTTTTTTTTACGCTACTATTTGAAGCGGTTAAAAGGCGCTTACATTTTTAAAAAGTTCGACTTAAAAACTCTCCATTGATATGCTTAATTAGCAAAAAATGATTATTTTTTAATCTCTTTTGAACGCACTGCTCTACCAAACAAGCGGTTAGTCATAGCAAAATTTGGGACGTTCCATTTGAGCTCTCTAACGATTCATCATAAGCTAGTACATCGTATGGTAATAATATATAGACAAAAACTTGTATGAGAACATCATGACCCGTCTCATAGTAGATACATGTCATTTTTTACCCATGACCTGGATCCATGACCCGCAGGCCATTTTTTTTTCGGTTTGTCAAAAGTAATAGTTACTATAACTAAATGTAACAAACGTGTTACATATATGTAACAATTTGTATACACAAAACAAAAGTAATACTATATACAGAAAAGTAACAGTTTTTTTTTTTTTTATGTTTTCTTCGTTTGTTAAAAGTAATACTTATTACAACTAAAATGTAACGAACATGCTACTTATATGTAACATTGTTTATACATAATTGTAACACATATGTATAGAAAAAGTAATAATTCAACCATTTACATTTTTAGAGTTAAAAACACTTGATTAGTATTACATGTAAAATTATTATATTATCTATAGAAATATGTTATAATTCTTTTATTAAAGTGTTACATTTACTGTACAAACAATTACATTCATGTATATGAGTTGTTACTTTTCAAATGTTACTTTCTTTTAAAAAAATTAAATCAAAATACACAATATTTTACATTTTTGCAAAAGCACTATTACATTTTAGTATAAATGATAATTACATTTAGATATTGTTTGAGTTACACGTAATTATAGTTAGTATTACATTTGAAAAAATGGGTAAAACGAGTTTTTGTTTTTGTAAAATATACGTTACGTTTACTTATGAACAATGTTACTTTATATGTATACATGCATTGCAATATTCGTGTATACTAAAATAAGTAATTTGGGAAAATGAACAAACCTTCTTTCCTATTTTTAAAGTGCGAAAAAAAAATAGAATATATGATATTCTCAAAAAAAAAAACTATAAAAAACTATATTAAATTTTATAACAATATAAATTATATTACTTTTTCCGTCCCAGAGTAAGAATGTTGCTTTCTATTTTGGTACGTCCCAAAATAACAAAGGATGGGACATACTCCCTTTGTCCTATTATACAATACCTCTAGAAATCTAACAGCCTGTCAACATATGTTAAAATTTTAACGGATTTACAATAAAAAATTTCAAATGTGACCTTGGTAATGATATTAATTCCACATACACCCTCCACCTTCATAAACTACCCCACCCTCAAATAATACCCTCCCCTCCCACGCACACGCACATTCACTCTCTCTCCAAATCATTTCCCCTTTCCCCTCCATCGACGGCACCGGCACCGGCATCGGCGATCTCCAAGTCCTGCTACTCTATCTATCTTCTCTACAACTCTGACTACCACTCCGTCCAGATTTCCGGTGCTCCCTCCCCCAACGATATCTACTAGATCCGGCGAGTTCTCCGTTCAACCCAACGCCTTATGTCGTCGAAACAACCACCAGATTCGGCTCTTCTTACTCGTCACGGACTTCGTACCTCCCACATATGACCGAAAAATTTCCAGATCTGGCCGGAACTTTTTAGATCGGGCGGCGACCTTCCTTTCTCCGGTGACCTTCTTTCTTCTCTCCGACTGTAGATCTGGCCAGATCTACACTTTAATTTTGATCTCCTCTGGTTTTTGGGAAGGGTTGATTAGCATCTTCTCACCGTCCTTTCTCCGGTGACCTTCCATCTTTCCGATGAATGTTTATGTGGGTGGTGCATTGGTTGATCTTTATTTGAGTGTGGGGTTTGCTGATTTTGAAACTTCTATTTTTTTAAATGAACATCTTCATATTTATGATAATTATTTAGATATGGTGGTTGCTGTAGTGTCTGTGGTGGTGGTGGATGCGATGGTCGGTGGAAGTAGCAGGCGGTGGTGAGTGGTGAGTGGTGGTCTCTGTAATGGCGGTGACGGGCAGTGGGGGTTTGGCGGGCGGTGGCAGTGGGGGTCACAGGCGGGGGTGGGTGGTGGTGTCTAATTTTGGTGGTGATAGTATGTAACACTGATGGACAATTTATTTGGGACGGAGATGATTAAAAAGTTAATCAGTAAAATATCATCTCCTGATAATTTTTAAGCATACTCAATTAACAATATAACTGAATATATATATAGCCATTTCTTGGTCTTTTGGGACGGATGGAGTATCGTCTATTTAAATTAAAGAAAAATAAGTGCAAGTTGTTTTAGGGCAGAGGGAGTAGTATTTAATAAATGTGGTATAATATTTAAAAGACCAAAATGATAATAATAATGAGTACAATAATTTATCTTTTTCAATTTTTTCCTTTTCTA
The DNA here is from genome assembly GCA_026119855.1 of Campanula takesimana. NCBI lineage: Eukaryota > Viridiplantae > Streptophyta > Magnoliopsida > Asterales > Campanulaceae > Campanula > Campanula takesimana. The sequence goes on along the minus strand of JAOWBW010000298.1, from coordinate 294,205 downwards.
TTTTTTTCTGGATCTTAGTGTGAGTTTCTTTAGTACGAGGGCAAATCGTCAATCTTTTAATAGTACGAAGGTTTAAGTGGCAATAAACTCCTTCTTCAAGTCGAGGGTAACTGTTAACCGAACTATGCAGTTTGGTTTGGTTTTTAAGCATGAGTGGTTCGGTTCAGTCTCAAAAATTGGTAAATCGCATTGCTCAGTTTAGTTTGTGGTCTGACTCATTCAGACCAAACCAGACTGAAGCAAATCAAACTACGAGATCGAACCACCAAATCAAACTGTTAGACCGCATATATTTGTGGAATCATATTCATTTTGTATTATTAAAAAGTATACATAGCATTACGAGCAATGCTAGGGGCACAAAACAAGCTCACAAAATCTTGCTTACAAAATGAGGTGTCGATATTTTATTGGTTGCATCGATAATGGACCCGCCACACTTTACTTAAAAACACCAATAAAATTATTACACTTAGAATTTGTGAGCAAGATTTTGTGATTTTTTTGTGCCCCTAGTATTATTCTTGCATTAGACTATTCCTAAATTTCATTTTGCATCTTATTTAATATCCACATCATCGTTTGTAATATTTCATTGCGGCACATAGTTAATCAAGATTTTTCCATTGCCGACTTGTGTATTGTATTCTCTTCATTCAGATTTTCCGTTTCTATAGTATTCTCCTACTTCCGACTTTTCTCTTAAATGTATCTCACGCATCCCTCCTTTCCTCGGTATCCAGTGGCGGGTCTAGAATTTTTTGACAGCGGGTGCACAATTTACACTACAAAACTTCAAATTAAATTTTTTTGAAACGCGATTAAATTATAATACATTACACCACTAAATATTCAAATTATATGTTGAACACTTAATTAAACTGTAGACTAACAAAGACAATTGTAGATATTATTACAAATAAAATAAAATATGACTTGAACGGTTAGACTTTTAGATTTTCTTGAGATCATTATAAAGAATTTATAGAAATATTACAATTACATTTTAGTTAACTAAAATAAATAATAAAAAAATATATATGACTAGTATTAATTAGTTAATAATGACGAATGGTTAAATTTAACTAATTTAAAAAAATATGTATGACTATATTAATTTATGAAGAAGGCCAAATTTTATCTAATTAAATTTCGAATAATTAAAAGAAACCCAAAGTTGTCTTTGAGGCTTTGAGTAAACTTGTAAAAATGAGAGAGGGAGAGAGAGAGAGAGAGTATAGAATATGAGAGAGAATTAAAGCGAATTGCTGGAAGGGAGGCTCGAACTTAGGTTGTTTAAGTGACTAGACTTTCGAACTAAACTCTATTACCACTGGTACATACATATATTCTTCACAATTATGCCAGTGTTTTATTTATATTGAATCTGCGGGTGCACTTAACAAATAAAATTGAAAAAAATAAAAATAAAAAACTACAAATTGCAGTTGACCGCGTGCACTTGCACCCCCATCTAGAACACAAGATCCGCCCTTGTCGGTATCCTCACTCTTCCTCTCTGACCACTATTTTTAAAAAAAAAACAAATATGATAATGAGTTAGAGTCTAAGTCATGGTATGAATCGTGGTATAAACAATAGTCTGAATGGTGGCTTGAACTACGATTTGGACCATGCTCTGAACTACAGTCTAAACTACAGTGTGAATCGTAGTCTAAACCACATTGCTGAATCACGGTCTAAACCAAACTATTATAGTTTGGTTTAGTTCGGTTTGAGTTTTTTTCTTAATTCGATTTAATCTGAAAATTTCTCAAAGCAATAACAAGTGATTAAGTTTTTAAATTGGCTTAGACTGAACCAAACCAACCCATTTACACCTTTATTTAGTACTCTCTCCGTCTCAAAATAGATGTCGTTTTTGGAGTTAAATTTTGTTTCAAAATACTTGTCGTTCACTATTTTCAAAGTTTTTTTATTGCTCAATACCAATTATACCCTTAATAATGATAGTGAACTATCTCTTACCTAACCATTTAATTAATTACCTAGGTAGTTGAATTACTTTAGGGGTATTTGAGACTTCTTCACATGCATTAATGACATTTCTTAAAATGTGTGAAACACTCTAAAACGACATCTATTTTGAGACGGAGGGGTACTGTACAAAGAGGGGAACTGTAGATGATGAACACTTAATCAGCTTGAAGGTAACCATGAAATTTGCTTGATTTTCACGGACTCCAAAAATTACTTTCGGCATGGCAAGTTGGACGGTTCTCGTATTCCACCAAGGTTGGCCAACATTGTATATACTCACTCCACAATCATAGGAGTATTAATTCAAAACAGTTCTTGTTTTGAAATACTCTCTCCGTCTCAAAATAAGTTTTACTGTTTTTCATAAAACAGGTACGCTTTGCCTAAACTGTTGGAATGCGACCACCCCCACCACTCCACAATAGTATGATATTATCCGCTTTGGGCTCAGTCCACACGGATTTGTTTTGAGTCATCTCTCAAAAAGCCTCATACTAATAGAGTGTGTGGACACCTTTATATACTAGACAATTCTTCTTTCAATTGCTGATGTGAGACTTTGGTTGACACCCCAACATAAACTGCCCTTATTTATGGAAGGTAGTTGTCACTGAAAAATCATTTAATTGTCTAGATAATTGAACTATTCAAAGGGTAATCTTAACTATTTATGTATTAATTGATTTTCTTAATTTGTGTGTAAAGTGTTAGAACTACAAATATTTTGAGACATATGGAGTATTAGTTTTATCTATACATTGGAATTTGTGACACTATTACTAGATTTATTGAGTGAAGTATTGTAAGAGAAATAAACAATAATATGGGTAAAAATTGGTATTTTCTTTACTACTCACTCTGGTCCAAAATAACTGTCACTTTTGGTCAAACAAATGTAAGTTTGACCAACAAATTTAACCTAAAAATACTAATCCTATAAAAATTTAAAAATTGTTATTAAAAGTATTATTAATTATAATACAATGACAAATTTTAGATTTTTATTAGCATCGTTTTTTTTATTTAAATTATTGGTCAAAGTTACATCTGATTGACCACAAGCGACAGTTATTTTGGACCAGAGGGAGTACTAAATACTAATCATACTCTCTTCCTGACAAAATATATACTCCCTCCGTCCCAGCACAAGTAGGACTAGGGGAGTGAGTACAATAATTAAGAGAAAAGTAGTGAATGTGTGGTAGAAAATGAAGAGAGAGAATGAGTGGGGTAAATAATAGTGTTGGTTGAATAAAATGAGTGGTGAAAAATGAAGAGAGAGAATGAGTGGGGTTAAATAGTGGGGTTGGTTGAATATTAATATATTAAAACATTTCCATTTTAGGTTGTCTCAATTGTTCTGGGACGGCCTAAAAGGGAAGAAATCCTACTTGTGCTGGGACGGAGGAAGTATATCACTGAGAGTTAATTTTTGTGTTAAAATACTTGTCGTGTTATTATTTTTTTCAAGCTTTTCTGTTGTTTCATACCAATTATACATTTTTCAATGATGGTGAACTATCTATTGCACAAACATTTAATTGCTTAAATAATTTGATTACTTTAAAGGTATATGAGACATTTTCACATGCATTAATTGCATTTTTTAATATGTGTGAAAAAATCTGTAGCGACCTCAAAACCCGTTTCTATTTATTTTATATTTTTGGGGATTTTTATTTGACTTATATGTGCATTTTTATGGGTTGCATTATATTTTATGATTTGCATATCATACTTGATTATTTGTGTTATTTACTTAGTTAGTAAAAATAATGATTAAAGGAGTTAAATGATTAAGTTGAAACTTTAGGGTCCTGGTTGAAATTATAAGTTTAGGGGTTAATGTAACGCCCATCCTTATTATCGTTAAATACTTGAACTTGCATATTATGTGTTAGTTTTACTTGGGTTAAATTTTTAACTGCTTTAGAATATTAAGGTGGTTAAATGTCTAGTTTTGACTTTTGGGTCATTTGTGAAAATTTGACTTTAGGGGTCTTTTTGTTAAAAGTGAAACTTGAGGGGCCTAAGTGCAACTGTTTGAAAGTTGTAAGTATATCATCTTTGTGGGTTGCCTGGGAAAGTCATTTTCCCCAAATCAGTACGTACACTCCCTCTGTTTCATAACCTAGGTTAAAAGTTTTGCCTATTCCCGACTCCTCGAGTTTAATTATCCCTCCGTTCTTGATTCCGATCCCGGATTAATATTCGTGGCGTTGAATAGAGCGTTCCAGGCCGAACAGAAATAAGTTTGGGTCAACTTGAATTTTGACTAGGTAAGTTATTAGCTCCCCCTTGCTTGTAATAACATGCATAAATGTTATTCTCGATACTTGTGATTGTTAATTTTGTGTTCGGGGTAAATTTTGTGGTACTTGTAAATTTGGGACAAAAGGAGTACATTTCCCCTGTGTAAACTAATGAAAGGAAATGAAAGAATGGGTTTTAAGCTTGTTTATTGTTTTGTGGAATTGTTAAATTGTTAGTAAATGTTACTCCTACGTTTTGGGACGGACAATTCTTAAACTGGGAAAGAAATGAAAATTTCGCATTTTAGTACACTGTGCGACCGCACAAAATTTAGTGTGCGACCGCACATCTTTCTGAAGGATTTTTCAAAGAAATTGACATGCTTGTGTGCGGCCGCACAGTCCATTGTGGGCGACCGCACAGTTGTCTGAAAAACAAAGATTTTTTTTTTTAAAGCTTGTATAAAGTTGGAAGTAACCCTAGTTAAGGTATATAACCTTAATATAAGATGTCCTAGCAAGTGTTGTGATACTTTAGGGGCATCAGACTTGGTCTTAACCATGTATACTCATTGAATTAAAATGAGAACATAGGTATAAGAGTAGTATCTCTTCTTTATGTCTTGAAAGTGCTATGAACAAGCACTAATGTGTTATACTTGTTGTGGATCCAATGATTGTGCACCTTAGAGGCATTAGCATAAGGTCTTAGACTTGAACATCCTAAGAATAGGAGTTGGATTTTGTAAGAGTAAATGTATAACTCTTATACTTGTTTGAATGTCCAAAGATTGGAAGTTATAACTTGAAGTATAAGACATTAAAAGCTTGTACATGACTTGAACATCCATAGAAATGGATTAGGACTTGAATATAAGATAATAAAATCTTGTACTTGGCTTGACACCAATACATATGTATGGTAGTGAACTAGAAAGTGCTATGAACAAGCACTAATGTGTATGAGACATGTTCTTGTTGTGTATATGCAAACATTGCATACATTTTCTTGATTCAAGGTGACTTCTTGATTACTTGAAGCATGTTCCTTGTTGAGCTAGTCCACTACATTTGGATTAGTTCTTCTCCCGTTGTTCATGTAAATATCTACTTGTACTTTCTTGTGTGAGTCCAGCTGGTTCTCCTTGCTTGTTCGAAAATGTATAGGTTCACGCTTGTCGCGAGAGCTGGGGTTTAAGTGACAATCGGGTCCCTATGTATTTCCGCCCGACCCCTTACTACCGGCCATAGTAAGGGCATAGCTTCCTTAGTTGGAACAATAAGCCTGACTTAAGTGAATGCTAAATTCCCGTCCCGAACACCTCATGAATAATCATGAGTACTGATATTGAGAATGACACTGGTTACCGGGTCTTCTGAGATATACTGAATAATCAGTTCCTGTTATTGATCGTGATGTCAAAGTAATACAAGCTTCGACAACAATGGTATTCTTGGGAGGAATAAGGAAGGAAGCAATATCCTTATAACTTGCTTGTTTAGCCTTATGTGCTACTTGATGAGTGGATTATCCTCTCATATACTTGTTACTTGATGATACTTGAGATATGATTATTTGAGTATATAATTGAATTGCATGATAACATGTCATGTAGTTGCATCTAATAGCTTACTGAGATTTATCTCACCCTTTATTTGCTCCCCCCCAGGAAAGGAAGGATAGTGCGCAGTGAGGCTCGACATAGTTGGGAGTTTGCTTCGCAGGTCGTGATTATTTTGGAGCTTGTGTCCTTTTACACTTGGTGAGGACGATGTATTATGGGCTTTGTAACTCCTTATTTTGGGGTAGACAGTTCTTGTTGTCACTAGACATCTTGTATAGTACTCTTAATGCCAGCTTATGTGCTAGGCATGTTTCCGCTGTGTATGTATTAAGTTTGGTTTTAAATTTTCTTGTCTAGAATTCGTGTTGTGAGCTAGTATAGCTCCTTACTCTAGAATATATATATCATGTCAATTTGTTAATCAAATGTCATTAAGTTTCTTGTTAAGTTTCTTGTTTCCCGTTAGGCACTCCATCCAGGTTCGAGGTTCTATTAGGGGATCCCGGGACCTGGGGGCGTGTCAGGTTGGTATCAGAGCTACCCTGGTTAGCTACCCTGTTTAGCTACCTTGGTTTGCTCTAAGTCTGGATAGGGTCTATGGCCTAGGTATGGGTGAGTCTTGGGGTGTTATTAATAACGCTGAGTGTTTACCTACAGGTACAATGAGTTCTGAAGGTACTAGTGGCAGTAATCAGCTGAGATCTATAACTCCTCAAGAAGAAATGGTTGATAATGTTGACTGGGATTATCCTAATCGCCTTACAAGGTTCTTGAAGCTGAAACCTCGCAGTTTTGACGGGGAATTTGATGCTAAAAAGGCAGAGGAGTGGATTGAAAGTATTGAGAAGATCTTTACAGCCTTGAGATGTGCAGGTGGTGATAAAGTAACCTTTGCAACCTTTAAACTTGAGAAAGCCGCTGAACATTGGTGGCAAGTGTTGAGTAAAAGTTGGGAACTGGAAGGTGTACCACAGACATGGGAGAATTTTCTTACAGCTTTTAAGTCGCAGTTTATTCCAACAGTGGTCCAAGATAGGAAAGAGATGGAATTTCTTAATCTGGAGCAGGGAAGTCTGACCGTGGGGCAATACTCAACCAAGTTCACAGAATTGGCAAGGTATTGTGATCACTTAGTTCCAAATGAAGCTAAGAAGGCACAGAGGTTTGTTAAAGGGTTGAGGACTGAGTATAGGAAGCAACTTCTTTCTTTACAACTCACTAGCTATCAGCAAGCAGTGGAGAAGGCTTATACCATTGAAAATGATATCGAAGAACACAAGGTGAAGTTGGGAACAACCATGACTGGTCGTGTATCAGAGAGAACTCAGGGATCTGGTTCTAAAGGTGGTAAATCTGGCCGCCAAGATCGTCGATTCCGACAGCCAACTGAAAGCAAAGGTAGTGTATCAACTGGTTCGAGGACAACAGTCCAAGGTCCCAGGAGAGTATGTGGCTATTGTTCAAAAGAAGGCCATTCTGAAGACAAGTGTTGGCTAAAGCAAGGAAAGTGTATAGTGTGTGGTGAAGCGGGGCACTTTGCTAGAAATTGTTCTAAAAGTAAAGTAAATCAAGTTGGGGGTACAAGTCAACCAGCCTCAGGTTCCAAGAGAGATAGTGGGGGTCGACCAAAAGTTCAGGGTCGAGTGTTTGCTTTAGATCAGCAGGGTGTAGCTGAGTCTTCTGCGGTCATAGGAGGTATTATATTACTTTCTAGTACGAGAGCGCGAGTCTTGATAGATCCAGGCTCATCTCATTCTTATGTGGCATCTCATTTTGTGTCGCATTTGCATGTTCTTCCTGATTCTATGCCTTATTTGCTAGAAGTATCTTCCCCTATGGGAGATTGCATGTTTACTTCTGAGGTTTACAAGAAATGTGAGGTTCTTGTGGGTGATCATTCCCTTCTTGCTGACTTAGTCGTGTTACCTATAAGGGACTTTGACGTGATTCTTGGCATGGATTGGCTATATGTGCATCATGCATCTGTTGATTGTTATAGAAAAGTAGTAACTTTTTCTATTCCTGGTTTGCCTGATTTTACCTTTGAAGGTGATAGGCCTTTATGTGCTATACATGTTATTTCTGCTTTAAAAGCTAGAAAACTTTTATCTCGTGGTTGTGCCGGGTATCTCGCATGTGTGCTTGATCATAGTTTATCTGTTCCCAAGATGGAGGATATTCCTGTTGTGTCTGAATTTTCAGATGTGTTCTCTTCTGAGTTTAGCATGCCACCTGATCGAGAGCTTGAGTTCTGTATTGAGTTATTACCAGGTACAGCACCAATCTCTAAAGCACCTTATAGAATGGCTCCAGCTGAGTTAAGAGAGTTGAAAACACAGCTTGAGGAATTGCTTGAAAGGGGTTTCATCAGACCTAGTGTATCACCGTGGGGTGCACCAGTGTTATTTGTTAGAAAGAAAGATGGGACTCTGCGATTGTGTATTGATTACAGAGATCTTAATCAGGTAACTATCAAGAACAAATATCCGTTACCTCATATTGATGACTTGTTTGATCAGCTTCAGGGTTCAGTAGTGTATTCGAAGCTTGACTTGAGAAGTGGTTATCATCAGTTGAAAATCAGATCTGAGGATATACCAAAGACAGCTTTCCGTACCAGGTATGGGCATTATGAGTTTATTGTTATGCCATTTGGTTTGACAAATGCTCCAGCTGTATTTATGGATTTGATGAACCGTATATTCAAGCCATATCTTGATTGTTTCGTGGTGGTATTCAATGATGATATTCTTGTGTATTCTAAGTCACGGGCTGAGCATGGACAACATCTCAGAATAGTATTACAAGTTCTTCGTGAGAAACAACTATTTGCAAAATTCAGCAAATGTGCTTTCTGGTTAGAAGAGGTTTCATTCTTGGGGCATGTTGTGTCTGCTACTGGTATTGCAGTAGATCCTTCCAAAGTTGAAGCAGTTGTTAACTGGAAAAGGCCAACTACAGTGACTGAGATCCGTAGTTTCTTGGGCTTGGCTAGTTATTATCGGAGGTTCATTGAGGGATTCTCCAAGATTGCTACTCCATTGACTAATATGACTCGAAAAGCTATTTCTTTTGAGTGGAATGATAAATGTGAAGCAAGTTTTCAGGAGTTGAAAAGGCGTTTGACTACAGCTCCAGTCTTGGCTTTACCTAATGGTTCTGAGCATTTCATGGTTTATACTGATGCTTCTAAAGAAGGATTGGGTTGTGTTCTAATGCAAGATGGCAAGGTAATAGCTTATGCTTCTCGAAAATTATCTCCTTACGAAAAGAATTATCCTACTCATGATTTAGAGTTGGCTGCGATTATTTTTGCTTTACATAAATGGAGGCATTATTTGTATGGAACCAAATTTGAAGTCTTTACTGATCATAAGAGCTTGAAGTACTTGTTTTCTCAAAAAGAGCTTAATATGAGACAACGTAGATGGATGGAGAAATTGAAGGATCATGATTGTACTATCCTTTATCATCCAGGAAAAGCCAATGTTGTGGCAGATGCACTGAGCAGAAAGACTTATATTTCTTGCCTGATGATTCGTGAATGGAAGATGTTTGAAGACTTGTGTGATTGGAGTCCTTGTGAATCAAATCATGGAGTTATGTTTGCGAATATAAAAGCTACTTCAGATTTACTCCAACAGATCAAAGAAGCTCAGGGAATTGATTCTGAATTACAGAAAATCATTAGTGGAATGAATGAAGGAAAGCAACCAGATTTTTCTTTTAATAGTGATGGAATTCTTACCTTCCGAAGTCGAGTTTGTATTCCAGTTGATCCTGAGATTAAGAAGAAAGTTCTTGAAGAGGCTCACAAAGCCAAGTATATTATTCATCCTGGAAGTACTAAAATGTACCAAGACTTGAAGAAACATTTTTGGTGGAACAATATGAAAAGAGAAATTGCTGAGTATGTATCCAAATGTTTGACTTGTCAACAAGTAAAAGTGGAACATCAACGTCCAGCAGGTTTGTTGCAACCATTGGAAATTCCAGAGTGGAAATGGGAACATATTACTATGGATTTTGTGACTGGTTTGCCACGTACCAGACGAGGCCATGATGCTGTTTGGGTTATTGTGGACAGGTTGACTAAATCAGCTCACTTCTTGTCTGTTTCCATGGGATATTCATTGTCTCAATTGGCATCTTTATATGTTCAGGAGATTGTCCGACTGCATGGGGTTCCTGTGAGTATTGTATCTGATAGAGATCCTCGTTTTACTTCTCGATTCTGGCAGGCTCTTCAGGGTGCTATGGGTACTAAATTGAATTTCAGTACTGCTTTTCATCCTCAATCTGATGGGCAATCTGAGAGACTTATACAGATTATGTTACGTGCTTGTGTTATTGATTTCAAAGGCAGTTGGGATACTCATCTTCCTTTGGCTGAGTTTGCTTATAATAACAGTTATCAGTCTAGCATTGAAATGGCTCCATATGAGGCTCTTTATGGCAGAAAATGTAGATCTCCTATATGTTGGGATGAAGTGGGAGAAGCTAAACTCTTGGGTCCTGAAATGGTTCAACAGTCAGTTGAAAGTGTGAAACTCATTCGAGATAGATTGCGCACAGCTCAGAGTAGACAAAAGAGTTATGCAAATCATCGTAGAAGAGATCTTGAATTTCAGGTAGGTGACTGTGTATTCTTGAAGGTCTCTCCTCGTAGAGGTATAAAGAGATTTGGGAAGAAAGGAAAGTTATCTCCTCGTTATATCGGTCCATTTGAGATTCTAGAAAGAGTTGGTAAGTTGGCTTATAGAGTGGCTTTACCTCCTTCTTTATCTGGTATTCATAATGTGTTCCATGTATCTATGCTTCGCAAGTATATGGCAGATGAATCACATGTTCTTGAGTATGAGGCTATTCCATTTCAGCCTGATTTGTCTTATGAGGAACAGCCTGTTGAAATTCTTGACTGGAAAGAGCAAGTATTGCGTACCAAAAGGATTCCTATTGTGAAGGTCCTTTGGAGAAATCATGAAATTGAAGAGGCTACTTGGGAAACCGAGAAAGAGATGCGAGATAAATACCCGAGCCTATTTGAAAATTTTGGTAAGTAAAATTCGTGGGCGAATTTTCTTTAAGGTGGGGAGGATGTAACGCCCATCCTTATTATCGTTAAATACTTGAACTTGCATATTATGTGTTAGTTTTACTTGGGTTAAATTTTTAACTGCTTTAGAATATTAAGGTGGTTAAATGTCTAGTTTTGACTTTTGGGTCATTTGTGAAAATTTGACTTTAGGGGTCTTTTTGTTAAAAGTGAAACTTGAGGGGCCTAAGTGCAATTGTTTGAAAGTTGTAAGTATATCATCTTTGTGGGTTGCCTGGGAAAGTCATTTTCCCCAAATCAGTACGTACACTCCCTCTGTTTCATAACCTAGGTTAAAAGTTTTGCCTATTCCCGACTCCTCGAGTTTAATTATCCCTCCGTTCTTGATTCCGATCCCGGATTAATATTCGTGGCGTTGAATAGAGCGTTCCAGGCCGAACAGAAATAAGTTTGGGTCAACTTGAATTTTGACTAGGTAAGTTATTAGCTCCCCCTTGCTTGTAATAACATGCATAAATGTTATTCTCGATACTTGTGATTGTTAATTTTGTGTTCGGGGTAAATTTTGTGGTACTTGTAAATTTGGGACAAAAGGAGTACATTTCCCCTGTGTAAACTAATGAAAGGAAATGAAAGAATGGGTTTTAAGCTTGTTTATTGTTTTGTGGAATTGTTAAATTGTTAGTAAATGTTACTCCTACGTTTTGGGACGGACAATTCTTAAACTGGGAAAGAAATGAAAATTTCGCATTTTAGTACACTGTGCGACCGCACAAAATTTAGTGTGCGACCGCACATCTTTCTGAAGGATTTTTCAAAGAAATTGACATGCTTGTGTGCGGCCGCACAGTCCATTGTGGGCGACCGCACAGTTGTCTGAAAAACAAAGATTTTTTTTTTTAAAGCTTGTATAAAGTTGGAAGTAACCCTAGTTAAGGTATATAACCTTAATATAAGATGTCCTAGCAAGTGTTGTGATACTTTAGGGGCATCAGACTTGGTCTTAACCATGTATACTCATTGAATTAAAATGAGAACATAGGTATAAGAGTAGTATCTCTTCTTTATGTCTTGAAAGTGCTATGAACAAGCACTAATGTGTTATACTTGTTGTGGATCCAATGATTGTGAACCTTAGAGGCATTAGCATAAGGTCTTAGACTTGAACATCCTAAGAATAGGAGTTGGATTTTGTAAGAGTAAATGTATAACTCTTATACTTGTTTGAATGTCCAAAGATTGGAAGTTATAACTTGAAGTATAAGACATTAAAAGCTTGTACATGACTTGAACATCCATAGAAATGGATTAGGACTTGAATATAAGATAATAAAATCTTGTACTTGGCTTGACACCAATACATATGTATGGTAGTGAACTAGAAAGTGCTATGAACAAGCACTAATGTGTATGAGACATGTTCTTGTTGTGTATATGCAAACATTGCATACATTTTCTTGATTCAAGGTGACTTCTTGATTACTTGAAGCATGTTCCTTGTTGAGCTAGTCCACTACATTTGGATTAGTTCTTCTCCCGTTGTTCAAGTAAATATCTACTTGTACTTTCTTGTGTGAGTCCAGCTGGTTCTCCTTGCTTGTTCGAAAATGTATAGGTTCACGCTTGTCGCGAGAGCTGGGGTTTAAGTGACAATCGGGTCCCTATGTATTTCCACCCGACCCCTTACTACCGGCCATAGTAAGGGCATAGCTTCCTTAGTTGGAGCAATAAGCCTGACTTAAGTGAATGCTAAATTCCCGTCCCGAACACCTCATGAATAATCATGAGTACTGATATTGAGAATGACACTGGTTACCGGGTCTTCTGAGATATACTGAATAATCAGTTCCTGTTATTGATCGTGATGTCAAAGTAATACAAGCTTCGACAACAATGGTATTCTTGGGAGGAATAAGGAAGGAAGCAATATCCTTATAACTTGCTTGTTTAGCCTTATGTGCTACTTGATGAGTGGATTATCCTCTCATATACTTGTTACTTGATGATACTTGAGATATGATTATTTGAGTATATAATTGAATTGCATGATAACATGTCATGTAGTTGCATCTAATAGCTTACTGAGATTTATCTCACCCTTTATTTGCTCCCCCCCAGGAAAGGAAGGATAGTGCGCAGTGAGGCTCGACATAGTTGGGAGTTTGCTTCGCAGGTCGTGATTATTTTGGAGCTTGTGTCCTTTTACACTTGGTGAGGACGATGTATTATGGGCTTTGTAACTCCTTATTTTGGGGTAGACAGTTCTTGTTGTCACTAGACATCTTGTATAGTACTCTTAATGCCAGCTTATGTGCTAGGCATGTTTCCGCTGTGTATGTATTAAGTTTGGTTTTAAATTTTCTTGTCTAGAATTCGTGTTGTGAGCTAGTATAGCTCCTTACTCTAGAATATATATATCATGTCAATTTGTTAATCAAATGTCATTAAGTTTCTTGTTAAGTTTCTTGTTTCCCGTTAGGCACTCCATCCAGGTTCGAGGTTCTATTAGGGGATCCCGGGACCTGGGGGCGTGTCAGTTAAAGGGTTAACTTGGAAAGTTGGGTGATCAAAATCCAAAAATGGGTAAGATATTTAAAGAACTTTCCTTCTTTCTTTCCTTCACTGTGTTATTTTCTTCTTCTGCAACTTTCTCTACGTTTCAACTTAGGTTAAGAAAGAAAAGGTAAGTTCAATCCATTTCGATTTAATTCTTTTTATTTACTTACCCGTTTTAAAAACTAATTATATAAAAATGATCAGGGCGTCGAGTAGGTCATTTCTAGCCGAACAAAACTGATTTCAGCGATACTTTTTCCGGAACTAGGTAAGTTACTAATTCCCCTTTAAATGTTAAAATAGTCATATATGCTATATATGATACTCCTACTTGTTAATTTTGTGATTTGAGTAATATTTGCTATACTTGTAATTTTGGGACAAAGGGAGTATATGAATTTGGTTTAGCTGGGTATTGTGAATGTTTATGAACTCAAGTTGTAACTATAATGAGAGTTGCTAATGTTGTGTACTAAATTGTGTAGTATATATGTTATGCCTGTGGGACGGAAGGAGTAAAAATTGAACTAAGGAAGAATCTGGGATTTGGTCCAAAATAGGAGGAGGCGCGCGCACCCTATATAAGGAGGCGCACGCACCCATTGTTACCTTCCTAGGCAAAAATTGACTGGATAAGGGAGGCGTGCGCATCCTTTTGGGTGAGGCGCGCGCACCCTTAAGTGAACCAAAAATAGTGAAGTTCTGGTCCTTGGAAGCGCCCGCAACCTATGGGGTGAGGCGTGCGCACCCCCCTGTTTCCAAGGTTTGATAGTTTGTGTTATATGGGGTATAAGAGGACAAGTGTTTTGTGATCCTTGGGGTGGTGACTTAAACATGAATGTGGATGACTTTTATGTCGTTGATGAAAAAGATTGGGTTGTGACTAAATGTCCTTATTATGGACTCTTTATGAGAAATCTTTCGTGTGCATCTTGTGATGTTTTTGGCTTAATTCCTTCTTGGATTAAATGCCCGGGTTTTGTTTAGCAAGTATTCATTACTGTGCTTCTTGTTAAAAGTCCAGCTGGTCTTGTTGTGGAGTCAGCCAATGGAAGAATTATAGTGGTACAGATAAGTCCACTATAAAGTTTTCCATTGGAGCTTGTGAGTCAGGCGGTGGGAGAATTATAGTGGCACACAAGCCAAGTTCACTATAAGGTGTCCACTGTGCCTTCTAGTTTCCCCAGTCCAGATTGGCCTTGGATGGGATGAATTGCTCCCTTTGGTGAGTATTTGGGTTATGACTTTGTGTCATATTTCCCTCTCTGGTTACTTGGTTCTATTGGTTATGATTTGGTTTTCGGGATCCCGACGGCTTCAGCTATTTATGCTGCTCAGATGGTTTTCTCTGATGGGTTTCTCAGTTGGTATTCTCATCAGTTATGGTTATTGGGTAAACCTTGGCTTGGTATCCACCGAAGTGTGGGCAATGTGATATAAGTGATATATGAGTTGATGTTATATGCTATATGCTTACTTGTTGATATTGTTTCTTTATGATCATCATATCAGCATGTAACGTAGTTGCATTTTAGTAGCTTACTGAGATTTATTCTCACCCTTATTTGTTTACTGTTTTAGATAAAGGCGGGTCCAGGGGATAGGACACTTGGTACGGGAGGACGTTCGTTTGGTAAGAGATGGAACTTGTTTTGTGAAGGTTACATTATATAAATGTAAACCCTTTGGGTAGAGTACCCGTACTTCTTATGGTTACATCTATTTTGGTAAAAGTTGATGTATGTACATTTGTTTAAAAGTTTGTAAGCCTTCGGGCTAAGTACTTTCGCTGTGAAAGTGTTTGTAAAAGTTTGTTTCAAGTTAAGTGATGTCTTTGAACTTCAAGTGTGTTATTGTTCCACTTTCTAAAAGTATATTTCGAAAAAAAATTCTAAAAGGTTTTATAACGTCTTCCACTCGTGTCCCGAGCGTGGGGCCAAGTAGGACCACGGGTACGGGGCGCGACAGTTGGTATCAGAGCTAGGTTGTAGATGGTCTAGAATGACTAAATGACCTATGAGGGTAGTAGAGTATATAGTGAGTAACGTTGAGTGTTTGATGCAGGTATTCATTAAAAATGGGTGAAACTGACGGAGATCAGGCCGGCTCTTCGGGGCAAGGGGATGCCAGAGAAGAGGCTCGAATTATGTTCCAAGGAATGTTCGAAGCAGCGATGAGAACTATAAATGATCAGAGGCAAGAAAGGGAACAGGTACCACCAAGATATGGCCTAGAACAGTTTCTGAAAATGAAGCCTATGGAGTATGATGGAGAGCCCGATGTATCTAAAACTGAAAGGTGGATTGAATCGATGGAAAAGATCTTTGATGCTTTGAGATGTTCGGAGGAAGATCAAGTCAGGTTTGCTACCTATAAATTGAATGGAGCGGCTGAGCATTGGTGGAAAGCTTTGAAAACAAAATGGGATGAGACTCATGTACCTTATACTTGGGAGAATTTTCTGGGAAAGTTCAAAGAACACTTCATTCCTCGAGTAGATCAAGACAGGAAGGAGATGGAATTTCTTAACTTGGAGCAAGGTTCTATGTCAATTGCTCAATATTCAGCTAAATTTTCAGAGTTGTCCAGGTATTGTACTCACCTAGTGGCAACTGAGGAGAGAAGGCTTCGAGGTTTGTGAAGGTTTGAAAAACCGTGATTAGAACTCAGCTAGTATCCCATAAGTTGCAAGATTTTCAGGATGCAGTGGATCGAGCTTACCAGGTGGAGCATGACATTGAGGAACATAAAAGGAAAATGGAATTGTTAGGCGCTGGGAAACAAGTTAGGCAACCACAACGTGGTGAGAGTAGAGGAAATCAAGGTGGATCTTCACAATTTAAAGGGTTTTCTCAAAGACAGTCAGGTAACAGAAATCAAAATAATACTTCAGGGAGTCAGAGTAGAGGAGTTTGTAATTATTGTCAGAAAGAAGGGCATTCAGAAGAGAGATGTTGGAAGAAGCAGGGCAAGTGTTTGAACTGTGGTCAGTTAGGACATTTTCAGAGGGATTGCCCTAAGTATAGGATGCAAGCATCGGGAAGTGTGGTTGGGTCCTCTCAGGGTCAGAAGAGGGATTCCTCAGGCAAGCCTAAGGTTCAGGGTCGTGTCTTTGCTATTTCTCAGCAACAGGCTTCGGAGTCCTCTAATGTGATAGGAGGTATTATTTATGTGTCTGGTTTGAGGGCACGTACACTTATAGACCCTGGCTCATCGCATTCTTATGTGTCTGTGCATTTTGCTTCTCGATTGCATATGTCTTCTGAATCTCTACCTTATGTGTTAGAGGTGTCAACTCCTATAGGGGAGTGTTTGGTGACCAATGAGGTGTTGCATTCTTGTGATGTTCATATACGTGAGCATGTTTTACCTGCTGATTTAGTTATCTTACCATTATAAGATTTTGATGTTATCTTGGGTATGGATTGGTTGGGTAAATATCATGCGTCTGTTGATTGTGCTAATAAAGTGGTCACATTTTCTATCCCAAATGTTCCTAAATTTTCTTTTGAAACTGTTCCTTGGGGTAGAGAGTTTAGAATTATTTCTTATATGAAGGCTAGAAAGTTGTTGAATCGGGGTTGTGCGGGGTATTTGGCTAGTGTTCTTGATACTACTAAAAGGGTTCCTGATATTGGGGATGTGCCTATTGTTAAAGAATTTTCAGATGTATTTTCTTCTGAGTATGCTATGCCTCCTGACCGGGAAATAGAGTTCTGTATTGACTTACTTCCAGGTACGGCTCTTATATCTGAGGCACCTTATAGAATGGCCCCAGCTGAATTGAAAGAGTTGAAGGTTCAGTTGCAAGAGTTACTTGATCGAGGATTCATTCGTCCTAGTGTATCCCCGTGGGGAGCTCCAGTATTGTTTGTTAAAAAGAAAGATGGGTCCTTGAGGCTGTGTATTGACTACAGAAAGCTGAATCAGGTAACTATAAAGAATAAATATCCGCTTCCTCATATTGATGATTTATTTGATCAACTTCAAGGGTCAGTTGTCTTTTCAAAACTTGACTTGAGGAGTGGGTACCATCAGTTGAAAATCCGTTCTGAAGACATTTCTAAAACTGCTTTTCGTAGTAGATATGGCCATTATGAGTTTCTTGTTATGCCTTTCGGGTTGACTAATGCTCCGGCTGTTTTTATGGATATGATGAACAGAGTCTTTAAACCTTATCTTGATACCTTCGTGGTTGTATTTATTGATGATATTCTGGTTTATTCCAAGTCCGGGAGGAGCATGAGCAACATTTACGAATGGTTTTATCTATTCTTCGTGAGAAGCAGTTGTTTGCTAAATTCAGTAAATGTGCTTTTTGGCTCAATGAAGTATCTTTTCTTGGGCATGTGATCTCCAATAAAGGTATATCAGTTGATCCATCCAAAGTTGAGGCTATTGTGAATTGGAGGAGGCCAGAATCAGTTACAGAAATTCGAAGTTTCTTGGGGTTAGCTGGGTACTACAGAAGGTTCATTGAGGGGTTTTCTAAGATTGCAACTCCCTTGACTCAGTTGACTCGAAAGAATATTCCTTATGTGTGGGATGAAAAGTGTCAAGCTAGTTTTGAAGAGTTGAAGAAGAGATTGACTACAGCTCCTATTCTCGCCCTACCTAATGGTAATGATGATTTGGTAATCTATAGTGATATTCTAAAGAAGGCCTCGGGTGTGTATTAATGCAGAATGGAAGGGTGATTGCATATGCTTCGAGGAAGTTGACTCCGAGTGAGCAGAATTATCCTACCCATGACATGGAGCTTGCAGCTATTGTCTTTGCATTACACAAGTGGAAACATTATCTTTATGGAGCAAAGTTGAGATTTTCACAGATCATCAGAGTTTGAAGTATCTTTTCTCCAGAAAGAGTTGAATAATAGACAACGAAGATGGATGGAGCTGTTGAAGGATTATGATTGTACAATTTCTTATCATCCGGGCAAGGCAAATGTGGTAGCTGATGCTATTAGCCGGAAGTCTTATGTAGCTTCATTGATGGTACGGGAATGGAAGATGTTGGAGGATGCTCGAGATTGGAGTCCTTATAATCAAAGCATGGAGCTATTTTTTGCGAACATTCGAGTATTTCCAACTTTAGTTCAACAAATAAAGGAAGCTCAGAAGGATGACCCGGAATTGGTAAAGATTATGATAAAATCAAAGATGGTAAATTTGAGGATTTCTCCCTCAGTCCTGAAGGGGTATTGACTTTCAAGAGGTCGTTTGTGTGTACCTACAGGTTGATGGGATTAAACACCAAGTTCTTGATGAAGGCCATAAATCAAGGTATACTATTCATCCCGGGAGTACTAAAATGTATCAGAATTTGAAGCAACACTTTTGGTGGAATAATATGAAGAGAGAGATAGCGGATTATGTATCCAAGTGCTTAACATGTCAACAAGTTAAAGCTGAACATCAAAGGCCGCAAGATTGCTTCAACCGTTGGAGATTCCGGAATGGAAGTGGGAACTGTTACTATGGATTTTGTGACAGGTTACCTCGTACTAGAAGAAGGTTTGATGCGGTTTGGGTGATTGTTGATAGATTGACAAAGTCTTCTCATTTTCTACCTATTGAGATCGGTTATTCTATGGAAATCTTGCAACTTTGTACATTAATGAGATCGTGAGGTTACATGGAGTTCCAGTGAGCATTGTATTCTGATCGTGACCCTAGATTCACATCTCGGTTTTGGCAAGCGTTTTCAGAAGGCTTTGGGTTCAGAGTTGAAGATTTAGTACAGCTTTTCATCCTCAAACAGATGGCCAGTCCGAGAGAACCTATCCAGATTCTTGAGGATATGTTGAGGGCTTGCTCAGTTGATTTTTCAGATTCGTGGGATATTCATTTGCCTCTCGTAGAGTTTGCTTATAATAACAGTTTTCAGTCCAGTATTGGATGGCTCCTTATGAAGCCTTGTATGGGAGGAAATGTCGGTCTCCTATCTGTTGGGATGAAGTGGGAGAAGCCAAGATTTGGGGTGTTCAGATGGTTTAATGATTCAGTTGAGAAGGAAACTTATTCGAGATCGTTTGAGTACTGTCGCCCCAGAGTAGACAGAAAAGCTACGCTGATCATCGGAGGCGAGACCTTGAGTTTCGAAAAGGGTGACTTTGTGTTCTTGAAGGTTTTCCCCTATGGTTTGTATTCGAAGATATGGGAAGAAAGGCAAGCTTGCTCCGAGTTTTATTGGTCCATTTGAGATTCTTGGAAAGTGGAAGATCGGGCGTATCGTCTTGCATTACCTCCTTCTCTTGATAAGATCCATAATGTGTTTCATGTTTCTATGCTTCGGAAGTATCTGTATGATTCTTCTCATGTTCTATCTGAGGTACCCGAGGATATTGAGCCGAGTATGTCTTATGAGGAACATCCGGTCCAAGTCATTGATTCGAAGGTGCAAGAATTGAGAAACAAAAGTATCCTCCTTGTTCGAGTTGTGTGGAGGAATCACAATGTGGAGGAATCGACTTGGGAACTTCGGGAGGAATCGAGAGGAAGTACCCTTGGTTGTTTGAGGGCCTCGGTAAGTAACCCTAAAATTCGGGACGAATTTTCTTTAAGGGGAGTGATTGTAGCGACCCCAAAACCCGTTTCTATTTATTTTATATTTTTGGGGATTTTTATTTGACTTATATGTGCATTTTTTATGGGTTGCATTATATTTTATGATTTGCATATCATACTTGATTATTTGTGTTATTAACTTAGTTAGTAAAAATAATGATTAAAGGAGTTAAATGATTAAGTTGAAACTTAGGGTCCTGGTTGAAATTATAAGTTTAGGGGTTAAGGGTTAACTTGGAAAGTTGGGTGATCAAAATCCAAAAATGGGTAAGATATTTAAAGAACTTTCATTCTTTCTTTCCTTCACTGTGTTATTTTCTTCTTCTGCAACTTTCTCTAACGTTTCAACTTAGGTTAAGAAAGAAAAGGTAAGTTCGACCCATTTTGATTTAATTCTTTTTATTTACTTACCCGTTTTTAAAACTAATTATATAAAAATGATCAGGGCGTCGAGTAGGTCATTTCTAGCCGAACAAAACTGATTTCAGCGATACTTTTTTCCGGAACTAGGTAAGTTACTAATTCCCCTTTAAATGTTAAAATAGTCATATATGCTATATATGATACTCCTACTTGTTGTTTTTGTGAATTTTGTGATTTGAGTAATATTTGCTATACTTGTAATTTTGGGACAAAGGGAGTATATGAATTTGGTTTAGCTGGGTATTGTGAATGTTTATGAACTCAAGTTGTAACTATAATGAGAGTTGCTAATGTTGTGTACTAAATTGTGTAGTATATATGTTATGCTTGTGGGACGAAGGAGTAAAAATTGAACTAAGGAAGAATTTGGAATTTGGTCCAAAATAGGAGGAGACGCGCGCGACACCTATATAAGGAGGCGCACAGCACCCATTGTTACCAACCTAGGCAAAAATTGACTGGAGAAGGGAGGTGTGCGCATCCTTTTGGGTGAGGCGCGCACACCCTTAAGTGAACACAAAAATAGTGAAGTTCTGGTCCTTGGAAGCGCGCGCAACCTATGGTGTGAGGCGTGCGCACCCCCCCTGTTTCCAAGGTTTGATAGTTTGTGTTATATGGGGTATAATAGGACAAGTGTTTTGTGATCCTTGGGGTGGCTTATGACTTAAACATGAATGTGGATGACTTTTATGTCGTTGATGAAAAAGATTGGGTTGTGACTAAATGTCCTTATTATGGACTCTTTATGAGAAATCTTTCGTGTGCATCTTGTGATGTTTTTTGCTTAATTCCTTCTTGGATTAAATTGCCCCGGGTTTTGTTTAGCAAGTATTCATTACTGTGCTTCTTGTTAAAAGTCCAGCTGGTCTTGTTGTGGAGTCATCCAATGGAAGAATTATAGTGGTACAGATAAGTCCACTATAAGTTTTCCATTGGAGCTTGTGAGTCAGGCGGTGGGAGAATTATAGTGGCACACAAGCCAAGTTCACTATAAGGTGTCCACTGTGCCTTCTAGTTTCCCCCCCAGTCCAGATTGGCCTTGGATGGGATGAATTGCTCCCTTTGGTGAGTATTTGGGTTATGACTTTGTGTCATATTTCCTCTCTGGTTTACTTGGTTCTATTGGTTATGATTTGGTTTTCGGGATCCTGACGGCTTCAGCTATTTATGCTGCTCAGATGGTTTTCTCTTGATGGGTTTCTCAGTTGGTATTCTCATCAGTTATGGTTATTGGGTAAACCTTGGCTTGATATCCACCGAAGTGTGGGCAATGTGATATAAGTGATATATGAGTTGATGTTTATATGCTATATGCTTACTTGTTGATATTGTTTCTTCTTTATGATCATCATATCAGCATGTAACGTAGTTGCATTTTAGTAGCTTACTGAGATTTATTCTCACCCTTATTTGTTTACGTTTTTTAGATAAAGGCGGGTCCAGGGGATAGGACACTTGGTACGGAGGACGTTCGTTTGGTAAGAGATGGGACTTGTTTGTGAAGGTTACATTATATAAATGTAAACCCTTTGAGTAGAGTACCCGTACTTCTTATGGTTACATCTATTTTTGTAAAGTTGATGTATGTACATTTTTTTAAAAGTTTTGTAAGCCTTCGGGCTAAGTACTTTCGCTGTGAAAGTGCTTGTAAAAGTTTGTTTCAAGTTAAGTGAAGTTTTTGAACTTCAAGTGTGTTATTGTTCCACTTTCTAAAAGTATATTTCGAAAAAAATTTCTAAAAGTTGTTTATAACGTCTTCCACTCGTGTCCCGAGCGTGGAGCCAAATAGGACCACGGTACGGTGCGCGACAAAATCTTAAACGACATGTATTTTGAGATAAAAAAATAATAATAATAATTGCATTTTCTTAAAAACTCGTAAAAACTAAAAAAGCAACCGTTATTTTAGCAGAGGAGTAAATAATGTTTCGAGGATCAAGACTCAACTTGCAAAAAGGAAGAAGTGTAAGGACAATATTTTACTCATCAAATACAAAATTTTCCTATACTTTATTCTTTCACACTTTGATTAATAGACCAGATCATTTCAGTTTTTCTCTATTCACAACCAATAAAATAATAAAATGAAACAAATTTTTTGGAAAATTGATTTTTTTATAAATGTTGTTAGTAAAATTTTAGCTTGTAAAGCACCAGAAAATATTATATTTTTAAAGATGGAGGATTTTTTTTGAGTCACACACACATATACATATACATATACATACATATATATATACATATACACATATATATATATATAATATATGTAGATATATGTGTGCTCAAATGAGAACTTAAATATCGTGAGAACTTGGATACATTAGGTTTCTTAAATATCGTGAGAACTTGGATACATTAGGTAAGAACCTAATGTATCCAAGTAATGTATCCAAGTGAACAATTGATACATTAGTTTTTACCTATGTATCCAATAATGTATCTAATGTATCCAAGTGAACCATTGGATACATTAGGTAAAAACCTAATGTATCCAAATTCTCATGGTTTCTCACGATATTTAGGTTTTCACATGAGTACGACCCTATATATATATATATATATATACACACACACGTATTTTGTAAAGGGCAATCATAAAAGGACAAAATTCTTTTAAAAATGGAGATTATACAAGGAAATGAGGAAGATGAAAGAAGAAAAGAAAATGAAAAGAAGGAAAGGCAGCCCAAGTTTGAAAAAGTTTTCAAAATAGTTAGTATAGGTAACCTAACAAACATTTTCTTGAACAATGGAGGCTACAACAAATAGCATTATTCACAGCAAGACCGATTAGCAGCCATATAATAATGTGTACATACATTTAAATATTCAATATTCTAATGTTTGAATAAATAATGCCACAATACTATTGGATACTAAAGTTTAGTCTATGTATCACTCCAAAATATATAAAATATTGAAATAATCAAATTTAATATGGATCAAAGTATTTTTAAAAACCTTTTAAACATTCATATTGAGAAAGAAATATTATGTACAACAAGACCGATTAATTACCAAAGAGCTCTACCTCAAGCGGTATCCGGTGTTTGACTTTCCCATGCGGAGGCACGAGTTTGAATCCCGTTAGTGAGATTTGTGTTAGCATATTTACATGCCTAGTTGTAGCCTTCATGACATTTGGTTAAAACTATTATAGGCCCAGTTGTAGCCTTCATTGGCATTATCATTAATAAAAAATAAAAAAAAAGACCGATTAATTAGCAGACATAAATAATGTTTTACATAAATTTAAATGTTCAATGTTCTGATGTTTGAATCAATAATGCTACGTGTAATTACTCTATCCGTCTCAAAATAAATACTTTAATTTTTTTTTCAGATTTATGTGAATTAAGAGTAAATTTGAATTTCTTATTTTTTGATATTTATGAAGGAAAGAGGTAGTATTATTAATGTTCAAACTTTTTGATAATTTAGAAAAATTTAAAATTTATTCTGTACATTTAAATATTTCTAATGTCTAATGTTAAGATATTTTTTTCTGGAATATATGGGTCCGCTCCCGAGTTTTTTTAAATGAGAGAAAGGAAAGGGAAAGGGAAGGAAGGAGAGGGTAAAGATGGGGTGGGGAGGGAATTCAACCACCATCAAGTGCTATTAAGTTTAGGAAGGAAAGAGAAAGGGAAAATGTGAATTACACGCTTGTACCCTTCATGAAAAAAGGAAAGTTCAATTTTAGGGATAAAATATGTTTATCAAAAATTTTGTTTTATAAGACTTTTTCCAATTCGCCTCCCACTTTTGGGAGAATTGTGTAGGAGGGAATTTTTTTATTTTTTTTAAAAAAAATATCCTTCTTTTTTTCCATCTACTTCCTTCCTAAAAAAATTTGAAAGCAACCTTAGGAAAGAAAATATATTAGACTTCCTCTCATTTCTTTTCCTTTCCCTTATTTTTAATTAAAACTCGAAAAGTAAACCCATAAAGTATTTCTTTTTAAATGACTGTGATAATACTTTGGACTTCTTCTCATTTATACACTTGAAGATTGGAATTAAAAGAACAAATCAACTATATAAATAATAATTTAAAAAAAATTATTTCAATTGTATAGCCAAACTATTGTTATTGGAATTGTAACGACCCGAAAACCCGCCTCTACTTCTTAGTAATAAATATTTAATTATTTATTTTATTATTTCGTATTTATTTATTTAAATTGTTTATTTATTTAATTTATGTATTTATTTAAATAATTATGTGTGCATTTTGTGTTTCATAATATTTTTTTATGACTAGCAATTTTACTTGATCATTTGTGTTAGTAATGGGGTTAGTGAGTCTTAGTTGATAGTGGGAAAAATGGGTTTAATTGTTCTAGGTGATTGTAGAGGGACCTAAGTGAAACCTTTTCTTTTATCATCTTACTCCCTCCCTCTCCTCACCTTCTCCCTCACTCTCTCCTGCACACCACACACACACTCTTTTTCTCTCTCTCTC
>JAOWBW010000298.1:236870-269216 GCA_026119855.1 Campanula takesimana | reverse complement strand
GAATGTGGATGACTTTTATGTCGTTGATGAAAAAGATTGGGTTGTGTGACTAAATGTCCTTATTATGGACTCTTTATGAGAAATCTTTCGTGTGCATCTTGTGATGTTTTGGCTTAATTCCTTCTTGGATTAAATGCCCCGGGTTTTGTTTAGCAAGTATTCATTACTGTGCTCTTGTTAAAGTCCAGCTGGTCTTGTTGTGGAGTCAGCCAATGGAAGAATTATAGTGGTACAGATTAAGTCCACATAAAGTTTTCCATTGGAGCTTGTGAGTCAGGCGGTGGGAGAATTATAGTGGCACACAAGCCAAGTTCACTATAAAGGTGTCCACTGTGCCTTCTAGTTTCCCCAGTCCAGATTGGCCTTGGATGGGATGAATTGCTCCCTTTGGTGAGTATTTGGGTTATGACTTTGTGTCATATTTCCCTCTCTGGTTACTTGGTTCTATTGGTTATGATTTGGTTTCGGGATCCCGACGGCTTCAGCTATTTATGCTGCTCAGATGGTTTTCTCTGATGGGTTTCTCAGTTGGTATTCTCATCAGTTATGGTTATTGGGTAAACCTTGGCTTGGTATCCACGAAGTGTGGGCAATGTGATATAAGTGATATATGAGTTGATGTTATATGCTATATGCTTACTTGTTGATATGTTCTTTTATGATCATCATATCAGCATGTAACGTAGTTGCATTTTAGTAGCTTACTGAGATTTATTCTCACCCTTATTTGTTTACTGTTTTAGATAAAGGCGGGTCCAGGGGATAGGACACTTGGCACGGGAGGACGTTGGTTTGGTAAGAGATGGGAACTTGTTTTGTGAAGGTTACATTATATAAATGTAAACCCTTTGGGTAGAGTACCCGTACTTCTTATGGTTACATCTATTTTGGTAAAAGTTGATGTATGTACATTTGTTAAAAAGTTGTAAGCCTTCGGGCTAAGTACTTTCGCTGTGAAAGTGTTTGTAAAGTTTGTTTCAAGTTAAGTGAAGTCTTTGAACTTCAAGTGTGTATTGGTTCCACTTTCTAAAGTATATTTCGAAAAAAATTCTAAAAGGTTTTATAACGTCTTCCACTCGTGTCCCGAGCGTGGGGAGGTAGTAGGACCACGGGTACGGGGCGCGACAGTTGGTATCAGAGCTAGGTTGTAGATGGTCTAGAATGACTAAATGACCTAGGGGGTAGTAGAGTATATAGTGAGTAACGTTGAGTGTTTGATGCAGGTATTCATTAAAAATGGTGAAACTGACGGAGATCAGGCCGGCTCTTCGGGGCAAGGGGATGCCAGAGAAGAGGCTCGAATTATGTTCCAAGGAATGTTCGAAGCAGCGATGAAAACTATAAATGATCAGAGGCAAGAAAGGGAACAGGTACCACCAAGATATGGCCTAGAACAGTTTCTGAAAATGAAGCCTATGGAGTATGATGGAGAGCCCGATGTATCTAAAACTGAAAGGTGGATTGAATCGATGGAAAAGATCTTTGATGCTTTGAGATGTTCGGAGGAAGATCAAGTCAGGTTTGCTACCTATAAATTGAATGGAGCGGCTGAGCATTGGTGGAAAGCTTTGAAAACAAAATGGGATGAGACTCATGTACCTTATACTTGGGAGAATTTTCTGGGAAAGTTCAAAGAACACTTCATTCCTCGAGTAGATCAAGACAGGAAGGAGATGGAATTTCTTAACTTGGAGCAAGGTTCTATGTCAATTGCTCAATATTCAGCTAAATTTTCAGAGTTGTCCAGGTATTGTACTCACCTAGTGGCAACTGAGGAGAGGAAGGCTTCGAGGTTTGTGAAAGGTTTGAAAACCGTGATTAGAACTCAGCTAGTATCCCATAAGTTGCAAGATTTTCAGGATGCAGTGGATCGAGCTACCAGGTGGAGCATGACATTGAGGAACATAAAAGGAAAATGGAATTGTTAGGCGCGGGAAAACAAGTTAGGCAACCACAACGTGGTGAGAGTAGAGGAAATCAAGGTGGATCTTCACAATTAAAGGGTTTCTCAAAGACAGTCAGGTAACAGAAATCAAATAATACTTCAGGGAGTCAGAGTAGAGGAGTTTGTAATTATTGTCAGAAAGAAGGGCATTCAGAAGAGAGATGTTGGAAGAAGCAGGGCAAGTGTTTGAACTGTGGTCAGTTAGGACATTTCAGAGGGATTGCCCTAAGTATAGGATGCAAGCATCGGGAAGTGTGGTTGGGTCCTCTCAGGGTCAGAAGAGGGATTCCTCAGGCAAGCCTAAGGTTCAGGGTCGTGTCTTTGCTATTTCTCAGCAACAGGCTTCGGAGTCCTCTAATGTGATAGGAGGTATTATTTCTGTGTCTGGTTGAGGGCACGTACACTTATAGACCCTGGCTCATCGCATTCTTATGTGTTCTGTGCATTTTGCTTCTCGATTGCATATGTCTTCTGAATCTCTACCTTATGTGTTAGAGGTGTCAACTCCTATAGGGAGTGTTTGGTGACCAATGAGGTGTTGCATTCTTGTGATGTTCATATACGTGAGCATGTTTTACCTGCTGATTTAGTTATCTTACCATTACAAGATTTTGATGTTATCTTGGGTATGGATTGGTTGGGTAAATATCATGCGTCTGTTGATTGTGCTAATAAAGTGGGTCACATTTTCTATCCCAATGTTCCTAAATTTTCTTTTGAAACTGTTCCTTGGGTAGAGAGATTAGAATTATTTCTTATATGAAGGCTAGAAAGTTGTTGAATCGTGGTTGTGCGGGGTATTTGGCTAGTGTTCTTGATACTACTAAAAGGGTTCCTGATATTGGGGATGTGCCTATTGTTAAAGAAATTTTCAGATGTATTTTCTTCTGAGTATGCTATGCCTCCTGACCGGGAAATAGAGTTCTGTATTGACTTACTTCCAGGTACGGCTCCTATATCTGAGGCACCTTATAGAATGGCCCCAGCTGAATTGAAAGAGTTGAAGGTTCAGTTGCAAGAGTTACTTGATCGAGGATTCATTCGTCCTAGTGTATCCCCGTGGGGAGCTCCATATTGTTTGTTAAAAAGAAAGATGGGTCCTTGAGGCTGTGTATTGACTACAGAAAGCTGAATCAGGTAACTATAAAGAATAAATATCCGCTTCCTCATATTGATGATTTATTTGATCAACTTCAAGGGTCAGTTGTCTTTTCAAAACTTGACTTGAGGAGTGGGTACCATCAGTTGAAAATCCGTTCTGAAGACATTTCTAAAACTGCTTTTCGTAGTAGATATGGCCATTATGAGTTTCTTGTTATGCCTTTCGGGTTGACTAATGCTCCGGCTGTTTTTATGGATATGATGAACAGAGTCTTTAAACCTTATCTTGATACCTTCGTGGTTGTATTTATTGATGATATTCTGGTTTTATTCCAAGTCCCGGGAGGAGCATGAGCAACATTTACGAATGGTTTTATCTATTCTTCGTGAGAAGCAGTTGTTTGCTAAATTCAGTAAATGTGCTTTTTGGCTCAATGAAGTATCTTTTCTTGGGCATGTGATCTCCAATAAAGGTATATCAGTTGATCCATCCAAAGTTGAGGCTATTGTGAATTGGAGGAGGCCAGAATCAGTTACAGAAATTCGAAGTTTCTTGGGGTTAGCTGGGTACTACAGAAGGTTCATTGAGGGGTTTTCTAAGATTGCAACTCCCTTGACTCATTGACTCGAAAGAATATTCCTTATGTGTGGGATGAAAAGTGTCAAGCTAGTTTGAAGAGTTGAAGAAGAGATTGACTACAGCTCCTATTCTCG
Source organism: Campanula takesimana (assembly GCA_026119855.1). Classification (NCBI taxonomy): domain Eukaryota; kingdom Viridiplantae; phylum Streptophyta; class Magnoliopsida; order Asterales; family Campanulaceae; genus Campanula; species Campanula takesimana. The sequence goes on along the minus strand of JAOWBW010000298.1, from coordinate 265,456 downwards.
CCCTACCTAATGGTAATGATGATTTGGTAATCTATAGTGATATTCTAAAGAAGGCCTCGGGTGTGTATTAATGCAGAATGGAAGGGTGATTGCATATGCTTCGAGGAAGTTGACTCCGAGTGAGCAGAATTATCCTACCCATGACATGGAGCTTGCAGCTATTGTCTTTGCATTACACAAGTGGAAACATTATCTTTATGGAGCAAAGTTTGAGATTTTCACAGATCATCAGAGTTTGAAGTATCTTTTCTCCCAGAAAGAGTTGAATAATAGACAACGAAGATGGATGGAGCTGTTGAAGGATTATGATTGTACAATTTCTTATCATCCGGGCAAGGCAAATGTGGTAGCTGATGCTATTAGCCGGAAGTCTTATGTAGCTTCATTGATGGTACGGAATGGAAGATGTTGGAGGATGCTCGAGATTGGAGTCCTTATGAATCAAAGCATGGAGCTATTTTTGCGAACATTCGAGTATTTCCAACTTTAGTTCAACAAATAAAGGAAGCTCAGAAGGATGACCCGGAATTGGTAAAGATTATGGATAAAATCAAAGATGGTAAATTTGAGGATTTCTCCCTCAGTCCTGAAGGGGTATTGACTTTCAGAGGTCGTTTGTGTGTACCTAAGGTTGATGGGATTAAACACCAAGTTCTTGATGAAGGCCATAAATCAAGGTATACTATTCATCCCGGGAGTACTAAAATGTATCAGAATTTGAAGCAACACTTTTGGTGGAATAATATGAAGAGAGAGATAGCGGATTATGTATCCAAGTGCTTAACATGTCAACAAGTTAAAGCTGAACATCAAAGGCCTGCAGGATTGCTTCAACCGTTGGAGATTCCGGAATGGAAGTGGGAACATGTTACTATGGATTTTGTGACAGGGTTACCTCGTACTAGAAGAAGGTTTGATGCGGTTTGGGTGATTGTTGATAGATTGACAAAGTCTTCTCATTTTCTACCTATTGAGATCGGTTATTCTATGGAAAATCTTGCAACTTTGTACATTAATGAGATCGTGAGGTTACATGGAGTTCCAGTGAGCATTGTATCTGATCGTGACCCTAGATTCACATCTCGGTTTTGGCAAGCGTTTCAGAAGGCTTTGGGTTCAGAGTTGAGATTTAGTACAGCTTTTCATCCTCAAACAGATGGCCAGTCCGAGAGAACTATCCAGATTCTTGAGGATATGTTGAGGGCTTGCTCAGTTGATTTTTCAGATTCGTGGGATATTCATTTGCCTCTCGTAGAGTTTGCTTATAATAACAGTTTTCAGTCCAGTATTGGGATGGCTCCTTATGAAGCCTTGTATGGGAGGAAATGTCGGTCTCCTATCTGTTGGGATGAAGTGGGAGAAGCCAAGATTTGGGGTGTTCAGATGGTTAATGATTCAGTTGAGAAGGTTAAACTTATTCGAGATCGTTTGAGTACTGCCCAGAGTAGACAGAAAAGCTACGCTGATCATCGGAGGCGAGACCTTGAGTTCGAAAAAGGGTGACTTTGTGTTCTTGAAGGTTTCCCCTATGGTTGGTATTCGAAGATATGGGAAGAAAGGCAAGCTTGCTCCGAGGTTTATTGGTCCATTTGAGATTCTTGGAAGAGTGGAAGATCGGGCGTATCGTCTTGCATTACCTCCTTCTCTTGATAAGATCCATAATGTGTTTCATGTTTCTATGCTTCGGAAGTATCTGTATGATTCTTCTCATGTTCTATCTGAGGTACCCGAGGATATTGAGCCGAGTATGTCTTATGAGGAACATCCGGTCCAAGTCATTGATTCGAAGGTGCAAGAATTGAGAAACAAAAGTATCCCTCTTGTTCGAGTTGTGTGGAGGAATCACAATGTGGAGGAATCGACTTGGGAACTTCGGGAGGAGATCGAGAGGAAGTACCCTTGGTTGTTTGAGGGCCTCGGTAAGTAACCCTAAAATTCGGGACGAATTTTCTTTAAGGGGGAGTGATTGTAGCGACCCCAAAACCCGTTTCTATTTATTTTATATTTTTGGGGATTTTTATTTGACTTATATGTGCATTTTTATGGGTTGCATTATATTTTATGATTTGCATATCATACTTGATTATTTGTGTTATTAACTTAGTTAGTAAAAATAATGATTAAAGGAGTTAAATGATTAAGTTGAAACTTTAGGGTCCTGGTTGAAATTATAAGTTTAGGGGTTAAAGGGTTAACTTGGAAAGTTGGGTGATCAAAATCCAAAAATGGGTAAGATATTTAAAGAACTTTCATTCTTTCTTTCCTTCACTGTGTTATTTTCTTCTTCTGCAACTTTCTCTACGTTTCAACTTAGGTTAAGAAAGAAAAGGTAAGTTCGACCCATTTTGATTTAATTCTTTTTATTTACTTACCCGTTTTAAAAACTAATTATATAAAAATGATCAGGGCGTCGAGTAGGTCATTTCTAGCCGAACAAAACTGATTTCAGCGATACTTTTTCCGGAACTAGGTAAGTTACTAATTCCCCCTTTAAATGTTAAAATAGTCATATATGCTATATATGATACTCCTACTTGTTAATTTTGTGATTTGAGTAATATTTGCTATACTTGTAATTTTGGGACAAAGGGAGTATATGAATTTGGTTTAGCTGGGTATTGTGAATGTTTATGAACTCAAGTTGTAACTATAATGAGAGTTGCTAATGTTGTGTACTAAATTGTGTAGTATATATGTTATGCTTGTGGGACGGAAGGAGTAAAAATTGAACTAATGAAGAATTTGGGATTTGGTCCAAAATAGGAGGAGACGCGCGCACCCTATATAAGGAGGCGCACGCACCCATTGTTACCAACCTAGGCAAAAATTGACTGGAGAAGGGAGGTGTGCGCATCCTTTTGGGTGAGGCGCGCACACCCTTAAGTGAACCAAAAATAGTGAAGTTCTGGTCCTTGGAAGCGCGCGCAACCTATGGGGTGAGGCGTGCGCACCCCCCCTGTTTCCAAGGTTTGATAGTTTGTGTTATATGGGGTATAATAGGACAAGTGTTTTGTGATCCTTGGGGTGGCTTATGACTTAAACATGAATGTGGATGACTTTTATGTCGTTGATGAAAAAGATTGGGTTGTGACTAAATGTCCTTATTATGGACTCTTTATGAGAAATCTTTCGTGTGCATCTTGTGATGTTTTTGGCTTAATTCCTTCTTGGATTAAATGCCCCGGGTTTTGTTTAGCAAGTATTCATTACTGTGCTTCTTGTTAAAAGTCCAGCTGGTCTTGTTGTGGAGTCATCCAATGGAAGAATTATAGTGGTACAGATAAGTCCACTATAAAGTTTTCCATTGGAGCTTGTGAGTCAGGCGGTGGGAGAATTATAGTGGCACACAAGCCAAGTTCACTATAAGGTGTCCACTGTGCCTTCTAGTTTCCCCAGTCCAGATTGGCCTTGGATGGGATGAATTGCTCCCTTTGGTGAGTATTTGGGTTATGACTTTGTGTCATATTTCCCTCTCTGGTTACTTGGTTCTATTGGTTATGATTTGGTTTTCGGGATCCTGACGGCTTCAGCTATTTATGCTGCTCAGATGGTTTTCTCTGATGGGTTTCTCAGTTGGTATTCTCATCAGTTATGGTTATTGGGTAAACCTTGGCTTGATATCCACCGAAGTGTGGGCAATGTGATATAAGTGATATATGAGTTGATGTTATATGCTATATGCTTACTTGTTGATATTGTTTCTTTATGATCATCATATCAGCATGTAACGTAGTTGCATTTTAGTAGCTTACTGAGATTTATTCTCACCCTTATTTGTTTACTGTTTTAGATAAAGGCGGGTCCAGGGGATAGGACACTTGGTACGGGAGGACGTTCGTTTGGTAAGAGATGGGACTTGTTTTGTGAAGGTTACATTATATAAATGTAAACCCTTTGAGTAGAGTACCCGTACTTCTTATGGTTACATCTATTTTGGTAAAAGTTGATGTATGTACATTTGTTTAAAAGTTTGTAAGCCTTCGGGCTAAGTACTTTCGCTGTGAAAGTGCTTGTAAAAGTTTGTTTCAAGTTAAGTGAAGTTTTTGAACTTCAAGTGTGTTATTGTTCCACTTTCTAAAAGTATATTTCGAAAAAAATTTCTAAAAGGTTTTATAACGTCTTCCACTCGTGTCCCGAGCGTGGAGCCAAATAGGACCACGGGTACGGTGCGCGACAAAATCTAAAACGACATGTATTTTGAGATAAAAAAATAATAATAATAATTGCATTTCTTAAAACTCGTAAAAACTAAAAAAGCAACCGTTATTTTAGCAGAGGAGTAAATAATGTTTCGAGGATCAAGACTCAACTTGCAAAAAGGAAGAAGTGTAAGGACAATATTTTACTCATCAAATACAAAATTTTCCTATACTTTATTCTTTCACACTTTGATTAATAGAACAGATCATTTCAGTTTTTCTCTATTCACAACCAATAAAATAAAATAAAATGAAACAAATTTTTTGGAAAATTGATTTTTTTATAAATGTTGTTAGTAAAATTTTAGCTTGTAAAGCACCAAGAAAATATTATATTTTTAAAGATGGAGGATTTTTTTTGAGTCACACACACATATACATATACATATACATACATATATATATACATATACACATATATATATATATATATATGTATATATATGTGCTCAAATGAGAACTTAAATATCGTGAGAACTTGGATACATTAGGTTCTTAAATATCGTGAGAACTTGGATACATTAGGTAAGAACCTAATGTATCCAAGTAATGTATCCAAGTGAACAATTGGATACATTAGTTTTTACCTAATGTATCCAATAATGTATCTAATGTATCCAAGTGAACCATTGGATACATTAGGTAAAAACCTAATGTATCCAAATTCTCATGGTTCTCACGATATTTAGGTTTTCACATGAGTACGACCCTATATATATATATATATATATACACACACACGTATTTTGTAAAGGGCAATCATAAAAGGACAAAATTCTTTTAAAAATGGAGATTATACAAGGAAATGAGGAAGATGAAAGAAGAAAAGAAAATGAAAAGAAGGAAAGGCAGCCCAAGTTTGAAAAAGTTTTCAAAAATAGTTAGTATAGGTAACCTAACAAACATTTTCTTGAACAATGGAGGCTACAACAAATAGCATTATTCACAGCAAGACCGATTAGCAGCCATATAATAATGTTACATACATTTAAATATTCAATATTCTAATGTTTGAATAAATAATGCCACATACTATTGGATACTAAAGTTTAGTCTATGTATCACTCCAAAATATATAAATATTGAAAATAAATCAAATTTAATATGGATCAAAGTATTTTTAAAAACCTTTTAAACATTCATATTGAGAAAGAAATATTATGTACAACAAGACCGATTAATTACCAAAGAGCTCTACCTCAAGCGGTATCCGGTGTTAGCTTCCCATGCGGAGGCACGAGTTTGAATCCCGTTAGTGAGATTTGTGTTAGCATATTTACATGCCTAGTTGTAGCCTTCATGACATTTGTGTTAAACTATTATAGGCCCAGTTGTAGCCTTCATTGGCATTATCAATTAATAAAAAATAAAAAAAAAGACCGATTAATTAGCAGACATATAATAATGTTACATAAATTTAAATGTTCAATGTTCTGATGTTTGAATCAATAATGCTACGTGTATTACTCTATCCGTCTCAAAATAAATACTTTAATTTTTTTTCAGATTTAATGTGAATTAAGAGTAAATTTGAATTTCTATTTTTTGATATTTATTGAAGGAAAGAGGTAGTATTATTAATGTTCAAACTTTTTGATAATTTAGAAAAAATTTAAAATTTATTCTGTACATTTAAATATTTAATGTTCTAATGTTAAGATATTTTTTTCTGGAATATATGGGTCCGCTCCCGAGTTTTTAAATGAGAGAAAGGAAAGGGAAGGGAGTGAAGGAGAGGGTAAAGATGGGGTGGGGAGGGAATTCAACACCATCAAGTGCTATTAAGTTTAGGAAGGAAAGAGAAAGGGAAAATGTGAATTACACTTGTACCCTTCATGAAAAAAAGGAAAGTTCAATTTTAGGGATAAAATATGTTTATCAGAAAATTTTGTTTTATAAGACTTTTTCCAATTCCTCCCACTTTTGGGAGAATTGTGTAGGAGGGATTTTTTTATTTTTTTTAAAAAAATATATCTTCTTTTTCCATCTACTTCCTTCCTAAAAAAATTTGAAAGCAACCTTAGGAAAGAAAATATATTAGACTTCCTCTCATTTCTTTTCCTTTCCCTTATTTTTAAAACTCGAGAGTAAACCCATAAAGTATTTCTTTTAAATGACTGTGATAATACTTTGGACATTCTCATTTATACACTTGAAGATTGGAATTAAAAGAACAAATCAACTATATAAATAATAATTAAAAAAAATTATTTCAATTGTATAGCCAAACTATTGTTATTGGAATTGTAACGACCCGAAAACCCGCCTCTACTTCTTAGTAATAAATATTTAATTATTTATTTATTTATTTCGTATTTATTTATTTAAATTGTTTATTTATTTAATTTATGTATTTATTTAAATAATTATGTGTGCATTTTGTGTTTCATAATATTTTATGACTAGCAATTTTACTTGATCATTTGTGTTAGTATGGAGTTAGTGAGTCTTAGTTGATAGTGGGGAAAAATGGGTTTAATTGTTCTAGGTGATTGTAGAGGGACCTAAGTGAAACCTTTTCTTTTATCATCTTACTCCCTCCCTCTCCCTCACCTTCTCCCTCACTCTCTCCTGCACACACACACACACTCTTTTTCTCTCTCTCTCCTCCATGGGAAAAGGTAAGTTTCTCTCCTCCTTCTCTCTTCTTTTTAGTCATCTTCATCCCACTATTTCTTATTTCTCATTTTATGAAAAATGTTTAGATCGTCGATAGGATCGTGTAGAGCAAAGAAATTTTGAATTCCGTCAACTTTGATAAAATCCGAGTAAGTTACTTTTCCCCCATTTATGCTAAAAATATTCATCTTTAACTCCATTGATGCTCTAATTGTTATATATGGCTTCTTTGGTTGATTTAGAATTTATTTGTAATTTACCCATTTTTGTGAGAATTGGGTGTTTGAATCATCTCTTGGTTTAGGTTGTCTAATAGATGTTATATGAGTCATTTTAGACTTATAAGTTGTTCTAGTACCTTGTTATACTTGTTGGATGTGTTAGATTTTGGTTTGGTTTTAGTTTGGGTCGATTTTTGGAAGAAACCCAGAATTTTGGCCGGATTTCGTCCCTCCTGGCAAGGAGGCGCGCGCACCATGTTTTGGGAGGCGTGCGCACCCTTTTCTGCTTAAAAAACGCAACCTTCTGATCAAGGGAGGCGCGCGCACCCCTTTTAAGGGAGGCGTGCGCACCCCTCTTTTTTTCAGTTTGTCCGTTTTTCGCTCAATCTTCCGGAGGCCATAACTTCTTCGTCCGGACTCCGTTTTGGACGTGTAAACTATCGTTGGAAAGCTCTTTTCGAGTACTATGAAATAGTTCTATTGGACGCATGGTTCCAGATCAGAATGATTGTCTTTTAGTTGAGGTTTAAGATCAAGGTGTAGTCTCGGTCTAGGTTCCGTAGTACTATTCTAGTTGACTTAGTTGGGCACCGTGGAACACTTTAGTAATTGAAATTGGTTCCTTTGTGAACAATGGTGTTATGAAATTTGATCAAGTATTGTTTGGGAATGTTTGGGCCTCTTATGATGTGTTCGTGATTGTTCCAATCGAATTGATTTTGGATAAGACTTGGTCTAGGTTTTAGGCGATGTCCTATAGTACCTAGATGTCGCGCCCCGACCCGTGGTCCTACTTGGCCCCACGTCCGGGACACGCACGGAATACGTCACAAACATTTTTAAGAAAATTTTTCGAAATATACTTTCATAAAAAGTCTTATATGACTAAACAACACTTATTAGACTTGACTACAAGTCACAAAACAAACTTTCTCAAATGAGTACTTAGCCACTTGGCTATAACAAACTTTACTTATAAAATTTACAAACACGAACACCTACTAAAAGAGATGATACAAATAACTGAGTCACGGGTACACTACCCTAAAGGTATTACATTTACATAATGTATCCTTTATACACATCACTTCCCAAAAGTCTTACCAAAGATCTCTTTACCGACGTCCTCCCTGTGCTGTGACCTATTCCCTGAACTCCTTCTTATCTAAAACGGTAAACAAATAAGGGGTGAGAATAAATCTCAGTAAGTTACTAAAATGCAACTACATTACATGCTAATATGAGAAACATAAAGGAACAATACCACAATGATCATATAGCATATAGCACATAATATGAGAGGCTCCCTATCGCCAACCGTCTCATACCGGTTGGAAATAACGACCAACTCATCATACAACACATAAAGCGGAAATAAACACTCATACGTGGATACTGAGCCAAGGTTCTCAAACCAAACAATAGCCATCTGAGAGGCATCAACTGAGCAGCATCGAAAAGCTGAAACGGGTTCCGGAACCAAACAACATCAACAACAACAACAACGGGGAAAATGACACAAAGTCATAACCCAAAGTGCCCAACCTTTGGCCTAAGGAAGGGGGTTAAAAATGGGAAACCAATGATAGGAGCCTTATAATGTACTTGGCTCGTGAGACCATTATAATCCCTATCACTGCCCAAACACACACAAAAGTACCAGCTGGACTTTACACGCAAGCACCCTATAGAAATACTTGCTTAAACAACAATCAGGGACAATGATTCCAATCTAGGGAACCATGCCAAACACATCAAGAAGATGAACCATTCAACACATTACAAAATGTTCAACAATGCTCACTTAATCCATTACCCACATTTCACAACACTTGTGTTCACAAAGAAACCAATTCTACCACTTTAGTGATCCACAACAATCATCTAACTACTTTAGGACACTACCCAAAAACTAGACCAAGATTGACCTCTAAATCCCTTGGTTTGAAAACTCTAAACTTTTCAGATGAACTGGGCGGTCGCCCAAACAGGGCTGTGCGGCCGCCCAAAATACTCTGTCCCAAGAGTAAAACCTTTCAGATAGATGTGCGGCCGCACGCCCTTTTTGGGCGGTCGCCCACATCACCTGGCAGACCAAAACTTAACCAAAGTTCACTCCTTTCGTTTCACAACCCAAAATTACTTGTACTTGTAACACTTAACATTTGCAACTAATACAAAGACTACAAATTCAGTCTTTAAACAATTCTAACACCCAACAAGAACCATTTCCATACTACTCCTTCTGTCCCAAATTTACAAGTATAAATAAAACATACCCAAAACATTATTTCACAACCTACTAGGCATATATAACATGTTTATATCCATTTTATTAGGTACAACAACATTACTATACTTTCACAATACTACAATACCCATTTGTATTAACATTTCCCACATGCAACAAATTATTACTACTCCCTCCGTTTCACAAGTATCATTATAATTTTTAATATACTAATATACCCACTTTAGGATACTTTCACTTCTTTCCCCGTCCCATAAGTAATAGTATAATTTTATAATACATTTATTTAACATTTAACTAAAGATATTATTTTACCGTCCCACGAGTAGGAGTATAACATATAAAGCATATATAATGTTACATCATCTCATACTCCCCCAAAACCAAAACTACTATACCCATTTCCCACAAATAACAAGTCTATAACAAGTTTTACTACTCCCTCTGTCCCAAAATTACAAGTATATAAAAAGTATACTAAAACATCTTTTTTTCACATATTAAGCATATAAAGCATGTTTATGACCATTTTAACATTTAAAGGGGGATTAGTAACTTACCTATTTTTTGGAAACGGGTCAAGAAAATTATATTGTTCGGTAGATGTGGCCTACTCAACACCCTGAACATTTATATATTTTTAGATTTGAAAATGGAGTAGTAAATTAAAATAAGAAAAATTAATAAGAACAAGTTTACCTTTTCTTTCTTTTCTTCAACAATGGAGGTGAGAAATATTTGGGGAAGAAATGGTGAGGGTAATGGCGCAGGAGAGGGGAGGGAGAAGAGGTATCATGAAGAAGTTTTATCCCTTTCTCTCAAATAAATCATCCAAGTTCAATTGTTAACACTTAAGCCCCTTGAATACTAATTCCACTCAAAACCCTCATAACTTCCCACTAACAACTTAACTCCCCTAATCACCTTTAATACTAACATTTTAACTAACACAAATAATCATATAAGATGTGCAAATTCATTTAATATGATGCAACAAATAAAATGCACACATAATTTTAAATTTAAAATTCTCAAAAATATAAAATAATTATAAAATAAATAAAACGGATTTTGGGGTCGTTACACTAGAGGGTTGTTATTGAACACTAAAGTGTAGGGTTTGGTCCGATTGTGATCATGTACTAATAGGTGTAACCTTTTGGATTCGTTTAGGGTGTTTAGAATTGGTTCGTTATGAACGGATGTATAGCGCGAAATATTGATCGGGTACCTACGGTTTGATTAACCTTAAGGTGTAGTCATTCGGACTTCCTATTTGGAATTCTAGGTGTAAAAATATAGGGAGTTAATAGTTTTAGTACATCTTCATGAGTAAACGTTTGGAGAAATTTTGGTAATAGTCATTGTACTATTTGTGAGCGACCGTTTGGGTTGTGCTCTTTATGAGTAACTTGTGGGTATCATATTTAGGAAGTGTTTGATATGTTCCTTATCTTGGAGTCGTCTTGTTTTAATGGTCAATGTTGTTGGGCTCTCTATGAGTAATCTCGATTATCGTTGTTGGACTCTTTTATGAGAAACTTCTTGTACTTATTGTTGTTGAACTCTTCTTGAGTAATCGTTTGTATCTTTATGGTGATTAATTGGTATGGTTCCCTACTTTGGAATATTTGGTTGTTTATCGAGCTAGTATTTATTACTTAGCATTTATTTGAAAGTCCAGCTGGTATTTGTGTGTTTCGGGCGATGCGAAAGATTATAATGGCAATGAGCTGAGTCCATTATAATTCTTGACCATTGTTTTGCCCCATTATTACCCTCCTCCATATTGGCCTTGGATGTGAGATGAGCTAGCCCCTTTGTGAGCATTATAGCTATTAGTTTTGGGCTTTGACTGTGTGTCATCGTCCCCTTGTTGTTCTTGGTTCCGGTACCGGGGTTGTGATCTTCAGCTGTTTATGCTACTATGAAGATGGTTTGATGGGTTGATTGATTGATTGGTCGGTTCTGACCGGGGTTCTCTTCAGTTGTTATACTGCTATTGTTGATTGGTTGACCGGTTGAAGCTGCACAGCGATTGTTCTATCAGTTTGGTGAAACCTTGGCTCGGTATCCTTTGTAACGTGTTTATTTCAGCTTTATGTGCTGCATGATGAGCTGGTCGTTATTTCCAACCGGTATGGGACGGTTGGCAATAGGGAGCCTCTCATTTGTTGTTATGTGATTGTACATTATGAATGCTTATTGTTATATTACTGTTCATGACAGCATGGCACTTAGATGCATTTAGTAACTTACTGAGATTTTATCTCACCCCGTTTCTTTTTATCTTTGTTGTTTTCCTTAACCCCCCCCCCAGGAAATCAAGTGGTAGCGTTGTGAGGTCCGTTGTAGCGGGAATCTTCTGAGCAGGTTGATCGCCTTTGGGATAGTTGCTCTTCAGAGCCTTTATGTATTTTATTGTGGGTTCTTAGTCGTTCAGTGTTTAGTATATACGGTTGTACTTTGGGTATTTTTGTTAAGAGTTGTTCTTGCTTCCGCGTTTGTTTCTAGTCTCCGAGTTATAATCTCGTGGAGGTGTTGTTGATGGTATTGGTTTCATAGTTGAATTCACGCGCCCGGTCTGGTATTTTGCATTTTTGAGATGTACATTATGTAAATTTTATGTTTATGGATTTTAGAATTTTCCGGGGCGTGACAGTTGGTATCAGAGCAATGGTTTTAGATCTTGAAAGAGAATAAGAACTCTGATATTGAATAGGTTTCAATACTTGGGTGTTATAACTTTGAGCGGTTTAGGAAACTAAGTTTTCTTGAAAGATGAGGTTAAGGTAGAAGTTGGTTGAGTTATGAGTCGTGATATTGACGTTGAGTGTTTCTTTTCTTGTGGTATATCAAGTATAGGATTGGTGTCAGTAGTGTTGGTTCCATTGGGGTTAGTTGGTTTGGGAATCGAGAGTGCAAGTTTTGAAGGCTTGGGCATATCTATTTCGTAAAGTGGTCAGCGTTTCGTGCTATGATTCGATGTTTGTTATCATTCACGGATTCATGTTGAGGTGTATTCTCGAATGGGGAACTACGTGATTGCTACTGGTATGTATAGGGTGATTTAGTTATGTCACCTATGCGGGATATTGATGAGTTAAGTGGTATGGCCTAGCTTTCAATGTGTTACGAATTTCTTGGGTGCCATCGATAGGTGGTGATTACTTCTATATTAGTATGTTTGACTTTGTTTAGAAGCATACTAGGTATATATATATAATGTTCAGGTTCTATATTGAAAATCAGAAAATCTTCATTATAAGGTTGTGCTGGCAAGTTAGCTTACTCTGTTGGCAATATTAACTTTGAAATCTTTGGTATAATTTATACTGGGTGCGATATGTCGTTCTATCGATAGGGAACTTGGGTTATATGATGAGTTGATATAAGCTACGATACTGATAGGTGAACCAGTGAACATATAGTATCGGTTGGGTTAAAAGAGTTAAATATTCAATTTGAGAATTTCTTGATAGGAGATTTTTCTTTACTTTTAGTACATCTACGTGAGTGCATCGGAATTGTTTAGTATGAAGAAATACTTAATTTATTATGGGTCATATTAAGAAGTTGAGTTATGATACTTTTGGAATCATTTTAGTACATGACTGTAGTTGAGTTAGAGCAATATGAGTTATGAGTATATCGTGGAAGTTATAATCATTAATGATGGTGAGCGCGTTAAGTTTAAAGGACTTGACATATTTTGAGAAGGTAAGAAATTCTCGGGCTATATTAAAGGCATTTTGGGTTTTAGTTAAACAGTTGTCACATGGTTCTGGATCTTTTCTTTGTGGCGTTTCTCGTTCGGATTAAGGATGTGTAAAGGAAGTTGGGTATAGATACTTGGGCATATTAAAGGATGCAATGATTTTGCATTTGGTCAGTTGAAATGTTATTCGCTAATTGGATTATTATGTTGGTAATACTGTTGAGCATAAGTAATATTGGGTTAATAAATGTATACGTGAAAGACTAATCTGGGTTAGCCATTGAAGATTTAGGATTTGTTAAAATTCATTTGGGTATATAAGCACGTATTATTAATTTAAATGGGAGTCAGAGGAAATCTTTTGAAGATAAAACTTGGATTGTTTGGCGGACTACTGAGTACTTGGAACTGTTTTAAACCTTCAAGGATTGGAGTAATGTAATGATAATAATTTCGGTATTAATGTTGTTTCGTGGTTTGGGCTGGTATCACTGTTACCTTAAAAGGTGTGATCATTGTTATGTTTTCTTGGAGATATGTTAAGTTTTCCATTATAGTGAAAATTGATAAATCCATTATCTATAGTGATGCTTCCAAATAGAGATGGAGGTATGTAACGATTTGGGGTGATAAAGTATTTGTATATGTTTCGAGGAGTAACGCTTAATAAATGGAACTATCTATGATTTGGGATTGATTGTGATTTTATTGATATCGCCTTTACAAATTATAGTTGTTGTTATGGGACCAAGTTTAGAAATGATGATAATAGGCTATCAATGTCGGATGGTTATATGTTCTTCGAAAGGATAAAAATGAGTTAGTGCAAGTGGGTTGAGAAATACAAAGATTATGATTGTATTATGTTTTATCACATAAGGAAGATGATTTTGTAGTGGAATCATATTGATCGGATGGTTGATGACGGTAAATTTTTGAGTATATCATTAAGTCATTAGGTGACAATAATCGTTAGCCCTATTCCTTCTCTTATTTGTTCGGGTAGTAGTGTGATTACTTGGGATGATGTCTAGATCGTCAATGCGTACGGATGAACCGGAAAAGTAAAACTTATGGATGTTGATGATTTAAGGGTTGATGGTGAGCGTAATGCTAATTAGGATCAAATCGGCTATGTCTCAGAATTGGTGAACAAGTGATAGTCTTGAGAATGTGAAATTCGGGACGAAAGAGGAAGTTAACTTTAGGATGTTTGATATGAATATGCTTGAGATATGTATGTGTTCAATATGTGTGGGTTTATTTGAGTCATGGAATCGATGTCTGAAATCTTTAATAGGTACTCGATTTGGGGTTATGAGTGCTATATGAGAATCGATATTTTGTAGCCTCGTTGTGATTGCGTGTTGGGAATTTTGATGAGTGAATTCGCGGGCGAATTCTTTTTAAGGAGGGTAGATTGTAACGACCCGAAAACCTGCCTCTACTTCTTAGTAATAAATATTTAATTATTTATTTATTTATTATTTATTTATTTAAATTGTTTATTTATTTAATTTATGTATTTATTTAAATAATTATGTGTGCATTTTGTGTTTCATAATATTTTATGACTAGCAATTTTACTTGATCATTTGTGTTAGTGTGGAGTTAGTGAGTCTTAGTTGATAGTGGGGAAAAATGGGTTTAATTGTTCTAGGTGATTGTAGAGGGACCTAAGTGAAACATTTTCTTTTATCATCTTACTCCCTCCCTCTCCCTCACCTTCTCCCTCACTCTCTCCTGCACACACACACACACTCTTTTTCTCTCTCTTTCCTCCATGGGAAAAGGTAAGTTTCTCTCCTCTTTCTCTCTTCTTTTTAGTCATCTTCATCCCACTATTTCTTATTTCTCATTTTATGAAAAATGTTTAGATCGTCGATAGGATCGTGTAGAGCAAAGAAATTTCGAATTCCGTCAACTTTGATAAAATCTGAGTAAGTTACTTTTCCCCCATTTATGCTAAAAATATTCATCTTTAACTCCATTGATGCTCTAATTGTTATATATGGCTTCTTTGGTTGATTTAGAATTTATTTGTAATTTACCCATTTTTGTGAGAATTGGGTGTTTGAATCATCTCTTGGTTTAGGTTGTCTAATAGATGTTATATGAGTCATTTTAGACTTATAAGTTGTTCTAGTACCTTGTTATACTTGTTGGATGTGTTAGATTTTGGTTTGGTTTTAGTTTGGGTCGATTTTTGGAAGAAACCCAGAATTTTGACCGGATTTCGTCCCTCCGGGCAAGGAGGCGCGCGCACCATGTTTTGGGAGGCGTGCGCACCCTTTTCTGCTTAAAAAACGCAACCTTCTGATCAAGGGGAGGCGCGCGCACCCCTTTTAAGGGAGGCGTGCGCACCCCTCTTTTTTTCAGTTTGTCCGTTTTTCGCTCAAATCTTCCGGAGGCCATAACTTCTTCGTCCGGACTCCGTTTTGGACGTGTAAACTATCGTTGGAAATATCTTTTCGAGTACTATGAAATAGTTCTATTGGCCGCATGGTTCCAGATCAGAATGATTGTATTTTCGTTGAGGTTTAAGATCAAGGTGTAGTCTCGGTCTAGGTTCCGTAGTACTATTCTAGTTGACTTAGTTGGGCACCGTGGAACACTTTAGTAATTGAAATTGGTTCCTTTGTGAACAATGGTGTTATGGAATTTGATCAAGTATTGTTTGGGAATGTTTGGGCCTCTTATGATGTGTTCGTGATTGTTCCAATCGAATTGATTTTGGATAAGACTTGGTCTAGGTTTTAGGCGATGTCCTATAGTACCTTGAGGGTTGTTATTGAACACTAAAGTGTAGGGTTTGGTCCGATTGTGATCATGTACTAATAGGTGTAACCTTTTGGATTCGTTTAGGGTGTTTAGAATTGGTTCGTTATGAACGGATGTATAGCGCGAAATGTCGATTGGGTACCTACAGTTTGATTAACCTTAAGGTGTAGTCATTCGGACTTCCTATTTTGAATTCTAGGTGTAAAAATATAGGGAGTTAATAGTTTTAGTATATCTTCATGAGTAAACGTTTGGAGAAATTTTGGTAATAGTCATTGTACTATTTGTGAGCGACCGTTTGGGTTGTGCTCTTTATGAGTAACTTGTGGGTATCATCTTTAGGAAGTGTTTGATATGTGCCTTATCTTGGAGTCGTCTTGTTTTAATGGTCAATGTTGTTGGGCTCTCTATGAGTAATCTCGATTATCGTTGTTGGACTCTTTTATGAGAAACTTCTTGTACTTATTGCTGTTGAACTCTTCTTGAGTAATCGTTTGTATCTTTATGGTGATTAATTGGTATGGTTC
This sequence comes from Campanula takesimana, assembly GCA_026119855.1. NCBI lineage: Eukaryota > Viridiplantae > Streptophyta > Magnoliopsida > Asterales > Campanulaceae > Campanula > Campanula takesimana. Next base: position 249,140 of record JAOWBW010000298.1, on the reverse strand, counting down.
CCTACTTTGGAATCTTTGGTTGTTTATCGAGCTAGTATTTATTACTTAGCATTTATTTGAAAGTCCAGCTGGTATTTGTGTGTTTCGGGCGATGCGAAAGATTATAATGGCAATGAGCTGAGTCCATTATAATTCTTGACCATTGTTTTGCCCCATTATTACCCTCCTCCATATTGGCCTTGGATGTGAGATGAGCTAGCCCCTTTGTGAGCATTATAGCTATTAGTTTTGGGCTTTGACTGTGAGCTGGCACAATAGGCTTGGTGCGCAGGTGTCCTTTATAGCCGTTGGAGCTCTGATCAAGGTTGATGACCTGGCACAATGTGATTGGTGCGCAGGTATCTTTGAGCCGTTGGAGACTGAGCATGGAGACCAAATTCAAACGCTTCATCTGGAAGGTTGACAGCTGTCTCCATTTGAAATATTATGTTTGAGCGCATCTCCACCGTTGGCTATGCTGAGTGTGAAGGATTTGTCGTTTATGCACAACTAAGCGTACATCTTCTGAGCGCTTTCCAAGTTAGGTGATCTGAATGCATTGAAAACCGTGCAAGGTTGAATGCTGCGCAGAGGAGACCTGCGCAGTGATGTCATGCGCAGAGAGTCCTGCGCAGTAACCACAGTCTTGCTTAGATCTTCATTCCTTCTTCACTCCAAGTCCTATATTCTAAGCCTATACTATAAAATGGACTATGCTAAAAAATGAAGTTATAAAACTTCTTACATAGGGTTCTAAAGTCCATAAAATACTCTTAGGTGATGGTATCAATCATTTCTAACATAAATAGGAGGGTTAAGAAGTAAGCATACCCAACAATATCCCCCTAAAGGATTGATGCCATTACCTACTATAACAAAGGCAATTCATTGTACTTGATAATAGCATGTCCATAAGAATGAAAATGGTCAATCATGCCTCAAGTCAATGCACACACTAGCCAATGCTATAGATTTCTAGTCTATCCAAAAGATATAACTTACAATATGGGAAAGACAGAAATAACATGCAGCGCATACAAATAATGTGAATTTTAGTTTGAGTATGCGTTTAAACTGAATGTTTAAACATCATGCGTAGAAAATATGAGCAGAAAATAATATGCGCATGACGTGAAATAAAGCATTCATTGTTCCACAAACGAAAAGTTTGAATTGAACAAGGTTTTGAAACTAATGATGCGATTTTCTCATTAAAACTTGAAATGATAAAAGTTGGAGATTACAAGTTTGAAAGAGAAAAACAAAAAATTGCGCACAAAAAGAAATATCTTGCGCAAAAACAAAAAATACAAGAAGCTAATTGATATTAATGCGATGCAGGGCTTCACGCAGCTCGTTCTGCAGGCTGTTGAACTTGTTCATAAGTTCAATCTTCAGCGCTTGAAACCTTTCCCTGAACGCAACACTTTCTTCAACATATGTAACAATTCCTCTGCGCATATCTCTGTTGTCGTCCCGCAGCTCTTGGAAGTTATTTTTATACTGCAATTGATGAGCAGTCATTTGGTTGAAGTAGGATTGCTCCGCAGCCTCTATGGTATTCAAGATGGTGGTCTGCGTAGCTTCCAGTCGTTGGTCAGTGTGGAGGCGCTGAGTATTCACGCTGGCTTGAATGTCGAACATTGCTTGATCCATCCTAGCGTTGAACCCATCAGCGAAATCAGTCATCGCTTGAGTAATGCACTCCCTGACACTTTCCATGTTGAGCGCACTAGCTTGCGCAGAACCACCTTGCATAGTCTTCTCCAAGATCTGTGCTTCAATTTCCGCAAAGCCTTCATGCAGGCCATCGGCTAGACTCTTGCGCAGACGTTTCAGCAATCCTACAAACCCGTCATTAATCGCGGTGTAGGTGCAAACGTCTTGAGCATCCCAGCAATTGACTTCAGTGAGTCAAAAATCATCTGATCTAGAGCATCGGGGATTTTCTGCGCAGAGGGGGCCGGCGGAGGTACTTGCACCTGCCTTTGTTGTACTCCTCTCCCCTTAATGGCAGCAATCTCTATGCGCTGCGCATCAAGCTGCTCTTGAAGCATTGTCTGTGAAGTAAGCAGTTGCGCCATCTGAGACTGCGCTGCCAGTTGATTCACTTGAATAGTATTCAAGGCTTGAAGAATTTGGCGCAGTTCAGTTGACGTGGAGAGAGAAGATATGGAGATCGCTGGAATTGATGAAGCAGGAGGAATTTGCGCGGAGGCCTTTGGTGGAGAGTTGGTTGATAAGGGATCGAACGGAGGAGTGCGCGAAGGAGATGGCTGTTACGGAGATAGATTAATAGGATCAGCAGCAGGTGACTTCTGCGCAGGAGAGTGCGCACTGCTGCTGTCCGTATCCGTTGAGCGCACCACACCCTCCTTATCCCCTTCGGTGAGGTCAATAACTGGGGTACCCTGCGCAGCATCATCGGCCTGCGCAACTTTGGTAACCTCATCCTCATCTTCATCCACATCCTCCAAGTCCAGTCCATCATGGAGGACAGATGTGCCAGGTTGCGTAGTGCCAACCGGAATATTGAGACGCGGAAGGCACTTGCACTTGGCTCAGGTGAGGAGGGAGGATCTGCTGCCTTTGGCTTACCCTTAGCAGTACTGCGCACAGTCTGTTTCTTGCGCGGAGTTCGAACAGGAACATCCTCAGCAGGCGCAGTAGCAGGGGCCTTTGTCGGTGTAGGGTCAGGGAACGCGGCATCCATCCAATCATCACTGTCTGCGCGTCCCTGAGCAGCAGTAGGATTTGCAGCAACCTTGGGATCCTGCTCCCCCTGCGCGGTATCATCCGCAGCCTTATCCTCAGCAGCAGTCTCATCCATACGAGACTCGCTGTCTTCTTCTGCAATAGGAGCAGCAGTACCAGGAGGAAGTCTGGTGAATGCAGACTTTTTCTTTGATGGCGCAGGAGTGGGCGCAGGAGGATCCTTGCGCTTCTTCGAAGGTTTGGGAGCAGGAGGAACTGGCGCATCAGTCCTGATTTTGATGCCAGCAGTAGATCTGACATCAGGAATCGCTTTAACTTTTTCGGGCGCAGGTTCAACAATACCTTTGCCCTTGCGCTTTGCTTGCGCAGCTGCCGTTTCAGGCACGTCAGGCGCAGTGGCCTTAGAGGGCTGCGCAGCAGCTTTCTTTGACTTGGGTTGAGGGGCTTCTTCAAGATCATCATCACCATCACTATCAACCCATGCCTCCTTGTTGGGGCTCTCATCCTTGCTCCAGATCTTGCGATACTCACTGCGGCCAATTTCATTGCGCAGTGAATATAGATGAGAAAGAGAATATGTTTTGGAGCAAGGGACCTTCAGGTCTGGGCGCTTCTGTACGAAGGTGCGCAGCTCAGAGATATTCATCAGATACTTGGAAAGGAGCCTACAGTGAGTTCTGTATTTGGCTACCTTTTTGTCCACGCGCTTGTCGTAGCTTTCAGAAGCGTCCCAAAGTTCATCAAATAGAACTGAAGACCAATCTAAGGCATCGCCGTTGTAGACGGCAGCGCAGTAAGCCCACTGCTTGGAAATGAACTTGCCCTTAGTGCCATTCTTGTAGTTCACAGAATCGCCAATGATGGTGCACAGGTGATACATCACCTCACCAAACTCCTTGCGATCATGGACACTCCACTTCTTCACAAGAGTGGGTTCCCCAACCAGTTTCTGAGCTAGTTTGTTCTATTTAGCTTCAGAATAAACTTCCTGCGCATTATCTACGTTGAAACCACACAGCTTCTTCAGTGACGCGGGAATAATGCGCACTGAGTAGTTCTGAACAATGGAGCGGATCACATCGATCTTTTCCCTGGTGTGCTTGTGCGTCATGGTTACACGCTCTGCGCTCTCGAAAAATTCATCCACCAATGAAGGGACATAGAAGTCCTGATCCAATGTGAAGAGAGGAAGAATTCCAGAAACGTCCATTAGATTGATGATTTTGCGTCCCACTGCGTCTTTTTGTAGAGCAGCGATATCTAATTCCCATCCTTGTAGAAAGTAGAAAGAATTCTGCGCAAGACAAGAAATAGTTTAGACAAAATACAAGGATGCATGCGCAAAATCATAAACACTTAAGAAAATTAAGCGATCCAAAGCATATTTAAAGAAAAGAACTTGAAGAACACGAAATGATTGTTCATGGACATGAAGAACACCATGAACACTAAAAATCAAAGATTGACCAAAATGAACAAAAAGCATGTCAAAATGACCGCATAACTGAGACGAAAACAACCAAGCAAGTATGAAAGTCAACAACAACAAAGTAAGCCCAGAAATCAAGAATAACTGTTCGTCTGCTCAGGAAATTTCGGACCAAAAAATCTGCAGAAAGCGATTAAAAAGAGCATTGATCATAAAATAAAGTACATAAAGGAGTAGATCAGAGAGAGACGAACCCAAAACACCAAACGATTTCAAAAATGATTAACAGAAAAGCGACAAATCGAAAAAGGGAGTTTCAAGAACTCGAAATAACAACAATGGCGTTTAATGAATAAACTGAGTTTTGAGGATCAGAAGTTCTTACCATATCGTCGACGGTTTTGGTTTCTTCGAATGGAACCTCAACGACCGGTTCATGGACCTCAACTACCTTTGCTTTCGATTTTCGGGGAGCCATTTATAGAAGAAAAGTGTTGACAGAGAAGAGAGAGAGAGATGCGGTTGAAGATAGTCAACGAAGAAGAAAATGAAAGCTTTGGAGAAGCAAGAGAGATTGCAGAGAAGGAGAAAATGATTGAAAAGGGGAAACTTTTGGAAGTTGGTAAGAAATGAGAGAGAAAAGAGAGAGATTTGGTGAAAGAGATTGAAAGCAGAAGAGAGAGAAAGTGAGGGGTCGGTTGTTTTTATCCAGAAAAGGAAAATGCGTGACGTCAGAGCAGGGGTAGCGATGTAATTCGCAGAAGTGGGACACGTGCTGCGATGACGTGGACCAACCGGATGCGCGCGTGCGCGGGCCTAGCTCGCGCGTGAGTGAGAAGTTCTAGGTTGGTCAAGTCGAGTCAACTTCCTCATTAATGCGGAGTCAGTGAAAGGACGGGCGCACGTTAGCGGGGTGACGTGGCTGAAAGGGGAACGCGCGTGCGCAGTCATTGCACGCGCGTGTGTCAGCGAAATAGTGACTGACGGTTGTCGCATCACCTTCCTCATTAATGGTGAGCAGACATTCGAAAGCAGGCGCTGTCACAATCGCAGTTTGCATTGATGACACTGGGATATGCGCAGGGGTAAAATAGTAATTTCCCAAAAAGATTCAAAAATTAAAGGCGCGGGAAAATTTTAAATACACAAGTACCCTTGTGAATTAGCGTTGACTTTTCAGACAGGGACCTATGTGTAATTTCTAATGAATAGAGTACTTACCTGCGATCCACGAAGAATTGCGCATGTTAAAGTCATGCGCAGAGCTTTAGGTAGCGTAATAGATTCTTTAAATCTCATTAGTTTCATGCGCAAATGAATTACTGCGCAGTACAATGTTGCGCAGGTGTTGCTTATATGCACGAAACTTTACCTATATGAATACTTATCAACCAAACACAAGATTGTTAGTAATAACAAATCATATGGACAAATTAGCTGAGTTCAAGCATACCCATTTCTTCTCTCAAGAAGATGAATCTCTTTGCATCAAGAGCCTTTGTGAGGATATCAGCAATTTGATTATCTGTGCCCACGTGCTCTAAATGTATGTTTCCTTTTTCCACGTGGTCCTTGAGAAAATGATATTTGATGTCGATGTGCTTTGTCTTTGAATGCATGACGGGATTGTTGGATACTGCTATGGTGGACATATTATCGCAGAAAATTGGACAATTTCCTTCATTAATTCCGTAGTCCACTAGTTGTTGCTTCATCCAAAGGATTTGGCAGCAGCAGCTTCCAGCAGCAATGTATTCAGCTTCAGTAGTGGAAATGGACACAGCAGCTTGTTTCTTGCTTGCCCACGCAACAAGTCGATTTCCAAGGAAATGACAAGTCCCTCTTGTGCTTTTCCTATCTATTGTGCATGCTGCGTAGTCTGCGTCTGAATAACCTAGCAAATCGAAATTCGAATCTTTGGTGTACCAAAGTCCAAGGTTAACAGTTCCAGAAAGATAACGAATAATGCGTTTAACAGCAGCTAAGTGCGCTTCTCTAGGGTCCGCTTGATAGCGCGCACAGACACAAACACTAAACATAATATCTGGCCTACTTGCAGTAAGATAAAGAAGAGAGCCAATCATACCTCGATATAAAGTTTGATCAACTTTCTTACCTTTTAAGTCTTTGTCAAGCTTATTGCCAGTGGCCATTGGAGTGTCGTATGCTTTAGCATTTTCAAGTCCAAATTTCTTGATTAAGTCCCTTGTGTACTTGGGTTGATTTATGAAGATGCCATCATTCAATTATTTGATTTGAAGCCCGAGGAAGAAATTGAGCTCTCCCATTATGCTCATTTCAAACTTGCTTTTCATGAGCTTCTCGAAACGCTTACAAAGTAACTCATTAGTAGAACCAAATATAATATCATCGACATAAATTTGAACAAGTAAATAATGATCATTATACTTATCAATAAAAAGAGTTGTGTCGATTTTACCGCGCTTAAAGCCTTTCTCTAGCAGGAATTTTGATAGGGTATCGTACCATGCTCTTGGAGCTTGCTTAAGTCCATACAAAGCTTTTTGAGTTTGAAGACGTGATTTGGAAATTTCTATCTTCGAAACCGGGAGGTTGTGCTACGTAGACCGTCTCTTGGAGTTCGCCATTGAGAAATGCGCTTTTCACATCCATTTGATAAAGCTTGAATTTCTTGTGAGACGCATAAGCTAAGAAAATTCTTATAGCTTCAAGTCTTGCTACAGGCGCAAATGTTTCGTCGTAGTCGATTCCTTCCTCTTGCCTATAGCCTTTCGCAACCAGCCTTGCTTTATTTCTGGTGATGCTTCCATTCTCATCCATCTTGTTTCTGAATACCCATTTTGTACCGATAACTCCTTGGTCATGAGGTCTGGGTACCAAAGTCCAAACCTTGCAGCGCTCAAATTGGTTAAGCTCTTCTTGCATAGCAGTAACCCAGCTTGAATCTTGAAGCGCTTCATCAATCTTCTTTGGTTCGATTTGAGAGATAAATGAGTGATATTCATCATCGAAATTTGATGCTCTTCTAGTACGAACCCCTACATGGAGATCACCAATGATATTTGTAGTTGGATGATCTCTAACTTCGCGAATCTCAGGTGGTAAGTTAGGTTGAGTGGTAGGAATACGAAGATCTTCAATGGGTACTTCATTTGCTCCAGCATCAAGGTCATCGAAAGTGATTTGCTGAAGCGGAGAAACATCATGCGCAGGAGGAGGAATTTGCGCATCAGGAGTAGTAACTTCTGGCGCAGCATATGGTGTATGCGCATGAGATGGACTTGCTTGATTCTGATTTTGATTAACTTGATTATCATTCTGCGCAGGTGCAGTTTGAGGCTGCGTACCTGTCTCAACATGCTCAGCAGAATCATCAGAATCATTTGGAGCCAAATGTGGCTCAAGGAGAGAATGCTCATCAAAAGTAACATGTACAGATTCTACAATTACTAGAGTAGTTCTATTAAAAACACGAAAAGCTTTAGAATGTTTGGCATACCCAACGAAAATACCTTCATCTGCTTTGGCGTCGAATTTACCTCTATGATCTTTGCCATTGTAGAGGATATAGCATTTGCAGCCAAAAATCTGAAGAAAGCAATGTTGGGCGCTCTTCCTCTCCATAGCTCATATGGAGTTTTGTTGTAGGTTTTGTTGATGAGGGATCTATTCTGAGTGAAGCAAGCAGTGTTGACGGCTTCTCCCCAGAAATACTTTGGAAGCTTAGCTTCTGCGATCATTGTTTTCCCAGCCTCAATCAACGTGCGATTTTTCCTTTCCACAACCCATTTTGTTGAGGAACTCCAGCAGCGGAGAAATTGTGATCAATTCCATGGTCATCGCAGTATTGCGCAACACCGTTATTTTTGAATTCAGTTCCATTGTCTGATCTAACACTAACGATGTCGTCTTCCTTTTGAGTTTGGAGCCTTCGAAAGAGAGCAGTCAATATATCATAGCAGTCATCTTTGGATATCATCATTTCGACCCATGTGTATCTTGAGTAGTCATCCACCACGACTAAGGTATATTTGTTTCCTCCAATGCTTGCGGTGGTGACCGGTCCAAACAAATCCATGTGAAGCAGTTGTAAACATTTGGAAGTTGAGGAAGCAATCTTGCTGGAGAAAGACTGCTTAGGTTGTTTACCGAGCTGGCATGCTGCGCATTTTCTATCATGATGGTCTGCTACTTTGGGAAGTCCTTTGACAAGATTTTCCCTTCCAAGCTTAGCCAAATATTTGAAGTTCAAATGACTTAAGCGCTTATGCCATAGCCAGCTGCTTTCACTAACATTCTTTGCTACAAAACAGAGATTAGTGATAGAATTTACAGCAGTAAGATCAATAATGTAAACATTAGTTTACGAGTCCCTGTGAGCAAAGTTAGTCCGGATATGCCATCTTTGATGTAGCAGTGCGTAGCAGTGAAATGACATTCCAAACCTTTATCGCAGAATTGAGATATGGATAGCAGGTTGTGCTTGAGTCCTTCTACGAGTGCAACTTTCTCAATGCACACTTTATCTTTTCTGATTCTTCCATATCCAACTATGTGCCCTTTGTTGTTATCACCAAAAGTTACTGAGGGACCTCTTCCTTCATGCACATCTTCAAGAGCTGTGACTTCTCCAGTCATGTGTCTAGAACATCCACTGTCGAGATACCATATATGCGCTTTAGGTTGTGAAGAGTGCGCAGTAAAGCAGGAGACCTGAAAGATAGACATTAAAAACGCAGGTCCCCTTTATTCTTGGGTCCTAGAGTTAGCAACTTTTGACAACCCACTCCTGTCTGACCTTAGGATTTTTACGTCCCTTGGCATTAGGAGCAAATCGCAAAAGGCATTCTGCAGCCTGGTGACCTAAACCATCACACACAACACAATGATGAAAGCCACTTATAGATTGAGTTTTTACAAACTCTTTACTTTTCTTTGGCGCAGCATTCTTAACAGGGGTGGTAGAACCTGCTTTGACAAACATCACCTTTTGAAGTTTGGGTGCGCTTTTCTTAAGGATGCGCATCTGGCGTTTAGGCGCATGGCTTTATGCGCATGGCTCTTGTGCGCAGATTTGACATTCGAGTTTGAAGCACAACCATATTCAAAACATGCGTCGTCAAGCGCAGGGTCAACTTTAGCCTTACCTTTGGCTTCCCCTGTTTGCTTCTTTGGGTAGACATAATGGAAATTTTGTCTCTGGACTTTCTCCTGTCCTTTACCCATTGAAGTGGAACGCTTTGCTTTGGGAATTTCAATAGTTTGCTGTGGTGTAAATTCCTTTTCTCTTTCAGCACAAACTGCGCATTTAAAGTCGTCACTAGTTGAGAACCCCAAGCCTTCTTTATCACCACTGGCTTTTTGGGTTTCTAGAATTTGATCCATAGTGACACGAGATTTGGTCCACACATCTGTGATCTTTGTGAGATCAGCAAGCTGCGCAGCCAATTCTTCGTTTCTTACTTTAAATAACGCATTTTGATCTGTCAGAAAACGGTTTTTGTCAGTAAGAGGAGTCATGCTCTTAATCTGCTCCTTAAGGAGGGTGATTTCAGATTTCAGAACAGTTTTCTCCGTCTTAAGCTGTGAAATTTCTCCAATTGATAAGTCCACTGCTTCTTTCATAGAATTAAATTTCTTGATTACCTTTTCAGCTTGTTGAAAAATAGTTTCACGCTCAACAGCAGAGACATCCTTTTCAATTTCAATTTCAGCAGGAATTTCAAGAGATTCCTTGCGCGAAGGCGCAGCTACAAATTTCTTCGTTAGATCTGCTCTGGCAAATAAGTACTTGCCATTCTGTCTGCTTGGAGTCAGATGCCCCATTTCTACCAATTCAGTGATAGTGGGACCTTTCTTCTTAATTGGCTTTGGCGCAGCACCTGTGTTAACATCAGGATCGTTGTCTGAATCACTATCAGCATTTGCCACCAAGCAGAGCAGTCCGTCTTCGGAGTCATCTTCATCACTTTCCTCTGTGTCGGTCTCTATCCATGTCTTGAGCTCATTGTCTGCGCAGTCTTCTTCAGCAACCATTCCGCGCTGCTTATACGATCTTTGCGCATTGTTCCTCTTCATGTACTCAAATTTTGGTGTTGGGCATTTTGAAGCGAAATGACCAGGCTTTCTACAGTTGTAGCAAACCAAATCATCATCTTTCTTTGAGTCTTTGCCACGAGAGAATTTTACTGGAGCTTTACTTGAGGATCCTGGCTTTGAGGATTTCCTGAACTTTTGAAATCGCTTTACGAACATAGCGAAGTCATCATCATCCATTTCAAGCAGAGAGGAAGTGGATACTTTGTCTGAGTTTTGAGCAGGCGCAGGTTCCTTTTGCGCAACATAGGAAACAAGTTTTCCTTTGCCTTCGGTTTCATCAATTCGATCAAGTTTTAGCTCATACACTTTTAAGTTAGCGTATAAGCTGCGCAGAGGCCAAGTATCTAAAAATCCAGAATCTTCTAGATGACTTGCCTTGTGCACATATCTGGAACCTAGCGCATCTAAGAATTGAGAATTGACTTCTTTATTAGTGAAAGTAGTTCCAAGAGATTTACAAGCGTTTACAACAACACAGAAGCGATCATAAGTTTGTCTCAATGTTTCACCATCCTTTCTCATGAAGCAGTTGAATTTCTTTGCACCACAAATTTTTTGTTTTCCTTGCTTACTTTGTCTCCATTCACATAGCCTTCAATAGCATCCCATAGTTCCTTTGCAGTTCCACCGCTCACAAGTTGATTGTGCGTGGAGAGGTCTAGGGTAGTGAGAATGATGTTCCTTGCTTTTCCATCATAGCCAACCCATTTCTTCTCTTCATCAGTCCATTCGTCCTTGTTCTTCTTGACAGTGGGATTATCCTTATTTGTAGCAGCATCAGGATTAGCCTTCATTGGAATATAAGGACCTTCGATAACGACGTCATGGAGAATCTCATCGATTGAGGAAAAATGAGTTAGCATGCAGTGCTTCCAGATTTCAAAGTGATCTTCATTCAGCACAGGAACCTGTGAATAGTTAGCCATTGCCCAAGATTTTGAAGCCATCTTGAATCGGCACCCAAGCTGTTAAGCTTGATAAACAACGCAAGTTTTATGAAGGTGTTTGCTCTGATACCACTTGTTGGTCCCAGAGGGGCAACAAGGGTATGAAAAATGCTAGGAGGGGGGGGTGAATAGCGTTTTAAAATTCTTTTCAAACCCTTTTTGCAAATCAATGGCTTATGCGCACAGTTCTCAAATAAGCTAAGTATAGCGCGCAGAGAGAGTGTGAAATGCACAGCGGAAATTTAAAGCAACACTGCGCAGGGTATACTGCGCAGGGTAAAAACGCACGCGCTAAGGTTTGGCTAAACTGTTGGATAAAATCGGATTCTAAGGCAATAGGCAATAACAACACAGCAGCAATAGCAGCAATCTGGTAAGATCAAACAAAGCAGTAATTCAGAAATAAACTAAGCAGGAAGTAAATAGCAGAAATAATGAACAAGCTATTTGGAGAGGTTCGATCGATGAAAGATCTACGTCCTCTACCAAGATGGTTAGTCTTGGATTTTCTAATGAGATATATATTGATATGAGGAGCTTTTACAAGATTACAACGAATCAAAACTCAAATCAAAATCTAATCAATGAAGAGCAAATCCTAGACTAAACCGGTGTTCTCAAGAAGTAAGATCTATATGATCGAAGCTTCAAGAGGTGTGTGTGTGGCAGAAATTCTGGGCTCTATGAATCTAAGAGATGAAGAGCACGAAGAATTCTGGTGATATAAGGCTTAGGATCTGGGCAGGAGTTGAAGGTATGAAGGTTTGAAGGTTGTTCTTGAATCTGGGAATAGTAAGCAGCAAACTTCAGAACTTCAGGAATACTTGTAAGCACAAACTCTAGCAACTTGGAAATGAAGATGAGCAGGCTATTTATAGCAGAGAGCTTAAAACTAGCCGTTGGTGCTCTGAGCAAGGACGATGAGCTGGCACAATAGGATTGGTGCGCAGGTGTCCTTTATAGCCGTTGGAGCTCTGATCAAGTTTGATGACCTGGCACAATGTGATTGGTGCGCAGGTATCTTGAGCCGTTGGAGACTGAGCATGGAGACCAAATTCAAACGCTTCATCTGAAGGTTGACAGCTGTCTCCATTTGAAATATTATGTTTGAGCGCATCT
>JAOWBW010000298.1:162833-236770 GCA_026119855.1 Campanula takesimana | reverse complement strand
GGTTGCCTATGTTCCTCCAGTGTAGAGGCTCAGGTCACCGTAGTTCTTGTGAATACTCCATTCTTCATGATGGTTGTTTCGTCCTTCGTTGGTGGATGATGATGATGTCGTTGTGAACTTCTTTGAATGAGGGGGGTTTTTATTTTATTTTTTGTGCTCTAACTTTTGCGTAGGTTGTTTTGAATATCAACCTAGCGAGCTTCTTTTTTTTCTTCTTCTTTTTTTAATCCCCCTTTGAAAACTTTGCTTGATTTCTCCATGGTTGTTGCTCCACCTTTCTTTGTCGCTTGATGTCTTGTATTTGATGTTGTCGCCTTCGTCACAATGTTTAGCCCCTAGGCGTTCAAGTGATGGCCTTCGTTCTAAAACTTGTTTAGACATCTTTTCATCATTTTACCAAGAATTAAATTGAACAACTTGGAAGAGTGTATGAGGACAAGAATGACTTTTATTTAGACCGACTCAAATTTTAACATTGACGAGTAGGAAGAAAACTTAATGCACACATAAGAGGAATTTTGACTTTTTTTTTTAATTCCTATTACTAGGTAGAGAAAGAGAAACAAAGATTGCTGTCGTCGTCCTTGTTGTTGTAGTCCTCATTGTAACATGATCTATTGTTGAAGCCCCATTTCAAAACCAAGCCTCTTCTTTGATGAGTTGCTCTTCAGCCACGGCAAATTCACTATTGTCGATCAAATCTTGGATGATGTTTTGGAGAGAGAAGCACCCTTCGGTAGTATGACCACTATGTTGGTGGTAGTTGCACCATTCATCACGTGCATGATTTTTACGTATCGTCTTCGGCTTGTACCCTTCCAAAGGCTTAACCTTTCCCTTTGCTACCAAGGCTTCAAATGCTTCGGCTCGGGTTACTCCTAGGAGAGGAGTGAAAATTCAGTTGTTGGCGGTACCTTTTTGACTTTTGAGTGACGAACAACTTGAGCATGTTTTACTGTTGACCTTTGTCTTATTGTCGGTGAATTCTTGCAAACGGTCCTTGAGTTTGGACACTTCTTCCTCGTGAATTCTTCTTTCAAGATCAAAGCGGGCTTGCCACAAATTGTCTTTTCGGCGGGCATCCTCGGTAAGTCTATCCATATGTTCCCTCATGGCTCTCATTTTGTTGAAGAGCCTTTCGTTGGACACAGAAATGTACCCACCATTGTTGTTGTTGCCGTTGGAAGCCATTGGACCTATTGAAAGAGCACGGTTGATCTTAGGATGGCCCCACAAACACCTTTTGAATAAAATAAATTAACCCACAAACAGGAAAAGACTCAACCACATAAGAAAAAATGACTCTTTTATTTTATTTTATTTTATTTACAAAAGTCGGAAGGACGTAGTCCTTTTTGGAGTTTCTAGAAAAATAGTGGAATCATCACACTAGTATATAGACCTTCTCGCGGTCCCATATACTCATCGGATTCCACCATGCTTGTGATACCTACATGTGATGGGATTAAACTAAATTAATGTCATAAAGCATACATGCGGGGACGGAGTTTTATTTCGTCCATAATAACCACTTGGGGACTGAGTTTTATTTCGTCCATAGTAACCACTTGTTTCTTTTGGAAACGGCATGTATGATTTGATGACATTAGTTTAGGAAAATCTCGACACATGAAAACCGACTTGGTCACGAAGTGTTAGACCCTAACTAGAATTGTGCTGGCTTGTGCTCGGCCAAAGAGAAGCTTAAGGTCACCCCCAGCATGTAGTCATGAACTACGCCACGGGTTAAGGTTTACCGCTTCGAAAGAGTCAAGGTCGGGTGGAGCTTGAAACTTTCTAGGACGGGCCTCGACGGGTTTGGGGTTATAGACTTGTGCGACTCGATAGTGAGCAATTCATAGAAATATGTGCATGTAGTGTGAGGTCAAGCCAAGTGACAAAATAATTTTTTTTCAAAGAAAGAAAAGAAAAACAAATAAGCACATAATAACAACTTTCGAATCACCCGTATGACCGATAAAAAAAAATAAAAATAAAAATTATTCTGTGCAGGCCCGGTGCCCACACACTGTCAATCATTATGTTCTGTGCACTGTTCTGTTTCTGAGAAAATTGCCCAGAAGCGCGCGCATTGGAAAGTGAGAGTGGGAGGCGCGCGCTTCCGAGCGAGAGAGGCCGAGGCGCCCGATTCTGGGCAGTACCTGCAAATCAGTGGGTTCAAGGGATTGCCTTGACCCTAAATAAAAATTCTTTCCCCTGCAGAATTTGTTAGCACAGAAACATGAAATTGAAGGACGAGATGAGAGGCGGGCGATTCTGGTAATTGGGGTCGGACGCGTGCGCTTTAGGCCAAGAAGGCCAAAGGCGCGCTTCCAACCCTTTTTACCAGAATGCCCAGAAAACAGAATAAAAGAACACCAAAAGCAGAAACGCAAGTTTAACCCTCTAAATTATCCCCAGCAGAGTCGCCACTGTAGATACCCCGGGAAAACCACAACTTGGCTAGAGCGGTGAATTATCCTAGGATGTCTAACTTGTTTTAATTTGTAGAGTCGCCACCTATGTTATTGAGGAAACATAAGAAAAACCTAGAAATAGCCTAATTTATGTACAAAACCAGAGATTCGGGAAGAGAAGGATTCGGGGGTTAGGTGATGGAGTGGAAAGTACTTAAACATCCACTCCGCCCCGCTTACGCGGGTCTTGCTACTATTGGTGTTCTAAATGCTAAATGTCCTTATTTTAATTTGAGAAAAGTGCTAACAATTATAATGTAAAGAAAAGGGGAATTACAAAAGGAAATAAAAGAGAATTGTTTTATTTATAAATTTATGCTAAAGATTACATATCAAACATTACACTAAGAAGTGAATGATAAATTAAATAAAGTTTAGAATGTTGGAATGTAACCTTGACCAAACTTCAATTGTGAAGTGGTCTTTTGGTTGTATTTCTTTTTATGGAGATTGCATACACATTAGAAGAGATGAAAGATGAAGAAAGCAAATAAGATTAAGAGTTTAGAAGAAAAGAGTAAACATTGTACCTTGTGCTTGAATGGGGAGGAACCAATTTGTCTATAGTAACCACTCTTGAAAATGAACTTTTAGTTTTAAGAGAGTTTTTTGAGTCAAGAATCCTTTTTTTTTTATTTCCATGGTGGAATGAAGAGGTATTTATAGGTGTTAGGGATGTGTTTGTGGTCACAAAGATGACTCTTCCCCGGATCAAGCCAAGGCATAATGGCCTTGGGGGTTACAAATCAGAAAATGAGAGAAATTTGGCAAAATCTGGGATTCTGGAGGTGGGATGCGCGCACATCCCACCCCCCCTATGGGAGGCGCATGACTCTCACAAAGGAGGGCAAAAGTGTGCTCGTCCCATCTTCAGAAAATCCATATTTTAGCCCAAAAGTTGGTCCCGTTATGCAGTTAAGCCCCGAAACTAACGAAATCGGTCAGAAACTTAACGAACACCACGAAAGTCAAAAAAACAAAGTAAACAAAGACTCAAGGTTGACTTTGTCACTTAGTCAAATTCAAGACTAACGGAATAAGTCAAGAACTTAACGGAAAGTAACGAAAGTTAACGAAAAGTAACAAAACTTAACAGAAAAAAGGAAGATAGAGAATGTGTATGCAATCGGGACATGAGAGGTCCAAGACGGGGTGTCTACACCTAGTAATATTAATAGTAATTTTAAAAGTGATTAAAAAGTATTTATATTTCCATGCAAAGATTGTATGCATTCTTTTATTAAAAGTGATTAAAAAATATTTATATTATTAATTAGGTAGTTGAAAGAAAGGAAACTAAAAAGACATGCACAAAATTCATTCAAACATAAATACTCCTATATCTTTCAAATTGTTGGGTGGTTATGTATGAATGTTTAAAGTATCTCTTAATGAATGTCTAATGTATGACCTTTCATAATTTAAACGGGTCTATGTATGTATATGCAGTGTTAAATATAATAATTAACATATAATGTAATTATTATAAATAATTAATACTATTAATAAAAATAGTTAACCCATAAAATAATTATAAACTAATTTTATTAATTATAATTTTTACTTTACATAATAACTAATGATTACCTAGTAATATTAATAGTAATTTTAAATTTATATAATGATTATTATAATCACAAAATACTATTAATAATAATAATTAATGTATATAGTAACTATTATTGTTAACTAATAGTATTAATAGTAATCATTAACATATATTATAACTATTATTATTAACTAATACTATTAGTAGTATTAGTCAACTTACATAGTAACTATTATGATTAGCTAATATTATTAATAGTAATAATTAACATATTGTAGACACTCCGCCTTAGACCTCTCATCCCGATTTGCAATACATAGTATTTTTATTTAACTTGTTTTCGTTAGTTTCTGTTACTTTCGTTAAGTTCCTGACTGACTCTATTAAGTCTGGGGGCTAAACTGAATAACAGTTCTAACTTTCCAGTCTATTATGTCAAAATTGTCTTCTCAGAGTCGAGCGCTTCTGTCACCTGAAGCCAGACGCGTGCGCATCCCACCCCAAAGGCAGGAGGCGCGCGCTTCTGGGCGTCAGTTACAGATTCTCTCCAAGAATCCCTACCCTGCTCAATTTACATGATTTTGCCTGAGAATTCCCTCTTTATGACTCTGTTTTGGCACCAAAAACATATTCTTTACACCTATAAAAACCCCCTCTTCTCCAACATCTCAAGGGGACTCTCTTAACATAAAAAGGAGGAGGATTTTTAGACACCAAATTTGAGTACCAAAACTCTACACAAAAACTCTACAAGTTTTGCACACCATTTCTTTACAAGCACTTCATTTCCTCACAAAGTTTGAAGTCTTCATTTTCTTCCTAATAAGGTACAATTCTTCTACTTCTTATTTATTTTGTGTCTTAATGTATGCAATCCCCATCAAATGGGAAATGACCAAATGATCACTTCATTACATTGAAGTTGATTAAAGGTTATCTACCTACATTTTAAATTACATTTTTATTCTCCTTTATTTTTCTTATGATGTAATTGTTAGCACAAGTTTATATTAATAAAAGAAGGACTTTTTTATATTAGAACACTAAAAGTAGCAAGACCGGCTTTAGTTGGGCGAGTGGGAGTTTAAGTACTTCCCACTCCGTAACCTAACCCCCCAACCCGTCTCTCCCGAATCTCTGGTTTTCGTAATAAAACTTAGGCTAATTATTAGGTTTTTCTTATGTTCATTTAAAAATATAAGTGGCGACTCTAATCTTTAAAATCAAATAGACATCCTAGGATAATTCACCGCTCTAGCCAAACCGTGGTTCCCCCCGGGGTATTACACATATATACTTAACTATATTAGTTAACTATTAATAGTAAACTATAATAGTTAGCTATTATAATTATTATTATAAGTATTAGTTTCTATAATAGTTAACTATAATAGTTTCCTTATATAGTAGCTAATATTATTAGCTAATACAATTAGATAAGAAACAAAAATTGAAAAGTCATTTGTTTATGAGGGGGGCGTTGACGTGGCATCACCAAATGCAAGCTTCCTCCATAGTTCGTCCACGTGTCAACACCATAACCCTCTTCACCAACTTTAATATATATATATATATATATATATAGGTGCTCAAATGAGAACCTAAATATCGTGAGAACCATGAGAACTTAGATACATTAGGTAAGAACCTAATATCCAAGTAAACCATTGGATACATTAGTTTTTACCTAATGTATCCAAGTAATGTATCCAATGTATCCAAGTGAACCATTGGATACATTAGGTAAAAACCTAATGTATCAAAGTTCTCACGGTTCTCACGATATTTAGGTTATCACAGGAGCACGACCCTATATATATATATATAAGATTTGATTAATGAAATTTAATTAGTTGAAAAATTACATTATTTGAAAAGTCACACCTTTAATGCACGCCCTACCTAGTCTACATTCCTATTCTATATATATAAGAGCATGCGTTATATTAGATACTTATATATTATTATAGAAGACTCTTCAATTCATATATGTTTTCTATAGAACTTATGTAAAGAGAAAAGTAATTCAAAAATGCCTAGTATCATACCTATTGTTATTAACTAATATTAGTACCTAGGTAGTCGAATGTCAAAAGACATTGGAATTGAAACAGTCAACTTACATGGAAGCCTCACAATCAAGATAAACCATTTTGTTGCTTACATATCATATCCAGGGTTGGTTTCACCAACTTTAAAAATACTATAAGTATAGATTTTTACATACAGTTTACTTAGATGTAAAACTTGTGGGCCTCATTAGTTGGTTTTACATTAAATTATTGTTAAATATATTACTAAATATTTTGATACAAAACACTTAAGTTGTCTTACAAGTAGGGGTGTAAATGGTTCGTTTTAGTTCGGTCTCGGCCATTTCAGAGACCGAACCACTAGTCATCGGTTTGGGAAAATTCAGACCGAACCGAACCACGAAAAAGTTCAAACCGAACCAAACCAAACCATCGTGGTTTGGTTCGGTTTGGTTCAGACCGCAGTTCAGTAATGTGGTTCAGACTGCGGTTTAGACCGTGGTTCAGACTGTGGTTCAGACCGTGGTTTAGATAGTGGTTCAAACCACCGTTCAAACCGAGATTCATATGACAATTCAAATCATGGTTTAGACTTTGTTGAAAAGATAAAATCCGGAGGAAGAAGAATATTTAACGAATAAAGAAGTCGAATGAAGTGAACACACTGCAGAATTTTGTCAACAATGTGGCTCAACAAATATAACACGTGATGAAATTAAAATTGAATAAGATGCAAAATGTGATTTAAGAATAGTCTAATATAAAGTAGTTTATTTTTTAATATTTCAAAGGTAGATGTTATTTAACATAAAAATATATGACTAATGTATGCGGTCTGACGATTTGGTCTTGTGGTTCTGTTCCATTTCAAGTGATTTAAAGTTCAAGTTTGGTCTAGGTCTTAGGTGATATCCTAGAGTACCTAGAGGGTTGTTGTGGAAAACCCTAGTGTTTGAATTGGGTTCCTTTGTGAACAAATGTGTTATGGAATATGAATAAGTGTTACATGGGGTATTGTTGAACATCTTTTGATGTGTGTTGGATTGGTTCATCTTTGTGATGTGTTTGGCTTGATTCCCCACTTTGGAATCATTGCCCCTGGTTGTTGTTTAAGCAAGTATTCATTACTATGCTCGTTTGGAAGTCCAGCTGGTACTTGTTGTTGGTGTCGGGACAGTGGTAGGGATTACATCATTGTAAGGCTTCTATCATTGGTTTCCCATTGTTTATGATATCGGGCAATGGTAGGGACTACAATGGCACACGAGCCAAGTTCATTGTAAGGCTTCTATCATTGGTTTCCCATTTTTAACCCCCTTCCTTAGGCCAATGGTTGGGCACTTTGGGTTATGACTTGGTGTCATTTTCCCCTCTTGTTGTTGTTGTTATTGTTTGGTTCATGAACCGGTTTCAGCCTTTGGTGCTGCTCAGTTGATACCTCTCAGATGGTTATATGGTTGTTTCTAGAACCTTGGCTCAGTATCCACGTATGAGTGTTTATTTTTGCCTTATGTGTGGTATGATGAGTTGGTCGTTATTTCCAACTGGTATGGGACGGTTGGCGATAGGGAGCCTCTCATGTTATGTACTATGTGGATGTTATTGACATTGTTCAATTTCGAGTATCATTTCAGCATGTAACGAAGTTGCATTTTAGTAGCTTACTGAGATTCATTCTCACCCTTATTTGTTTACTGTTTTAGATAAAGGAGAGCCCAGGGGATAGGTCACTTCAAGGGAGGACGTCGAGGAGGTGATTTGGGTAAGACATTTTGGGAAAGTAAGTCTGGTTTGTAAAGGCTACATTATATAAATGTATAACCTTTTGGGTAGTGTACCCGTGAGTTGTAAATTTGTAAGTAAAGTGTGTAAGCCTTATGGCTAAGTACTTTTGATTGTGAAAGTTTGTTTGTGTGGAATGAAGTCAAGTTTTTAAGTAAATGTGTCTTGGTTATATGAAACTTTTATGAAAGAATATTTCGATTTTTTTTTTCCTAAATTGTTTTATGACGTCTTCCGTGCGTGTCCCGAGTGTGGGGCCAAGTAGGACCACGGGTACGGGGCGCGACAGTTGGTATCAGAGCCTGGTTGTAGATGGTCTAGAATGACTAAGTGACCTAGGAGGGTAGTTGTGTATAGAGTGAGTAACGTTGAGTGTCTTATGCAGGTATTTATTAAAAATGGTTGAGAATAAATGAGATCAGGCTGGTTCTTCAGGGCAAGGGGATGCCACAGAAGAGGCCCGAATCATGTTTCAAGGGATGTTTGAGGCAGCTATGAAAACTTTAAATGATCAGAGGCAAGGAGGAGAACAAGCACCTCTGAGATATGGGTTAGAACAGTTCCTGAAGATGAAACCCATGGGTTATGAAGGAGAACCAGAGGTAATAAAGGTAGAGAGGTGGATAGAGTCGATGGAGAAAATATTTGATGTCTTGAGATGTACTGATGAGGAACAAGTCAGGTTTGCTACCTATAAACTGAGTGGAGCTGCTGAGCACTGGTGGAGAGCTTTGAAAGAAAATTGGGATGAGAATCATGTAGCCTATACTTGGGAAAATTTTCTGAGGAAGTTCAAGGAACATTTCATTCCTCGGGTAGATCAAGACAAGAAGGAAATTGAGTTTCTTAACTTGGAGCAGAATACTATGTCTGTGGCTCAGTATACATCCAAATTCACGGAGTTATCCAGGTACTGTACTCACTTGGTGGCAACTGGGGAAAGGAAGGCAACTAGATTTGTAAAGGGTTTGAAAACTGTGATTCGAAGTCAACTAGTATCCCACAAATTGCAAGATTTTCAAGATGTTGTTGATAGAGCATATCAGGTAGAGCATGATATAGAAGAACATAAGAGGAAAATTGAATTGGCAGGGACAGGAAGACAAGGACAAGGAAGACCTCAACCACCGCGTGGTGATAGTCGAGGAGGTCAGGGAACACCATCACAATTTAGAGGGCAACCGCAAGGACAACCAATTATCAGAAATCAAGGTAATGTCTCAGGAAATCAAGGTAGAAGAATATGTAATTACTGTTTGAAGGAAGGGCACACTAAAGAGCGGTGTTGGAAAAAGCAAGGAAAGTGTATGAATTGTGGTCAGCTTGGCCATTTTCAGAAGGATTGTCCAAGAGCAAGGATGGTACCATATGGGAGTGGAGCAGGATCGTCTCAGGGTCAGAAAAGGGATGCCTCAGGGAAGCCTAAAGTGCAAGGTCGTGTTTTTGCTATCAACCAACAACAGGCTTCAAATTCTTCTAACGTAATAGGAGGTATAATTTCTGTGTCTAGTTTGAGGGCACGTGCACTTATAGACCCTGGCTCTTCGCATTCTTATGTGTCTGTGCATTTTGCTTCTCGATTGCATGTTTCTTCTGAATCTCTACCTTATGTGTTAGAAGTGTCTACTCCAATAGGGGAGTGTTTGGTGACTAATAAGGTGTTACATGGCTGTGATGTGCATATTTGGGAGCATGTTTTATTTGCTGATTTAGTTGTTTTGCCATTACAAGATTTTGATATTATCTTGGGAATGGATTGGTTGAGTAAATACCATGCTTCAGTTGATTGTTATAAAAGGTGGTTACATTTTCTATTCCTGATGTGCCTGAATTTACTTTTGAGGCTGTTCCTTTGGGTAAGGGAATTCGTATTACTTCTTATGTGAAAGCTAGAAAGTTGTTGCATCGTGGTTGTACGGGGTACTTGGCTAGTGTTCTTGATACTACTAAAAAGTTGCCTGAAGTAGAGGATGTGCATATTGTGAAAGAGTTTCCTGATGTGTTCTCTACCGAGTATTCTATGCCTCCTGATAGGGAGATCGAGTTTTGTATTGACTTACTTCCAGGTACTACCCCGATATCTGAATCACCTTATAGAATGACTCCAGCTGAATTAAAGGAGTTGAAAGTTCAACTGCAAGAGTTGCTTGATAGGGGTTTTATTCGACCCAGTGTATCACCTTGGGGAGCTCCTGTGTTGTTTGTAAAGAAAAAAAGATGGGTCCTTGAGACTATGCATCGACTATAGAAAACTGAATCAGGTGACTGTAAAGAACAAATATCCTTTGCCTCACATTGATGATTTATTTGATCAACTCCCAGGGTCAGTTGTCTTTTCGAAGCTTGATTTGAGGAGTGGGTATCATCAGTTGAAAATTCACTCAGAAGACATTCCTAAGACTGCTTTCCGTAGTAGGTATGGTCATTATGAATTTCTTGTTATGCCTTTCGGGTTAACAAACGCTCCAGCTGTTTTCATGGATATGATGAATCGGGTTTTCAAGCCTTATCTTGATTCTTTTGTGGTTGTGTTTATTGATGACATCCTTGTTTATTCCAAGTCTCGGGAAGAACATGAGCAACACTTGCGAATGGTTCTATCTATTCTTTGGGAGAAGCAGTTGTTTGCAAAATTCAGTAAGTGTGCTTTTTGGCTCGATGAAGTTTCTTTTTTGGGACATGTGGTTTCTAATAGAGGTATACCTGTTGATCCATCAAAGATTGAAGCTATTGTGAATTGGAAGAGGCCAGAATCAGTTACTGAAATTCGAAGTTTCTTGGGGTTAGCTGGGTACTACAGAAGATTCATTGAAGGGTTTTCTAAGATTGATACACCATTGACTCAGTTGACTCGAAAGAATGTGCCATATGTATGGGATGACAAATGTCAAGTTAGTTTTGAAGAGTTGAAAAAGTGGTTGACCACCGCTCCTATTCTTGCACTGCCTAATGGAAATGATGAATTGGTAATTTATAGTGATGCTTCAAAAGAAGGCTTGGGGTGTGTTCTAATGCAAAGTGGGAAGGTAATTGCGTATGCTTCAAGGAAGTTAACACCTAGTGAGCAGAAATATCCTACCTATGACATGGAGCTTGCAGCTATTGTTTTTGCGTTACATAAATGGAAGCATTATCTATATGGGGCAAAGTTTGAGATTTTCACAGATCATCAGAGTTTGAAGTATCTTTTCTCCCAGAAAGAGTTGAATAACAGACAACGAAGATGGATGGAACTGTTGAAGGATTATGATTGCACCATTTCTTATCAACCGGGCAACGCGAATGTGGTAGCTGATGCTATTAGCCGGAAGTCTTATGTAGCTTCATTGATGGTGCGAGAATGGAAGATGTTAGAAGATGCTCGAGATTGGTGTCCTTATGAGTCGAGGCATGGGGATATATTTGCGAATATCAGAGTATTACCAACCTTAATTCAACAAATCAAGGATGCTCAGAAAGATGACCCCGAGTTAGTAAAGATTATGGGAAAGATCAAAGATGGCAGATTTGAAGACTTTTCTCTCAGTTCAGAAGGAGTATTGACTTTCAGAGGTAGATTGTGTGTTCCTAATGTTGATGGGATTAAACTTCAAGTTCTCGAGGAAGGCCATAAGTCGAGGTATACTATTCACCCCGGAAGTACCAAAATGTATCAAGATTTGAAGCAACGGTTTTGGTGGAACAACATAAAGCGGGAGATAGCAGATTATGTGTCAAAGTGTTTGACTTGTCAACAAGTAAAAGCTGAACATCAAAGGCCCGCGGGATTGCTTCAACCATTAGAGATTCCAGAATGGAAGTGGGAACATGTTACTATGGATTTTGTGACAGGGTTACCTCGTACTCGGAGAAGGCATGATGCAGTTTGGGTGATCGTAGACATATTGACAAAGACTTCTCATTTCCTACCTATTGAGATTGGCTAATCTATGGAAAGGCTTGCTACGTTATACATTAATGAGATAATGAAGTTGCATGGAGTTCCAGTTAGCATTGTTTCTGATCGGGATCCTAGATTCACTTCTCGGTTTTGGCAAGCATTTCAGAAAGCTTTGGGTTCAGAATTGAGGTTCAGTACTGCTTTTCATCCTCAAACAGATGGCCAGTCAGAAAGGACCGTTCAGATTCTTGAGGATATGTTGAGAGCTTGTTCAGTTGATTTTGCAGATTCTTGGGATATTCATTTGCCTCTCGTAGAATTTGCTTATAACAACAGTTTCCAGTCGAGTATTGGGATGGCTCTTTATGAAGAATTGTATGGAAGAAAATATCGTTCACCTATTTGTTGGGATGAAGTTGGGGAAGCAAAGATTTGGGGTATTGATATGGTTAATGACTCAGTTGAGAAGGTTAAGCTTATTCGGGATCGATTGACTATTGCTCAGAGTCGACAAAAGAGTTATGCTGATCACCGGAGGCGAGACCTTGAGTTTGAAAAGGGTGATTTTGTGTTTCTGAAAGTTTCACCAAAGGTGGGAATTAAGAGATATGGGAAGAAAGGCAAGCTTGCACCAAGGTTCGTAGGTCCTTTTGAGATTTTGGAAAGAGTTGGAGATCGAGCTTATCGTCTTGCGTTACCTCATTCTCTTGACAAGATTCATAATGTGTTCCATGTTTCTATGCTTAGAAAGTCTGTGTATGATCCATCTCATGTGTTGTCTGAGATACCTGAAGATATTGAACCCAGTATGTCCTATGAGGAACATCCAGTTCAGGTGATTGATTCTAAAGTTCAAGAATTGATAACTAAGAGTATTCCTCTTGTTAGAGTTGTGTGGAGGAACCATAATGTGGAAGAATCAACTTGGGAACTTCGGGAGGAGATCGAGAGAAAGTACCCTTGGTTGTTTGAGGGTCTTGGTAAGTTATTTTAAAATTTGGGACGAATTTTCTTTAAGGGGGAGTGATTGTAACGACCCCAAAAACCCGTCCCTATTTATTTTATATTTTTGGGAATTTTAATTTGATATTATAGGTGCATTTTATGTGTTGCATCATATTTTATGATTTGCACATATTACCTGATTATTTGTGTTATTTATTTAGTTGGTAATAATAAAGGTTAAAGGAGTTAAATGATTAAGTTGAAACTTTAGGGTCCTTTGTGAAAATATAAGTCCAGGGGTCTAATTGTTCAAATTTAAAAGTTGGGTGACCAAATGTAATTTTGGGATACAAATCCCTTATAACAAGTTTATCTTTCTCTCCCTCTGTGTCATTAACAACAGCAGAGTATTCTCCCGTATGTTCCTAGGGTTAAAGAAAGAAAAGGTAAGTTCAACCCATTTCGATTTAATTCTTTTTATTTACTTACCCGTTTTAAAAACTAATTATATAAAAATGATCAGGGCGTCGAGTAGGTCATTTCTATCCGAACAAAACTTATTTC
The DNA here is from genome assembly GCA_026119855.1 of Campanula takesimana. Lineage (NCBI taxonomy): Eukaryota > Viridiplantae > Streptophyta > Magnoliopsida > Asterales > Campanulaceae > Campanula > Campanula takesimana. The sequence continues at coordinate 223,540 of JAOWBW010000298.1, read as the reverse complement.
AGCGATACTTTTTCCGAAAATAGGTAAGTTACTAATTCCCCTTTAAATATTAAAATGGTCATATATGCTATACTTGCTACTTGTACTTGTTAATTTTGTGATTTGAATATTATTTGTGATACTTGTAATTTTGGGACAAAGGGAGTATTTGAAAAGTTGATGTGGTTATGTAAAGAAGTCATATTTGTGTTGTATAACTCAGCTTTGTTGAATTATGTTTGGTAAGATAGATGTTGGTTCGCACTTTTGGGACGGTGAAACGAAAGGAGTAAAATTAGCAAGTTTTATGTCTGGTGGATGTGTTGGGCGGCCGCCCAAATAGGGCGTGCGGCCGCACATTTATCTGAAAGATTTTGGTCGTGGGACAAAGCATTTTGGGCGGCCACACAGGCTGGTGTGGGCGACCGCCCAGGGTTGCTGGAAAAGTTAAGTGTTCCATTTCAAGTGATTTAAAGTTCAACTTTGGTCTAGGTCTTAGGTGATATCCTAGAGTACCTAGAGGGTTGTTGTGGAACACCCTAGTGTTTGAATTGGGTTCCTTTTTGAACAAATGTGTTATGGAATATGAATAAGTGTTACATGGGGTATTGTTGAACATCTTTTGATGTGTGTTGGATTGGTTCATCTTTGTGTGTGTTTGGCTTGATTCCCTACTTTGGAATCATTGTCACTGGTTGTTGTTTAAGCAAATATTCATTACTATGCTCGTTTGGAAGTCCAGCTGGTACATGTTGTTGGTGTCGGGACAGTGGTAGGGATTACATCATTGTAAGGCTTCTATCATTGGTTTCCCATTGTTTATGATATCGGGCAGTGGTAGGGATTACAATGGCACACGAGCCAAGTTCATTGTAAGGCTTCTATCATTGGTTTCCCATTTTTAACCCCCTTCCTTAGGCCAAAGGTTGGACACTTTGGGTTATGACTTGCTGTCATAGGTCACTTCAAGGGAGGACGTCGAGGAGGTGATTTGGGTAAGACATTTTGGGAAAGTAAGTCTGGTTTGTAAAGGCTACATTATATAAATGTATAACCTTTTGGGTAGTGTACCCGTGACTTCATCTTTGTATCACCTATTTTTGGAACATGTTGGTGAGTTGTAAATTTGTAAGTAAAGTGTGTAAGCCTTATGGCTAAGTACTTTTGATTGTGAAAGTTTGTTTGTGTGGAATGAAGTCAAGTTTTAAGTAAATGTGTCTTGGTTATATGAAACTTTTATGAAAGAACATTTCGATTTTTTTTTTTTTCCTAAATTGTTTTATGACGTCTTCCGTGCGTGTCCCGAGTGCGGGGCCATGTAGGACCACGGGTACGGAGCGCGACAGGTTCGATCTGATGGTTCGGTCTGGTTTGGTTCGGTCGGGTTTGGTCTGAAGGGGTCAGACCACAAACCAAACCGAATCACACGGTTTACCAAATTTTGAAACCGAACTAAACCGCTCGTGCTTGAAAACCGAACCACACCGTATGGTTTGGTTCGGTTCGGTCCCAAACCACAGTCTAGACCGAACCACTGACACCCCTACTTACAAGTCACGAGCACTACGTGATAATCAATCAATCACATTAGTGATAGGGTCAAACACAATTCCGTTAGTTTAGTTTTACACATGTGTTAATTAGTTTCAAGCATTATAATCCTACTTGTTGCAATCTAGTGTAATAACGAACAGAGTGTTACTTTTTTCAAACTAAAGTATATGAAAACTTAACAAGTTACTTTGAAAGATTGTAATGTCCACTCTCGCACATCATTGCTACGTACCTACCTATACTGCACCACCATCCTTGCACCACTACCAAAGTTTTTTAAACTGTTGAGTAATGCATAACCATAATCGACAATAGTAGAAAATTTTAATTGATTGAACTAAAAGGGTGAACATTATTTTAAAAAATCTCATTAAGTTTTTTCATCAATTTTGTTAGAAAATTAATGATTCGTTTGTTTTTACATCATATTTTAACAAAATATAAATGTTGGGACCGTGTTGTAAAATGCACTAATAAGAACCAATTTGGAAATATGTTTGAAAAGTGATGTAATCAAATTGCAATTGACCCCAACAATAAATCAAACAAACAACATAGATAACTATTGCTTAAGGGTAAATATAAAGCCACACAAAAAAGGCACAAAATTTGGTTCACAAAATCATGTGTCATGATTTTGTTGGTGCTGTTAATTAAAGCGTGAAGGGTTTACAATCGATACAACCAATAAAATATTGTTACCTCATTTTGTATCCATTTTTTTGTGAACTCTTTTTATACCCTTAGCATTCTCCAATGCAAAATTTAATGACTTTTGAGGGAAATATTTTATCGTAATTTAGAAGGTATGTTTGAGTAGTCATCCAAAGAGTGGAAAAATAAATTAAAGGAAGATTGAGAGTTAAATGACGAAAATACACATCATGTGACATGCACATGATCAATTCCGTTAAATTTCTAACATTTGTTAGGATCCAGGGAGCAAAGTGGGATAATTTTAACATTTGGTACTACTTAGACACAAATTTGGCGCTGGGGTGCAAATTGGATTCAGTGTATACTTGAGGGGGTAAACGTATTTAAGCCTAGAAAATTTAACAGAATAGGTAACGAATGGACTAGTTTGTAATGCTTAGTAGTTTTTAAGGCTAAAAATGCAAATTTTTAAATATTAAGTACTAAAAATTTATTTCTTTTTTCCAAATAATTAACATTATCTTAAATCTTAAATAATTAATATTTCTTGAAAATAATACTATTTTTTATGCTAAAATATTTTTTAAAAAAAATAAATTTATTTTTTAATTAAAATAAAAATTTAGTACAGTTTTGTTTTAAAAAAAAATTAAAAGATTTTTTTTTCTAAAAAAAGACATCATAATGTTTTATTTATATTTTTTAAAAATATAAAATAAAAATTTTTAATCGGAATTTGTGTAAGAATTTTATTTTTTTTAAAAAATAAAACATTATAACATTTTTTTATTTTAAAATTTATTTTATTTTATAAAAATATTGTAGTTTTTTTTTTGTGGAAAAAACTACAATATTGTTTAAAAAAATATATCAATAAAAATATCCAACTTAAAAAGAAAATATTAATTATTTAAGATAATGCGAATATATAATATTACTGACATTATTTTAGCAAAGTTAAGATAATGTTAATTATTTTGGAACAAGAAATAATTTTTAGTACTTTATATTTAAAACTTTGCATTCGACACTTAAAAACTAATAATCATTACAAACTAATCCATTCGTTACCTATTCTGATAAATTTTCTAACATTCGTTAGGGCTGGGGTGCAAAATGGGAAAATTTGAAAGTTTAGGTATCAAACAGACCGACTTTTCAAACGGTGCAAAGTGGGAATCGGTGAATACTTTGGGGGGGTAAACGTATTTTGGCCTGTTTGAAACTATACGAACGCGTACACACATACATTTATATGAAGAAAAGCATTGAAGCTCCCATGATTGACTGAAAATTAGAGTTATGGAAGGGTGAGATGCATTTTGCGGCTCATTGACAAATATAGGAATTCGATGGTGATGTCGAGAACATATTTTTGTGAAAAATTGGTTAATGACTGTAGTTAAAAGGCTCATTGTTAGAAGTTGTAAGAAATTGTTATTTAAGGGTCTCTTATATACTCGGGAATGAGTGTGAGGGAGCACAAACAACCATTTAAATTAATCAACTTCACCACTGACTGGTTCACTAGCTGTTTTGATAACTTAATTTAAGCTCAACGACCCATTCAAAAATACTTCTGACAAGTCATTATGCCAATTTTGTTATCGAATGAGATACAAAACAACATGCCACTTCCTTAATCACTCTCACTCCACATTCGTTTCGTTAAAGTTCAAGGATCATTCCACAAAGATAAGTAGATTAAGGGGGACAGTTAAAACTTTATGCTTACTTGAGGGGCAAACAAGAAAGTGGTAAAATTTGCATCAATGATGGGCAAAATTGTCTTATAACATTCTAGCTTATTGTACAAGTTTGGTGGTAATCTATAGTAATCAAAAACAAGAAAGTCTTATCATTATTAGAATGAGTCCCACATGCACTTCCAAAATAGGAAAGTTGGGTTAATAAGGTCAAATATGTCATTATTTATAATTTGGTACAAGTAACCAACTTTGCATGTAAATTAATTTTATATGATGTTTTTTACTTTTTTTTTATTTAGTGAAAAATTGAAATGTGATTATATATAATGAAAATTACTAATTGATGGGGACAACAAGGCATTGAAGTCTATTGAGCCATTTGAGCGCGTGCGCGAAAACGGTCGTAACTTTTGACTCCGGATGAATCACAGAAAGCACCACATATCAAACCGAACGTCGGAGCGAGACTAACAAAAGTCATAGAGCAAATCTCCTTGAGGCATGGGTTGAAAATCACAAAAAAAAAGGTTATTTAGGGCTTTAAACGGGCGTTTAATATTTTTTTATCAGTTTTTGGACTTTTTCGTATATTTTTTTTCCTTAATTAGGGTTTAGTTCGTTAGGGTTGCAGAACATATCAATACTTTTTTTTAGGATTTTTGGAGACATTTTTTTGCTGCTTTATGGTATTGATCATTTATTTCAATATTAGTTATGCGTTCGAGATTTTGCTCCCCTTACGATATTGATATGTCCCGACAACAATCCTGACCACTCTAATATTATCACTTATAATGTTACCTTAAAGAAGCTTTTCACAATGTGTAAAGCTATTTTTCTAAATGTGTGAAAACATTTCTTCTTCAATTATGCATTCTTATTCAACTTATCTAAAAAAATTCAAATTAGTAAGTGACCGCCCGTGTATCGCACGGGAGTAACACAAGTTCACCAAAAATTAAAACTTTCATCCAAATTCAATTCGGGCAAATTGCAATTTGGTTCCTGACATTTACATAAGTTTGCAATGTTGCTCCCAACAGTTCAATTTCGCAATTTGGTATCCCAACATTTACATTTTTTAGCAATGTGGCTACAAAACTAACACACAGTTAAAAAATTCTAACCAAATAACACTCATGTGACTAGCACATGTCTATTAAATGAACAAAATGGTAATTCTCAAGAGGCAATGTGCCGCTCATGTGAGGTTTTCTTTTGTTATTTACCTTATTCATTTTGTAGTTTAAAAAATATAGATTAAATTTGACATATATATTATTTTATTTGGTACTTATAATTTACGTATTCCTTACAAAGTTATTTATTTTCTTACCATAATTTAATATTTTATTTAATAATAAAAAAGAAACTAAAACACTTTTAAAATTATATAATTGGGAATTAGAAATATTTCGTAAAAAACAAGTAAAATATATAAGTACATTTAGGGGTGTAAATGGTTCGGTTTGGTTCGGTCTCGGCCATTTTAGAGACCAAACCACTAGTCATCGATTTGGGAAAATTCCAAATCGAACCGAACCACGAAAAACTTCAAACCGAACCAAACCAAACCGCCATGTTTTGGTTCGGTTTGGTTCAGACCGTGGTTCAGTAATGTGGTCCAGACTGCGGTTTAGACCGTGGTTCAGACCTGGTCTAGAATATGGTTTAGATCGTGGTTTAAACCACCATTCACACCGAGGTTCATATCACGACTCAAATTATGGTTTACACTCTGTTTAAAAGAGAAAATTCGGAAAAATAAAATTATTAAACGAATAAAGAAGCCGAAGAAAGTGAATACACTACAGAACTTTGTCAACTATGGGCCTCAATGAATATAACATTCGATGAATGAATATTGAATAAGATGCAAAACGAGAGTTAAGAATGATGTAATGTAATGTAAATTATTTTAATAATTTAAAGGTGAATGTTACTTAACATACAAATATATGACTAATATATGTGGTCTGGCAGTTTGGTTTTGTTTGGTTTGGTTTGGTCTGGTTTGGTTTGGAGGGGTCAGACCACATACCAAACCGAACCACGCGGTTTACCAATTTTTGAGACCGAACCGAACTACTTGGGCTTAAAAACCGAACCAAATCGTATGGTTTAGTTCGGTTCGGTCCCAAACCGCGGTTTGTACCGAACCACTGACACCCCTAAGTACATTTTATGTGAGATTATAACTCAAAATAATTTTGTAGCCACATTTACGATAATTTATTAAGCGTTTTTGAAGTGAAATAAATTTTCTTAAATATTTTTCTTCAAGTGAAAGAAAATAAATAATGATTTTATTGTTGCAAATGGCAGGATAAGAAAGTATTTTTTTTTTCTTTTAAATTTAATTATACAAATTTAAGGCAGGAAAGAGAGAGAATACATACATGTTTAATCTAAATTAAACAAATGAAAATAAGAAAGAATTTTTATGATTTTGTTTGGTATATTATTTTGGAAGGAAGTTAATATGTAATATAATCAAACCAATAAATTCAATAAATTAATTTATAAAATAATTAAGCTAGGAAAGAGAGAGAAGACATACAACTTTAAAACTAAATACTTCATCTTAATTGGAAAGGGTATTTATGTCAAAAAAAAATAATAATAAATGTGATGATCTTATTAAAAATGCAGTTTAATGACCATTTTATCTATTTAAAAGATATGTGCTAGTCACGTGGGTGTCATTTCGTTAGAATTTTAACTGGGTGTTAGTTTTGTAGCCACATTGCAAAAAAATGTAAATATTGGGATACTAAATTGCGAAATTAAATAGTTGAGAGAAACATTGCAAACCTATGTAAATGTCAGAAGGGGCAACTACCATTTAGTCCCTCATCCTAATGAAAATTACCACCTAGGACAAGGAATTTGCAATATTACCACCTAGTCCAAGGGTCATTAAAAGGAGACTCATGCACTTAATAAATAATGAAAAATTACATTAATGTCACTCCCTCCATCATTTCACTTTCTCTCTGAGCACCATGACCACCTTTGGCCACCCATCCCAACCTTCTCCGGCGACCATTTTCCGGCGACCACCTCCGGTGACCGTTTTCCGGCGACCACCTCCGGTGACTTTTAGGCGCCATTTTATGGTGACCACCTCCGTCGACCTTTATGGTAACTATTTTTTGGGTGACCATTTTCCGGTAAACACGTCCCCTGCGTACCATTTTCCGGCGATCACCTCTGTAAACTTGTTCCAGAACAAGTTTACAGTAATTCCAAAAACAAATTCACATTTTCAAAAAAAAATAAAATCAAGAACAAATTCACAGTTGTTCAAGAACAAGTTCACATTTGTTCCAGAACAAGTTTACAGTTACTCCAAGAACAAATTCACATTTTTCAAAAAAAAAAAAAAAAAAATTCAAGAACAAATTCACAGTTGTTCTAGAACAAGTTTACAGTTGTTCCAAAACAAGTTTACAGTTATTCTAAGAACAAATTCACATTTTTTTTTAAAAAAAATACAATTTTTTTCAAGAACAAGTTCACAGTTGTTCCAGAACAAGTTTACAGTTATTCCAAGAACAAATTCACATTTTTCAAAAAAAAAAAAAAAAAAAAAACTATTTTTTTCAAGAACAAGTTCACAGTTGTAAGTTCGCAATTGTAAGTTCGCAATTGTAAGTTCGCACTTGTTCCAAAAACAAGTTCGCAATAGTAAGTTCGCACTTGTTCCAAGAACATGTTCACAATTTTTCCAAAAAACAAGTTCACTAAACTAAGAACACGATCAACTCCGGCGCAGTAAGTTCACAGTTGTCAACTAAACTACTAAGAACACGATCAACTCCGGCTACCAAACAACTGTAAACTTATCAGTAATTTCACAGTCGTCAACTAAACTAAGAACACGATCAACTCCGGCTACCAAACAACTGTGAACTAATCAGTAAGTTCACAGTTGTCAATTAAACTACTAAGAACACGATCAACTCCAGCTACTAAACAACTGTGAACTTTTCAGTAAGTTCACAGTTGTCAACTAAACTAAGAACACGATCAACTCCGGTGACCAAACAACTGTGAACTAGTCAGTAAGTTCACAATTGTTCAAGTACAGTTATTTCCAAGAACAAGTTCACTGTTTTTTTTCAAGAACAAGTTCACAATTTTGTTCCAAGATCAAGTTCTTGTTCCTAGAACAAGTTCACAGTTGGTCCAAAAACAAGTTTACAGTTGTTCCAAAAACAATTTCCTAAGAACAATTCACTTTTTTCAAAAAAAACAAAAAAATTTACAGTTTTTTTAAAGAACAAGTTCACAGTTATTTCAAAAACAAGTTCACAATTGTTCCAAGAACAAATTCACTGTTTTTTTTTCAAGAACAAGTTCACAATTTTTTCCAAGATCAAGTTCGCAGTTGTTCCTAGAACAAGTTCACAGTTGGTCCAAAACAACTTTATAGTTGTTCCAAAAACAAGTTCTTAAGAGCAATTCACATTTTTCAAAAAAAAAAATACACTTTTTTTAAAGAACAAGTTCACATTATTTCAAAAACAAGTTCACAATTGTTCCCAAAACAAGTTCCAAGAACAAGTTCACTGTTTTTTTTTTTCAAGAACAAGTTCACATTTTGTTTCAAGATCAAGTTCGCAGTTGTTCCTAAAACAAGTTCACAGTTGATAAAAAACAAGCTAAGTGGTCAATATAATTCCAAGGATAGGTTTTAGACAACTTGTCAAAAAAAAAGGAAAAAAAGAAGAAGAAGAGAACTTGTCAAAAAAGCATAACTCATAATTTGTATATACATGCTTACACAACTCATCCATTTCAGCACAAAATGAGTTATTCCAGTGAAATAAGTGAAGCATTTGATTTAGAACATACATACAGAAAATACTTCTTCATCAAGCACTAAAAACTTCACAACCCAATTTTAAGTAATTTAATCACTATCTAAGTATAGTGAAGAATCTGTTTGTTTAAGTCTAAACTTGTACCAGTAATGATGAAAAGAATTGGCAGTTTTTAACAGCTTAGTAACCTGAAAAGAGCAATGAATCAGCCATAGCCTGAAATTAGTCCAAGTATTATTAGACTTCAAAGTAGAATTCAAATTAAGCACCACATGTTACATGGATCGAAAACATATACTCACTCTGTCTTTTTAGTCTGTTCACTTTTGGTCAACGGGAGTAAACTTTGACCAAACATTTAATGTTAATCTAATCATCCTAATGAAATTCTAAAAATTGTAATTGATAAATAATCATTTAAATTATCAATAATAATTTTTAAAATTTCATTAGGATCGTTAGATTGACATTAAATGCTTGGTCAAAGTTTACTCACATTGATCAAAAGTGAACAGACTAAAAAGACATGGAGTAATTTATAAACTGATTTGCTTCCCATAACTTAGTAAACAATCTCCATGGATATCAAACAATACAAGCACACTCACACATTTCGAACAAAATCAAGCATCTTGTACAAATCCATGTTTCAAAACCAAATAATTGAATAAAATCCAACAAATTTGCTGATAATAACAAATTTCAAAACAAACCCGCACCGTTACTTTGTGCAGCTTGGAGGGCACAATCAACTAGAAACAAGCACATCCCCTGCTCCCAAACCATTCCCTTTTAGTTCGCCTTCTCCACTTTGGGGCGCCATCAACTATGCCGGCGACCACAAGCTCCGGTCGGATATCCAGATCTGGCGCATCTTGGAGGTGAAGAGAGAGAAATAGCCAGCGTGTAGAGAGAGAGAGAGAGAGAAAGTTTGTTCCTAGGGGGATGCTGGAGATGGTAAAGGGAGAGGAAAGGCAGAGGTCTGGGGTTGAGTGAACTATCGGGCGGACGATTTACAAAGTAGGCAAGGAGGAGGGGGTTGCCGAAGAGGGAAGGGTTGGATCGCCGGAGAGGGACGGGAGGGGCAGTCGGAGTGTGACAGATCGAGAGAAGAAGGGGGCTAGGGTTAGGTCTTAGACATATAAAAGGTGGAGGGGAGGCGGAGATGGCCGAAGGGGGTGAGGGGTTGCCGGAGGAGGGGGTGGAGGATCGCCGGAGGTGGGTAGGATAGATAGAGAGAGAATGTAGCGAGAGAACGTTTCTCTGTGTTTTGTGCGCCAAATGAGTGGGGAGGGGAGGGGAGGGGGTTTTGTTTTAATAAGGGGTAATTTCGGGATCTGATATATTGGTGGACCTGATGGTAATTTATTTTTAAATGTTGGACTAGGTGGTAAAGAAAAATATTGGCTTGGACTAGATGGTAGTTTCAATTAGGATGGGGGATTAGGTGGTAATTTTCTCAAGTCAGAAACCAAATTGCAATTTGCCCAATTTAATTCCATCAGTATTCGGGCCAGACCCAAACCAAACCCACAAACTCCCAAAAACCTAAAGGGTTAATGACAATTTAGGGCCTGAACTCCAGGGGGTGCGTCTAAAAGGGGTCTCGGTTTTTTTTCCCGCTAGATCAGGGCTTCAAATCAATTTTTTTTTGGCAATTAGGGGCTTTCTTTTTTACGGTTTCCATCAATTTCCACCGTTAAGTGGACACGTGCGCTGCACGTGACTTCTGACTGAGGGCAAATTGGGTAATCCCGTTTGGGTTAATGACAATTTAGGGCCTGAACTCAAGGGGGACGTCTAAAAGGGGCCTCGACTTTTTCCCCCGCTAAATCAGGACTCAAAATCATTTTTTTTTTGGCAATTAGGGGCTTTCTGACGGTTTCTGTAAAAAACCACCGTTAAGTGGACATGTGCGCTCCACGTGACTTTTCACTAAGGGCAAATTGGGCAAACCAAATTATTTGAATAGTACTCAAACTACTCAATTCTCACATGACTTTATTTCGTCTTCATCTTGTGGTGTAGACATGCTCAAACGGTTCCAGTTTCGGTTCCCGGGGAGGCGCTCGAGCTCGACCTTTTCTCGTGGCCGTGGGTTGTGTATAATGCACGTCACTTCTTCGTTACCTTCATGTCCTCCCATATTTTCACCACCAAGACCCCCATCATAAGAGGGATAGTAGGCATTATCATCTTGCTCTGGTTCCCGGTTTCGTAACCGGCGGTTCCACAGTTCTAATATCCTTGGACCCGTATTCGAACCGGCTCTGCACGGTTCCTGTTTTCCGATGGTTCCCAGGTATAGCCGGTTCTCGGTTCTGGTTCTGCCGATTCCCGGTTTTTTTTGGCGTGTCTATATTGTGGAGCATATTAGTTTCATATCAGAAGAAATGAGAAGATATTTATTTTTAACAGAAAATGTTACAAAAATATTAGGTATATGTTCAATTACAAGTGCCTAAAATTCAATCGCTCTTTAACTAAATCCGAAAGATAAACCAAAACTAGTTAATTAATTTGCGAATGAGTGTCAAATTCTACATGTAAAATAAAGCACCAAAAATACAATTACACAAATTCCATAATAATTAGGTAAATGAATTAGTTTTCGTCACATATATTCCCTAACTCGACTTCTTTACCTTATAGCGTGGGTTGTGTCTTGCGTTTCTTCTAATCTAAATGGGATTGCCCAATTTTCTCTCAGTGAAAAGTCACGTGCAGCGCACATGTCCACTTAACGGTGGTTTTTGACAGAAACCGTCAGAAAGCCCCTAATTGCCAAAAAAAAAATTGATTTTGAGTCCTGATTTAGCGGAAAAAAGTCGGGCCTCTTTTAGACGCCCCCTTGAGTTCAAGCCCTAAATTGTCATTAACCCAAACGGGATTCCCCAATTTGCCCTCAGTCAAAAGTCACGTGCACCGCACGTGTCGACTTAACGGTGGAAATTGACGGAAACCGTCAGAAAGCCCCTGATTGCAAAAAAAAATTGATTTGAAGCCCTAATCTAACGGAATAAAAACCCGAGGCCCTTTTATACGCACCCCTGGAGTTCAGGCCCTAAATTGTCATTAACCCAACCCTAAAATCCCATACTATAAAATCCAAGCTTCATTTTAGGGTTTGCATTTTTATTCCGCTTCAGCCTCTTCCGCCCTTCTCCATTGCCAAGAACCTCAGAACCTTTCAGAGAGTGCAAACATGGCGGAATCTCTAGTTTTGAGAGGAACAATGAGGGCTCACACCGATTGGGTCACCGCAATCGCCACCCCAATCGACAATTCCGACATGATCGTCACCGCCTCCCGTGACAAATCCATCATTGTCTGGTCCCTAACAAAGGAGGACAAAACCTACGGTGTCGCCCGTCGCCGTTTAACTGGCCACTCACACTTCGTTCAAGACGTCGTCCTCTCTTCCGACGGTCAATTCGCCCTTTCCGGCTCATGGGACGGCGAGCTTCGTCTCTGGGATCTCGCAGCCGGCACCACCGCCCGCCGCTTCGTCGGCCACACCAAGGACGTTCTCTCCGTCGCCTTCTCGATTGACAACCGTCAGATCGTTTCCGCCTCCCGGGACAAGTCGATTAAGCTCTGGAACACCCTCGGAGAGTGCAAGTACACCATCCAGGACGGCGATGGCCATGGCGATTGGGTTAGCTGCGTTCGATTCAGCCCTAACACTTTACAGCCAACAATTGTCTCTGCATCATGGGACAAAACTGTGAAGATCTGGAACTTGAGCAACTGCAAGTTGAGATCAACTTTGGCAGGGCATAATGGGTATGTGAACACTGTTGCTGTCTCCCCAGATGGTTCATTGTGTGCAAGTGGAGGGAAAGATGGAACGATTTTGCTGTGGGATTTGGCTGAGGGAAAGAAGCTTTACTCTTTGGATGCTGGGTCTATTATTCATGCTTTGTGCTTCAGTCCTAATAGGTACTGGCTCTGTGCTGCAACAGAGTCTAGTATTAAGATCTGGGATTTGGAGAGTAAGAGCATTGTTGTTGATTTGAGGGTTGATTTGAAGCAAGAATCGGAGATGGCTGCTGAAGGCACTGCTACCCAGACCAATGCAGGGAAGACTAAGGTACATTATTTGTTTTGTGTATTGTTGGGTAGTATATTTCTGTTCGATAGAGGACTTGTTTTAGTGAAGCACAACAATTGAACAAAATAATTTGAATTTGGTAGGATTCCCTTGCAGTTTTCCAATGCCCATGTGAACTTAGATGTTTATGGCTCTGATGATTGTTCCTCTGTACTAAATGCCTAACTTTGAAAATAGGATATCTTTTGCATCTATAGTTTTATCTGTTGTATATTCTTGTGTGTTGTCTTTTAATATAACTGTTTGTGTTGCTCACAAATAGTTGTGATTCATAGTCTGTGTGTATACTCATCTGTTTATAGTTTTTTAATATTGATATTTGCTAGGTTGTGTAGGTCATTTGTGACGATCACTTGCAGATTGATGCATATGGTTTGAACTTCTTATGTTAATGTTTGTTATAGTGGTTGTAGGTGATAAGGTTATGGTAAAGTTGTCAAACTTGAGTATTGTCGACTGGTGACAGTTCTATTTCGCTTTCACTTGGAAAAAAATATTCTATTTCAAGTATTTTTCAAGTTAAATTTTGTGTGGCAATTCCCAACTCACTAGTTTTATGTCAATTCTTTAGCGAATTCAGCAATATGCGAGAATTTATTTTAATGGTTGATGCTAGGATAGAACTCTTGTTGTTAAAAACCCTCTTGGATTTGTAGCTGAAACTCTATTGCGCTGGTTTGAAGATTGATTTGTTGCTAGATGTATTCTTGTTTTCCCATAAAGATATAGTTTTTTTGTTGTTCCTAAATGCCTATTTTCTTGGTTGGGGTCACTTGTTTATCCCAACTTTCTTCGATATGATCAGATTTTTGTGGGATGGAAGCTGTTGAAGTCTTGCATACATTTTTAAGATTCTGTTGGTTCTCTTGATTGTAGTTTGCTAGGTAGTTGACCTTTGGATATGAGACTAGCTATTATATTGTTGTAGTGATATTGTTGACTGTAGAATTGCAAGTAAACCAACTTGTTTTAATGCTACTGATTGTTTGGCCCGTCGTATTTGTTCTCACTTTTTATTCTATGTAGGTGATCTACTGCACAAGCTTGAGCTGGAGTGCGGATGGAAGCACCCTTTTCAGTGGGTACACAGATGGAGTAGTGAGAGTTTGGGGAATTGGACGTTATTAGATGAATTTAAGTATTTACATATAATGTCCGTTTTAACAGTTTCTAAGACCTTAGAATTAAGTTGGACTTGTTGGATACTATGGTTGCCCATTCATGTTTGATGTTTTCAAAGCCATGTGCTGTTTCAATTTTGGATTTTCTTGGTTATTATTACGTCTGATAATTATAGATGTTTTTTTTTTTGGCTCGTTACTAAATCTTTGCATTCTGCGTAATTTGTTTATGGAAGTGGGTTTTTTTTAACTTTCCAAGTGGGTTAGTTTGCTTTCTAGATTACCATTAACTAACTGATTATGTATCTGTAACAACCTGTTTCGAGCTCAACTGGTGGAATGGAGTATCAAAGCTGGCTTGAGTTAAGTTGTAGGTGTGGAAATCCTAACAAGTTCCAAAAAAATCCTCCCTGTCCATCTGCTCACCAAGCTCTATCCCCAAAGTCCTAACAAATTACAATTCTTATCTCCTTGCTCGAGGAGACAAAACGACCAACCTAGGCGCAAGTGCAGCGGAGAATTCGTTAACGGACAAGTCATGTGAAGCTGTTGCAAATGTTGTCATATAATTCACTCGCCAGGTCAGGTGTTAGGCCGAGTGGTAAATATATTGGCGGGAATGAAAAAAGAAAAAATTCAGGCTAAGAGAAAGCCAAGGCTAACAAGATCTCCAAAAATAGAGAGCAAAATCCTCTGTGCCAATCAAGTGTGCCAATACCTGTACCCCGCAAATAATATCTTGACAAATGGCAAAGCTGATACACATTAATAGACTCCGTTAGATAACTGAAAGGTAGAAATGAGTAAATAAGTTTCCAAGATTATCAAATCATCCAAAATTCCAAATCCCTAATCGTAAATTTCAATCGGGCCATATTTTTCTACTCGAATCAATCGGATCTACAAAAGTGAGAACCAAACTACGTTTCGATCTCGCCTTGCAAAGTGGGTATTCCGGTGATGGCGTTGCTGTGATGGTGTTGACGTGTTGCAGGGATTATGGAGTTATAAGGATCTGTAAATGGGAAAGATAAGCGAACTCTCCCCCTTGAAATTTATTTTATCGGTGAAAGCTCTTCTGAGATTTATGGAGTTTTCAGAAGCGTCTAAAATTAGGGGAGATAAGACATTGGAAGACACATACTCTACAAAATCACAGGAAAGTGTTACTGAGATTTATGGAGAAGAAATGAGAAAGATTGTTTCCGGTGATGCCCCAGTGACACTAAAAAGGTTGATGTGTTAAACTATTGCATGAGTAGAGTGTGAATTTGATATACAAGAGTTTCTGGGTTTCCACCATTCATGGCAGAAGCTCACTAAGCTTGATGACGATGGGGGAGAGAGAAAAGTGAAAAGGTAAAGGAGAGAAGTTTACTTATTTATCCCTCTATCCAGTGGCGTATCCATGATTTACAGTGAGGGGGTCAAAAAGTTATATATATAAAAAAATACACTAATAAAAATAACAATAAAAAACTCACATACAAAGCTTTTTTTTCCACATGAATTCAAATTTTGATGATATAATAAGAAAAGTGTCACACAAGTGGTTTCCTATTCTTCATCTTTTTAAAATACTCCGTAAGTTGGTGACTCTTCATTAGTTTGTGAAGGTTTCAATTTTTTGAAATAGTTTTCCCAACAATGTTTCACAATACATATAATAATTTAAAATGCGAGTAACGTCTATAATCAAATATACTCACGAGGCTACGGGTCATAATCATATAATAGGAATGATGAAAAACTTAGACCATCTCCAATGGTTTGGTGCAAAAATTACACTATTTTTTTAAAATGGTGCAATTTTTGCACCAAATGTATACCATCATCTCCAACCATTACTTCAAATCTTGCACCAAAAAAACATATTCTTAGAATATTTTTTATTATTTCATTCATTTAATATGTTTTTCACGAATTAGTATATTATTTTACATTAAATTAATTAATTAGGCATGGAAATTTATAATTATATTACAGTGTCAAATAAATAAATAAAATTTATTTATTTATTTAAAATAATAATATTTAAAATGTAATTAAAATAGACTATTAGAATCCTATACTTCGATATACAATTGAATTAAAAATATTAACTTGCATAATGACATACGGAAATTACGTTGTGAATATAAAATAATGTTGATAGACATTAACAATATTTCAGACATAGTTTCACGAATTTGGATATTCATTTAGGAACAGAGGGAGTATAAATAAAAAGAAGTATATAATACTTCTTCTGTCCCTAAATGAGTGTCTATTTTTAGGAAATTTTTGTACCAAAATGAGTATCAATTTTGATCATAACTTTGTATGTAAATGTTTTTTCGATTTTTTTTTTCATTGGTCTCTTTATACTTGCAAAAACTAAATATTTGTAAAGAGAATTACTAGATTGTATATGAATTTTGCCATCAAATTGTACAAAAAGTTATGTCCTTTAAAATAAAATTTGGACACTAATTTAAGGACAAAAGTAATATAATATATTTTTTGAGAGAGAAATAATATATAATAGTTACTTTTATTTTGAGATGGAAAGAGTATAAATGAAAAAAAAAGGGGACTATAGCGCAGCAAAGGATACTGCGCCAATTTTGAAGCAAATAAAGTGTTGCGCCCAATTTGAAGTTCAACATAGCGCACGGTTGGAGTACTGTTAACGCAAGATTAGCGCCAAACATGGATTTTTTTTAACGTTCCATTGGACTTGGCCTTAACAATATTATATTTCAAATTTTCTAATCTCCGGGACGGGGAGCCTCATTCGCTTTAGAGCCAGAAGTAGCCGGCCCACGTGATATTTTCAAATCTCGACGAGGACCCATTTTTCTGTAAGAAAAACAAGATGCAATTATAATCCCAAGAAAATTTGAAGAAAAAAAATTAACTTTTACATAAGAAAAAATACAAATACAAACTAAATCGAATAACTAAAATGAAATTAACCCCTTTTCAGAGATAAGGAGAAATATTTCAAATTCAAACAGTGAAATTTATAAACAATTGAAATAAAAATATATTCATAATTTCATATCGTTCATCACACTTCGAAAATCAACGAAATCATATATTCATAATTTCAAACAGTGAAATAAAAATATATTCATAATTTCATATTGTTCATCACACTTCAAATTCAAAAAGTGAAATTTATAAACAATTGGTGGAATCATATATTCATAATTTCATATTGTTCATCACAATTCGAAATCAACGAAATTAAAACAAAAACGAATTTCAGATTAGGGTTAAACCAAAAACCAAAAACCCTATTTTTTGGGGAAATTTAGGGATTTAGGATTTGAGATTAGAGATAGAGGAGAGAATAATACCTGATAAATAGGCTAAGGTTTTTAACGAATTCCGAATTGGGTTCTCCGGCCTTCGTGTGGTTCCGCCGCTCGCTCCAGTCGTGTGTCGCCGACCCCGTCTCTCCTCCCCATCAATCGCTCGATTCATGGATATCGCCAAAGGCAAACTTTATCAAATAAGTGAAGGTATATTATGTAAATTGTGTTTATATATGTAAGGGTTGGGGTGAATTTTGAGGGGGGTTAATTGATTTTTTTTAGGGGGGTTAAAATGATAACTTGGAATTTTTTAAGGGATCAAAGTGGGTATAAAACGGGAAAGTCAGGGGGGTCAATTAACCCCCCACTCCTGAACGTACGTCCGCCCCTGCCTCTATCATTAACTAACAGAGTCTATCATCAGACTTTATTTTTTCCACATGTCTAAATTCCATTGGTGGTACAGGCAATGGCACACTCGTTTGGCACAGGTGATCTCATCTCCCAAAGGTGGTAGGACAACACACATTCCGGGGAGGACAATTTATTATTGAGTAGGTTCTTAATTACAAATAATTCATTTTTTTTTATTTTCAAGTATTTGACGAACATTTAGAAACAGTTTGAAAACAATACTGGGATATAAACTAGTTTTCCTCCTAAATCCTGTGATTATTATTTTTTGTTTTTTGAAAGTAAGGGATTGAGGAGATAAGGTGGAAGAAGAGGTGAGATTATCGTGCAATATTTTCTTGATTAAATAGGATTGCGGGTCATTATTTTATGAACAAAACTTATATGCGACCGTCTCACGCCGTGAGACGGGTTGCCCGCCCAATGCCCATAATTCGACTCACCCACAGCGCGCCATGTGTCTTTGTTAAAAAAAAAACTCCAACAACTTTAAAATGTAATATCTTGAGATTTTGAAGTCCAAAAAAAAAAAAAAAAAATCTAAAAATACCGGTATGTTCGTCTCGACGAGACGAATAAAACTAGATAGATCATGATATGGTTTGATTTTTTTTTTTTAAAAAAACATATTTTTTAACACAAAAAAAAAAAAAATGGACTGCTCGTTCCCTGAGATGTAACACGCTTTTATGAAAAAAGTAACAGTTTGGTCTTAAAAAAGTAACACTTTATTGTAAGATGTAACAGCAGTTTTGGAAAATAATATAAATAGTTTTTGTGGTTAGAAAAAATAATAATTGAAGTGTAACATAGTGCATATATGATTTTAATATGCTATATAGATGAATGTAACAGTTTTATAGAGTAAATATTACTTTTTTTCTTTAAAAAAAGAGTAAAAATTCATGTATATAATTGGTTTTGTATTTATATTTGTAAAACTCTAAAAAGGTGTTACAATTGAGAAAAAAAAGTTACATTCATTTATTATAAAATGTAACATTAGTTTAGTTGTCAATCTTATGTTATCTTTAATCTATTTCAGCAAAATTGTGGTACATTTTTGAAAAAAAAAGTTACATATGAGGAAAAAGTGTTACTTTTGCTGGCGAACAAAAAATGGCAGGGAAAAAAAATTGGAGGGCAAAAAAAAAAAAAAAAAAAAAAAAAAGGCTCGGCTCGGTGCGAGCCGTCGCACAGGAGACCGGCCTTATTTTATACATTTTTTTAACAATAATTAAATTATACTATGGTGCAAGGGTAAAATTCATGGTGGCCATATTGAAGCCGCTGATGTGCTCGATTGCTACCAGTAATACTTTTAGGGGACAACTACCATTTAGTCCCTCATCCTAATGAAAATTACCATCTAGTCCACGAGTTATTAAAAGGACACTCATGCCCTTATTAAATAATGAAAAATTACATTAATGTCACTCCCTCCATCATTTCACTTCTCTCTCCAACCACCATGACCACCTTTGGCCACCCATCCCAACCTTCTCCGGCGACCATTTTTCGGCAACCACCTCCGGTTACTATTTTTCCGGCGCCATTTTCCGGCAACCATTTTCCTGCGACCACCTTTGGTAACTATTTTTCCGACGCCGTTTTCCGGCGGCCACCTCCGTCATCTATTTCACCGGCGCCATTTTCCGACAACTATTTTATTATTATTTTTTTTGAAAAAAAATCAAATGCATCGTTTATTATAAAAAAACAACTTCACATTTTTTTTCGAGAACAAATTAACAGTTCCAAACAACAAATTCACATTAAAAAAAAAAAAAAAAAAAACATTTTTTTTCAAGAACGAGTTCACAGTTGTTCCTAGAAAGTTCACAGTATTTTCAAGAACAAGTTCACTATTTTTCCAAGAACAAGTTCACATTTGTTCCAAGAACAAGTTCACATTTGTTCCATGAACAAGCTCACAATTATTTTAAGAACAAGTTCTAAGAAGAAATTCAATGTTGTTCCAAAAATTAAGTTCCAAGAACAAGTTCCAATGAACAAGTTCACAGTTTTTTCCAAGAACAAGTTCACTGTTGTTTCTAGAAAAAAAACTGCGCAATTGTTTCATGAACAACTAAGTTCTAAGAACAAATTCACAGTTTCGAAGAACAAATTCACATTTTGTTCACATATATTTCAAGAACAACAAACAAGTTCACATTTGTTTCAATAATAACTAAGAAGTTCACAGTTGTTTTAAGAACAAGTTTCAAGAACAAGTTTTCAGTTGTTCCAAGAACAAATTCACAGTTGTTCCAAAAAAATTTCACAGTTATCTTAAGAACAAGTTCCAAAAACAAGTTCACAGTTGTGTTTAATAGTTGTTTCAAGAACATATAAAAGAAGTTCACATTTGTTTTAGTTAAGTTCATAATTTCTGCATAAAAATGTCTTCTATTTTGCTTAATTCACAATTGTTTTTAGTTAAGTTCACATTTATTTTTAGTCTTTTAAGCCTCTATTTTTACTATTTTGCTTCATTCACGGTTTCTAAGAACAAATTCACATTAAAAAAAAAAAAACTTTTTTTTTTTCATGAACAAATTCACAATTATTATCAGAACAAGTTTACAGTTATTTCACGAACAAGTTCACAATTGTTCCCAAAACAATTTCACATAATATACTTTGACTAAAATTTTAAAAATAATTATAATTTTCATAAAAAATTAAAAATAAAAAATAAAAAATAAAATTATTATTAATTCACCATAAACAATATACTCATTAATAAATTTAAGTTTATTACAAAAATTGCAAATTTTTGATAAAATGCGATGAAGTTGACAATTTATTTTTTGAATTTGTAGGTAAAACTGGAATGGATGGGTGTCATTTAAACATCAGAACACTTCACGATTCACACCCCGAATGACTCCAACTTAGGACTGTACATACAGTATAGCTCATTGACTAGTTTACTAAAATAAAGGCAAAATAAAGTTGGTCACCATTTCCAGAACCTTGTATCTGCCAATTTTTCTTGCAAAATCCCAGTTGAGTGCATTGGGAAAAGCTCCAAAGTTTCTTCATGATCTGCGAAAGAGTGCTTTCTCTGGTCTACAACTTGATCTTCTATGTTTCTTTTGCACCCACTTGCCATAGAACCAGTCAAATTTGACAGATCTGAGAGAGAACAGGAAGAGTTTCAATTGGACTTATGCCGGAATCTGAGAAGGCCGGCGACTTTGGATTTCCAAATCTGGTCGCCAAGATATGGTTTTCTGTCGAACGAAGATGGGGAGTTACCAGAGTTGGTGTGCAGGGTCGGATTCGGCGGTGATGGAGTGTGTTTTATTGTTGACCGGCGGGAGGTAAGAATTGCTTATGGCGTGCCAGAGAAATTGGGGATTTTGGATGGAGTGTGTTGTAGATCTGGGCAAGAATGGTGTCCGGCGTTGGTGATGGATGCCGGAGACGGTTTCCAGAGGTGAGGGATGGAAGATGTTGTCGGAGGTGTGGGATGGGAGATGTTTCCGGAGGTGAGGGATGGGGGATATCACCGGAGATAGGGAGATGAGAGGTCACCGGAGAGGAGAGTTAGAGAGAGAAAGTAGAGAGAGGGTAAGAAGGAGAAGGAGTATGCGTTTGTGTTTGGGAGGAGGGGGGGTTTTGATTAAGGATTCAGGGGTAGTTTAGGAATTTAAAAATTTTAAATGGTTTTTGGATTAGATGGTAATTTATTTTTAAGTGTTGGACTAGGTGGTAAATGTAAATATTGGGTTGTACTAAGTGGTAAATTCGCTTAGGATTGAGGACTAGGTGGTAATAATCCTTACTTTTAGACTCTTTTGACGGCCCATGCTCAAGTATGTTAGTTGTTATCACCCTGACTTTATCACAAGTGCTGGGTATGCCCACTTATATCTCAGTTTTTAATGTATAGGATTAATTAGATTTGATTGATCCATCACCTAAGTTTTATTTCATGGACTTTAGACCCATATGTAAGAAGTATTTATACTTCATTTTTTAGGTAGTCCATTTGAATAGAATAGGCTTAGGAATAGGGCTTGGATATCAAGACACAAGAAAATCACAATGTTGATTCAAGCTACGCGCCATGCGCCTCTAGCATTGCGCCTCTGCGCCTTATAGGCGCGCGCTATGATATGCGCCCAAAGGCTCATTGCGCCTCAGTGATCTAATTCAACACTTGGTGATTTATTGAAGACATGAAGACTTGAAGAAATTCAAACTACGCCAAATATCCAACGGTGGACAAATAACACGTATGCACCTAGATTTGAGGACACCTGTCCACAACGGTCATATTTATGTTATGTGTCTAACGGCTATAAAATGACACGTGTTCCACTCAATGAGCTCCAGCACATCCGTCCTTTATCGTATCCACAAGGGATTTCCAACGGCTAGTTTTTGGGGCTCACCTATAAATACCCCATAACTTCAAACGTTTGAAGTTGCTAAGTTGCTCTGAATTTCTCTCTCAAGTATTTGTTTAAGATTTGATGATTGCTCATTGAATTCCCAGATTTCTCAAGAACACCTTCATACCTTCATACTTAGCCCAGATCCTCAAGCAAAAACACTTTAAATTTCTTGTGCTCTCAATCTCATAGATCTAAAGAGTCTTGATACTAAGAACACACACGCACCTTTTTAAGTTTGATCATTTATATCTTTTTTTAAGAGATACACCGGTTTTGTCTAGGATTTGTTCTTTCATAGATAATAGATCTTGAGTTAGTAATGAGCTCAAAAGTTGTAATTTGTAATACTCACTCATATTATAAGATCTCCATTAGAAATCCAAGACTAACCATCTTGGTAGAGGACGTAGATCATTTCCCGATCGAACCTCTCCAAATAGCGCGTATTTATTTCTTGTCATTTATTTTCAAGTTTATATCTTATCTCACTATTTGCTTGTTTAATCATTGTAGATTTATTGGATTGAATTGTGTTATGTTTGTTTCACATTTGCCTTAGTTTCATCTTTCACTCACTTTGAGCCAAAATACTTAGAGTGTGTTTGCGCCCCCTTTATCATACTTTGCGCCTCTTTACATTACTAAATTCCGCTGTGCATTTCACTCACTTACTTAGGCGCATTTCATAACGCTTATTTGATAAAGTGCGCATTTGCAATTGAGTTTTTCAAGGGTACGAAAAGAATTTCAAAACATCTATTCACCCCCTCTAGCTACTTTTATACCCTTGTTGCCCCTTTGGGACCAACAAGTGGTATCAGAGCAAACACCTTTATAAAACGTTTTTGTTTTTCAAGCTTAACAGATAGGGTGCCGATTCGAAATGGCAAACTCAAAACCTATGGCAACTGCAAACTACACTCATGTTCCAGTCTTTGATGAAGATCATTTTGACGTATGGAAATTCAGCATCTTGACCCATCTCAGCTCAATCGATGAAAGGATTCATGAGACCGTGGTTTATGGACATTACATCCCATTGAAAGAGAATCCAAATCCGCGCACCAACGCTGCTCAACCAACAGTTCAGAAACCAAAGGAAGAATGGACCGAAGAAGAAATAAGAAGAGTTGCAAATGATGGTAAAGCAAGAAACATTCTCCTAAGCACTCTAAGCACGGCTATAAAACAACAAGTCATGCATTGTGCTACCGCCAATGAATTATGGGATGCTATTGAAGAGCATATCGAAGGAGACACTGTTTGTAAAGAGAACATGAGATATGAAGTACAAAAGAGATTCAACAATTTCTCTCAACACCCCGGTGAAACATTAAGACAGACTTATGAACGCTATTGTGAAATTATCAATCTATGTATTTCACTTGGAAAGAAGTTTTCTAATAAGGAATTAAATGTTAATTTCCTTGCTGCTTTTGGATCT
Source organism: Campanula takesimana (assembly GCA_026119855.1). Lineage (NCBI taxonomy): Eukaryota > Viridiplantae > Streptophyta > Magnoliopsida > Asterales > Campanulaceae > Campanula > Campanula takesimana. The sequence goes on along the minus strand of JAOWBW010000298.1, from coordinate 200,008 downwards.
AGATACCTCCATAAATCTAGCACCCTTGAAGACGCTGGAACTTTGGATAATTGGACTTTAAGGAACCTTTATGCAAATCTCAAGGTTTACGAGCTCAAACTTCAGCGTATCAGTGAAACTGAAGGAAAATCAAAGTCCATAGCTATTGTGGCGCAAAGAGAGGAAGCGCCTGTTGAGAAAAGTTCTGACCCTAAAATTTCTACTTCTGAGTTATTGGATATGGATGACGAAGACTTCGCTTTATTTGTGAAGATATTCCATATGTTCAAAAAATTCTCAAAACCCGGATCAACCAGCAAAGCTCAAGGATCTACCAGCAGAGCTCCTCTAAAATTCACAAGGAGCAATGATTCAAAAAGGAAAGAAGACCTTATTTGTTTTAATTGCAGGAAACCAGAACATTTTGCATCAAGCTGTCCAATTCCCAAGTTCGAGTACATGCAGAAAAGGAGCAGCCACACTCCTAAATTCAATCGTTACAAAGGAATGGTTGATGAGGAAGAATCACCATCAAATGAACGTAATACGTGGATTGAAACAGACTCGGAAGAGAGCGATGAAGATTCTGATGATGGACTCGTGTGCTTGGTGGCAAAAGATGAAGATGATTATGATGATGACTACTAAAAATATGTTCCTAATATGAAGATCTTGAATAAACATGTTAAGAAATCTGCAGGTTATCAAGAGGTGAAAAAGAAAAAAGGACCAACCATCAGCGAGCTAGTTGAACAAGAATGTCTTACTCCGGCTCAAAGCGATGGTGGATTGCTATTCACCAGATGTGATCTGAGTGCAAGAAGCAAGCTCAGAAAAGGAGATTACATTAGACCACAAGTTGCACCACCTATTCCTAAAATCAATCATGATGAGGACATTGTAAAGCAAGAAAAGTTATTCAAAGAGGCTGAAAAGGTAATCAGTCGATTTAGTGATATGAAGGAAGCTTTAGCACTATCATGTGATGACATTTCCCAGCTTAAGACAGAGAAATCTCTATTAAAATCTGAACTCACCCTCCTTAAGGAGCAGATAAAGAGCATGACTCCTCTTACTGTTAAAAACACGTATCTAACAGAACAAAACTCACTACTTAAAGTTCAAAACGATGAATTGGTCACTCAAATTACTGATCTTAAAAATATTACAAATGAGTGGTCCAATTCTCGTGTCACTATGGAAAGTATCTCTGAGTTCCAAAAAGCCAGTGATGATAAAGGTGGCTTGGGATTTACATCAACTAGTGACAACTTTAAGTGTGATGTTTGTGCTGAAAGAGACAGTGAATTTACACCTCAGTAAACTCATGAAATTCCCAAGGAGAAACATTCTAATTCAATGGGTAAAGGACAGGAACAAGTCAAAAGACAAACATTCCATTATGTCTACCCAACGAATCAATTTGGGAAAGCTAAAGGGAAAGAAAAAGCTACAGATGAACCATCTTCTAGCAAAATCATTCTTGAAACAAGGCGCGCTCCTTCTACGAGCGAACATCATGCGCCTCATAGCCTTATGCGCGCTCCTAGAAAAAGCGCCCCAAAATTTCAAAAGAAGAATTTTGTTAAGGCTAGTTCATCTGGCCTAAATAAGAATGCTATCCCAAAGAAAAGTAAGGAGTTTGTGAAAACTCACGTGACTGGTAGCTTTCATCATTGTTCCATTTGTGATTGTTCAGGTCATAAGGCTGTGGAATGCCTTTTGCAATTCACTCCCAATGCCAAAGGACGTAAAAATCATAAGGTCAAGCAAGAGTGGATTGTCAAGAGTTGCTAACTCTAGGACCTAAAAAGGAATAAAGAGGGCCTGCTTTAATGTTTATATTTCAGGTTCTTTGCTTCATGGCTGGATCTTCAAAAGCTAAAATGTATGAATGGATTCTTGACAGTGGATGTTCTAGACACATGACTGGAGATGAATCTTTACTTGAAGATGTTCATGAAGAAAGAGGTCCCTCAGTAACTTTTGGTGATAATAATAAAGGACAGGTTGTAGCATAGGGAAAGCTCAAGAAGGACAAATTGTGCATTGCAAGAGTCTCTCTCGTTGAAGGACTCAAGCACAATTTATTATCCATATCTCAATTATGCGACAAAGGATTAGAATGCCATTTTACTTCAAACAAATGTCTTATCAAGGATGGCAAATCTGGAGCTACATTACTCACTGGATATCGTAAGACAAATATTTATATTATTGATTTCCAAAATATGAACTCTAGTACTAATCTTTGTTTTGTAGCTAAAAGTGTAAGCGAAAATAGTTGGCTGTGGCACAAGCGCTTAAGTCACTTGAACTTCAAGTATCTATCTAAACTCAGCTGGAATAATCTTGTTAAAGGACTTTCCAAGGTTGCTGATCATCATGACAAAAAGTGTGCCGCGTGTCAACTTGGCAAACAACCAAAGCAGTCTTTCTCCAGCAAGACAAATCCCTCAACTACTAGATGTTTGCAACTGCTGCACATTGATCTATTTGGACCAGTTACCACTGCAAGTATTAGAGGAAACAAGTATACTCTAGTTGTGGTGGATGATTATTCAAGATATACATGAGTGGAAATAATGATTACAAAAGACAATTGTTATGACATTCTAACCACTCTATTCAGAATGCTCTAATCCTAAAAAGAAGATGACATCGTTAGTGTTCGATCGGACAATGGAACAGAATTTAAGAACAACGGTGTTGCTCGATACTGTGACGATCATGAGATAGATCATAACTTCTCAATTGCTGGAGTTCCTCAATAAAATGGCGTTGTGGAAAGAAAGAATAGGACATTGATAGAAGCGGGAAAGACGATGATAGATGAAGCCAAACTGCCTAAGTACTTTTGGGAAGCAGCCGTCAATACTGCGTGTTTTACTCAGAATCGTTCCCTCATCAACAAACTTCACAACAAGACTCCGTATGAAATTTGGCGTAGTAGAACTCCCAACATTGCATTCTTCAAGATCTTTGGTTGCAAATGCTATATCCTCTACAACAGAAATGAACATAGAGGTAAATTCGATGCCAAAGCCGACGAAGGTATTTTCATTGGGTATGCCAAACATTTTAAAGATTTTCGCATTTTAATAGATATACATTAGTGATATTTGAATTTGTACATGTTACATTTGATGAACATTCTCTCCTTGAGCCACATTTGGCTCCAAATGTTTCTGATGATTCTGTTAAGTCTATTGAGACAGGTGCTCCTATTCAAGTTGTGCCTACACAAGATCAGAATGCATCAACTCAAGGAAATCCATCTACATCAGTTGCGCCAAGTTTTGATAATAGCGCTCCGAGTGAAGCTTCAGTTGCACCGTACAATGCGCCTGATGATTCCACTCATGCGCCTCATTCTAATGCTGCACCTGGTGTCACTCCCACTTTCAATTCTGAACCAGTTCAATCCCTATCTTTGATGATTTTGAAGCTGGTGAAGATGTACCAATTGAAGACCTTCAAGTTACTACAACTCAACCTAACTTACCTCCTGAAATTCGTGAAGTTAGAGGTCACCCAATCAATAATATCATTGGTAATCTACATGTTGGTGTTCGTACAAGGAGAGCTACAAACTTTGATGCTTACACTGCATTTATCTCTCAATTTGAACCAAAGAAGGCAGATGAAGCGCTCTAAGATCCGAATTGGGTTGTTGCAATGCAAGAAGAACTCAATCAATTTGAACATTGTAAGGTTTGGACTCTAGTTCCAAGACCTCATGATCAAGGAGTGATTGGTACGAAATGGGTATTCAGAAACAAGATGGACGAGATGGAACCATCACAAGAAACAAAGCAAGGTTGGTTGCACAAGGCTACAGGCAAGAAGAAGGAATTAATTACGATGAAACTTTTGCGCCCGTAGCAAGACTTGAAGCTATCAGAATATTTCTAGCTTACACTGCTCACAAGAACTTCAAGTTATATCAAATGGATGTGAAGAGCGCGTTTCTAAATGGTAAACTCAAAGAATAAGTCTACGTAGTTCAACCACCTGGTTTGAAGATACACAGTTTCCAAATCATGTTTACAAACTCCAGAAAGCTTTGTATGGGCTCAAACAAGCACCAAGAGCATGGTATGATACACTATCCAAGTTTCTCATTGAGAAAGGCTTCACTCGCAGTAAAATCGATACAACTCTTTTCATTGCCAAACATAATGGTCATAAATTACTTGTTCAAATTTACGTTGATGATATTATATTTGGTTCTACTAATGAATTGTTGTGCAAGCGCTTTGAGAAACTAATGAAGAGCAAGTTTGAAATGAGCATGATGGGAGAACTTACATTCTTCCTCGGGCTTCAAATCAATCAAATGAATGAAGGCATATTTATCAATCAAGCCAAGTATACAAGGGATCTTATCAAAAAGTTTGGACTTGAAAATGATAAATCATACGACACCCCAATGGCTACCGGCAACAAACTCGACAAAGATTTAAAAGGTAAAAAAGTTGACCAAACACTCTACCGAGGTATGATTGGCTCACTCCTTTATCTTACTGCTAGTAGGCCTGATATTATGTTTAGTGTAGGTGTTTGCGCTCGTTATCAATCTGACCCTAGAGAAGCGCACTTAATTGTTGTGAAACGTATTATAAGATATCTATCCGGCACTGTTAACTTTGGACTTTGGTACACCAAATATTCAAATTTTAAACTTGTAGGTTACTCAGATGCGGATTATGCAGCGTGCACGATTGACAGGAAAAGCACCAGTGGCACTTGTCATTTCCTTGGATATAGACTTGTGTCATGGGAGAGTAAGAAACAAGATTCAGTATCTGTCTCAACTATGGAAGCAGAATACATTGCTGCTGCAACAATTGGTGGATTATGACATCATTGAAGAAAATTGTCCCATTTATTGCAACAACACATCAACAATCGCAGTTTCAGAAATCCTGTCATGCACTCCAAGACAAAGCACATAGACATCAAATATCACTTTCTCAAAGACCACGTGGAAAAAGGCAATATTCATTTGGAACACGTGGGAACCGACTTTCAAATCGCAGACATTCTTACAAAGGCACTAGATGCAAAACGGTTCATATTTTTTAGAGGAGAAATGAGTATGCTTGAACTTAACTAGTCCATATAGTTTTGTCAATACTAATGATTTCTTGTCTTGTAGTTTACTTCAATTACATATAAATTTCAAAGTTTCAAGGAAACTTCATGCGCCTCTTACGCGCCTAAAATCATATAGCGTGCCACAATGCTAATGCGCCTCATCCCACTCTGCGCTCCTATATGACCTACGCGTCTCCCTAGCGCGCAACATCAATGATACGACTCAATTAATGCTCCTCATTTATTACTCATTTAATATTTCAATGATTGAACGTATTCAATTTTCACAAGTACCAGGTATGTTTGTTCTTATTTATTATAGAATCTTTGTCTTTTTCAAAGACATTCCATGATTGTTCAAGGGTACTCGTGCAATTAATTTTCCCTCATTTTCCATTTTTCAAAATATTTAATTTCTGGGGATTCATTTCTTAAACCCCAATCTTATACCAAAACAAATATTTTTGGTGTTTGTGCAAAAATTAGTCAAAATTGTCCATACACTTATGAGGGAAGTGGAGCAGTTTTTTGCACATTTAATGCCACGTCAGTGTACTTTTTATGACACTCTCATTTAATTCTTGTCCTTTCAACTTCCACCACTCCATAACTGTCCTTTCCCACTTTCCAATTTCCCCACCTTCTCCTAACCATTACCTAATATACTCTCTCTGCACTCTACCTTCCTCCAGTCTCTCTCTGTCTCTCAAACCGTCTCTCTCCACTCTATTTTTCTCCATATTTATACATCTATGGGTCCAAAACGAGAAACAACTTCAAAATCTAAAGGCCCACAAGACAAAATTGTATGATTTCTTGACCCTTAACTCTTTAAATTTCTGCAATTTTTTTTAGTTTCTGTGTTGGTCCCAAAGGGCAACAAGGGTATGAAAAATAGCTAGAGGGGGGGGGGGTGAATAGCTGTTTTAAAATTCTTTTCGTACCCTTGATAAACTCAATTGCAAATGCGCACTTTATCAAGTAAGCGTAATGAAATGCGCCTAAGTGAGTGAGTGAAATGCACAGCGGAATTTAGTAATGATAATAGGCGCAAAGTGATAAAGGGAGCGCAACACACACACTAAGTATTTGGCTCAAAGTGAGTGAAATAAGGAACTAAGGCAAATGATATAACAAACACAGCACAATTCAGTTCAATCAATCTACAATGAGTAAACAAGCAAATAGTGAGTGAAGATAATAACTTGAAAGAAAATGACAAGATAATAACACAAGCTATTTGGAGAGGTTCGATCAATGAAAGATCTACGTCCTCTACCAAGATGGTTAGTCTTGGATTTCTAAGAGATCTTATATAATGAGGAGTGTTACAAATTACAATGTTTGAGCTTATACACTAACTCAAGATCTATTACTATGAAAGAACAAATCCAAAACAATAACCGGTGTATCTCTTAAAGAAGAATCTAAATGATCAATCTTAAAGAGGTGCGTGTGTGTTCTTAGTATCAAGGCTCTTTAGATCTTTGAGATGGAGAGCACAAGAAACTAAAGTGTTATAGCTTGAAGATCTGGGCTAAGGATGAAGGTATGAAGGTGTTCTTGAGAATCTGGAAATTTTTAAGGCAATCTTCAAATCTTCAACAAATGCTAGAGAGAGAATTTCTTGATAATCTTAGCAAAACTCGGCCACTTCAAAATGTTGAAGTTATGGGGTATTTATAGTGAACTTCAAAAAAAAACTAGCCATTGGAAATCCTTGTGGATAAGATGAGCTGTCGCTCGTTGATTGGAGCATACATATATTATGGTCACTTTGACACTCAACATAAATATGACCGTTATGGACACGTGTCAACGGATTAGGCCTATATGCATCTTTTAACCACCGTTGGATCATTGGCGTAATTTGAATTCTCTTCAAGTCTTTGAATCTTCAATAAATCACTGAGTGTTGAATAAACACTTTGAGGCGCGTTTGAGCCAAGAGGCGCACATGATGTGCGCTAAAACAAGGGGCGCATAGGCGCGTAGCATAGCTAGTAATAAGTCCTTGCGCGCGCTATGAAGGGCGCATGGCGCAAATGAAGAGAGGCGCATGGCGCGTATGCGCGGCTCAAACTTACTGAGTGATTTTTCTTTGAATCTTGATCTTCTGCCCTATTTCTAAGCCTATTCTATAACAATGGACATCTTAAAAAATGAAGTATAAATACTTCTTACATGTGGGCCTAAAGTCCATGAAATAAAGCTTAGGTGATGGATCAATCAAATCTAATAAATCCTATTACATTAAAACTGAGATATGTGGGCATACCCAACAATCTCCCCCTATTTGATTGATGCCATTACCTACTATATCAAGGACAAACATTATACTTGATAAAAACATGTCCAAATGAATGAAATTGGTAAATCATGTCTCAAGTTAATGTACACACTAGTCCAAGATATAGATTTCTAATCTATTCCAATAAGGTTAACACATTACATATGGAAAGATAGAAATAACAGTTTAACCCATTCAAAATGATGTATGAATTTTAGTTTTGAAAAGTGTTTAAACCAAGTTTAAACTCAATGCATGAAAGTATGAAACAATTCAATATGATGCATATGAATTTAAACAATATTCATTGTTCTACAAACAAGGAGTTTGAGTGAACAAAGTTTGATAATAAGTGATGCATTGTTCTCATTAAAACTTGGGAAGTAAGAGTTACAAATTACAAGTTTCGCATAGAACAAAGACAAAAGATGTGCTAAAACAAGTAAGCACTAAAATCACTATCTTCAAAAGGGATTTACTAACAAAAAAAAATTCTTACATTCAAAGAAAACTAAGGATTAGGAGGCGCGTCATCTTCCTTCAAACCTTCTTCAATTTCAGAAACGGAGCGCTGGATTTGTTTGGAAAGTTGATAGGCGCGGTTCACTAAAACCATGAGTGTCTGTGACGCCGTCTCTGAGGTAGCGCAAATGACCAACATTGATGTTTTGATATTCATCAATGGTGCGTTGAGTAATGGCTTGCTGTTGAGCGACGTTTTCTGCAACGTTCTGAAAGTTAGCTTCAATAGCAGCCTGCGCTGAAACAATGTCGGAGGAAATCCTATCTGAGCGCCTGTCTGCACTGGAGTGTGCGGCGTTGAAGTGAGTGACAACTAACTCCTTCAAGACATCAATCTTTGAAAGCAGGGAGTTAATGTCAACAGGCGCGCTAGGAGCAGGAGCAGAGCTGGAAGAGGGCGCATTAGATCCAGGCGCATGTGCATCAGGAGCAATTGGGAGCAGCGCTGGGTTCATCATTTGGTTCTGCGCCATATACAGATAGTCCCAGGATTTGTAGCTCATCCTTAACTTCGTTGAGCTTATCAACAACGCTCAATAACTTATGGCTATCTCCAGCCACCATTTCAAACAATTTCCTTATATCCCCCGCTATGTTCAACTCTACTTCCTTTATAGCGTTTATAAAATCTTGGCCATCGGTGAGTTGGATGCCAGCGCTAATTCGCTCGTGAAGAGAAGCAAGAGTACCTTTGAATAAATCGTTCATCTGATCAATAGCATCATTCCACTGTTGAGGGGTCAGGAAGTGTTTGTCCATGATGTTGGCATCTATGCGCTTTATCTCCCCCTTAATGGCAGCAATCTCATCAGCCTGCTGGGTAAGCATTGAAGTATGAAGCTCTAATTGTGAGTTCATTTGAGATTGGCCTTGCTGGAGCTGCTGTAGAAGGGAAATAACCATACTCATATCAGGAGTGGGAGGAGGAGGCGCAGGAGTAGAGGGGCGCGGAGTAGGAGCGCGGGGAGGAGATGGAATATATTCTGCACTTGAAGAAATTTCTTCAGGATGAGGCGCAGGAACCTTTGGGCGCACAGATGATGGTTTGCGCCTTAACTGTTCTGGCTCCCCCTGAGGTTGATCCTCAATATCTTCACCAAATAAATCTGCAGAAATTTTATCTCTGACTTATTGACGATCAAAGATGGTGTTGGAGTAGGCGCATGAACGGTTGGAGGCGCATCATGAGCAGGCGCGCGTGCATCAGCGCTAGACCCTGTGCCTTTGCGCCTTTCAGATTTAGATAAATCAGCAGCCTGTTTCAATCTGAATTCTTCATCTCTTTTTAACTGCGCTTCCAGTCTACTGGCTTCTTTAGCGCGTTTCAGCTCCTTTTCTTCTTCAGTGTCGGTTCTGGGGCGCTTAGCAGGTCTGCTTGGTTCTTCAGCAATCCCTTTGCCTTTGCCTTTCACTGCGCCAGGAATAGGTTCTGCGCGTGGCGCTACTGTAGCTTCTTCTTCACCATCTGCGCCAGCTGCTTCTTCATCAGACTCAGTGGCTTCATCTACCAACTGAGCTCCTTTCACCCTTGGCGCGCGCTTGGCCATGCGCTTTCTGCGCCTCTTCATCACTAAACTGTCCTTACCAAAAATAGGGACATCAGTGGTCTGGTAGGCTGGGTTCTCAGCAAGAAAATTAGCAAGCGCAGGGTAGGAAAGGAAGATTTTAGTGAGAATACGGCAGTGAGTCTTGAACTTCGTCTTGCCGTCAGCTTTGTTTTTATTGTACTTGTCAATCTGGTCCTGAAGATTAGTAAATAAGATCTGAGGCCAGTTGAGGATGGTTTTTGCCATGATGGCAGCTGTGAATTCCCACTGCTCCATAGTAAATCTGTTGACATTTCCAGTTTTGAAGATAATGGAAGTGCCAACCAGATGCGCAATATGCGCTAATAAGTCACCACCATCTCTAATTTCCACCGTTTTGATATTGTTTTGAAGAGTAGGGATACGAAGAAGAGTACGCGCCATAATGTTTTGAGCGGCGGCTGAAAAAGAATTGACTTTGCCAGCTACACTCAAGGGGCCAGTTTTGTTGAAGTTGACAATGTTCTTTATAGTGCCGGCAGACATGGTTATCTCAACGTCTTGAACTACTGCGCGAATGCGATAGCGCACCATCCCTTCAACGTCTGTTGGAATTTCCACAAATTCTGCTGTAGAGAAAAATTCATCAACGAGGAGCGGAGAATAGAAAGGTTGCTCCAGAGTGAACAAAGGGAGAAGTCCAGTCAGTCTGATATAATCCATAACTTCGACACCCATAGGATCAGCAGATAGCTCGTTTAAATCAAATGTTTCACCAGGTCTGAAGTTAGATAGATCCTGAAAAATTAAACATTTAAAGGAATTAGTGTGAATCAGGCGCATAGAAGCATAAATAGCAAAGTGTATACCAGGCGCATGAAATTTGAGGCGCATAGAATAATTAGGCGCAAAGAGTCATAGGCCACAGAAGAGAGCACAATGAATCTAGGCGCATAATTATGGTAGGTGCATGAAATTTATGAGGCGCAGAGAAATACAAGGCGCATATTTATGGTTCTATGAAATATACTAAGAAAAATTTGAACATAAGAATTGACTAAGTATGAATTGGGGCGCATAATAAGTGTAGGCGCATAATGATATTAGGCGCATAAAGGATTGAGGCGCAAACGCATGTGAGCGCAAGAATCTCTTTGAGGAGCATAATATCAATGTGCGCATAATCATACTAGGCGCATGAATTCAAATATAGGCGCATTACTTATGTAGAAATTTAAACTTGGTATAAAAACTCACAAACACATGCAAACATACATATGCAAGTTTTGAGAGTCAAAAAGTGAAAATTTTGAAAAACAAGTTTTGAAAATTATGAGACCCAAGTCAAGCAAGAATAATGAAGAACACGAAGAACATGTCTTGAGTGCTCGAAGAACACCAAGAACACCAAGAACACATAATTCGTGAAACTTCACCAAATCAAGCATACAATATATCAAAATGACCGCACGAAGACAAGGATAACAAAAATGTAACACAAAACAAGTAAAAATCAACAACGAATCTAGTAAATGGATTCAAAGATCCGAGAAACCGAAAAGTCAAAAATTGAAAATTTTCAGATTTGCGAAGTATAAAGACTTGATCGTTGAAAAGTTTAGCTATAAAGACTCGAAATCATGAAATGAACATAACCTAACAAACGATTTTGAAAACGGATCACCGAAGCAAGATTTATCAAGAGAAATGCAATTTCGGGTTTTTTAAAAAAACGGAAAAACAGAAAATGACGAAACATAAGAAATTTGCAGAAATTTAAAGAGTTTTAGAGTGTAAGAATCCATACCATTTCGTCTTGAATAGATTTTGAAGCTTTCTTAGGACCCATAAAAGATATATATAAAGAAAAATAGAGAAGGAAATGATAAAATTTTCGATAAAGAAACGAGAGAGAGAGAGAGGAGAGAAACGGGAAGAGAGAGAGAGTGAGAGTCTGTGAGAGATAGAGTTGGTGAGGAGAGAGGTAGGTGATGATGAGTTTTATAGGTTAGGTTTTAAAATTTGCACTGATAAGGAAAAAAAAGTCAAAAATTTAAAAGGATGGGAAGTTGAAAAGATGGCATTAATGGGGGATTTGAAAAAGGCGGCTAATCATACCAGGTGCATTTATGAGGGATTTTGAGATTTGAGGTGCATTAAATGCTGAATGACACAAAGTACGACCGATGTGACTTCTTGGTTTTTGAAAAACTGCTCACTTTCCCTTTAAGTGTATGAGCAATTTGACTAATTTTTTTTTTTTTTTTTGCACAAACACCAAAAACATTTATTTTGGTGTAAGTTTGTGGTGCAAGAAATAAATCCCCAGAAATAAAAAATTTTGAAAAGCGTAAAACGAGGGAAAAATTTAATGCACAAGTACCCTTGAACAATTAATGGAATGTCAAAAGACATAGATTCCTATAATAAATGAACAGAATAAACATACCTGGTACTTGTGTAATTAATACGTTCAATCATTGAAATTAAATTTTGAGAATTGATTGAGCCGCAATAGTTAATGCGCGCATGAAGGGGCGCATTTCATCAAGGCGCTTACTCATCAAAGTGCGCAAAGATGGTTGAGGGCGCATAAAGTGTTTGAAGCGCATTGGATGCTAAGCGCGCATGGATGATAGGAGCGCTGAGATTGAGCGCGTAGACACTAAGAGTTGGGAGCACAGGAGTTGCTTAGGCGCGCAGGAAGTTTCCTTGAAACTTTGAAAAGTTTTGACATTTGTACCTAATATACTTATAACTCAACAAAACATAAAATCATTAGTATTGATAAAACTATATTGAATTAGTTGAGTTCAAGCATACCCATTTCACCTCTCAAAAACATGAACCGTTTCGCGTCGAGTGCTTTCGTTAAAATGTCAGCGATTTGATAGTCGGTTCCCACGTGTTCCAAATGTATATTGCCTTTCTCCACGTGGTCTTTGAGGAAGTGATATTGATGTCGATGTGCTTGGTTTTTGAGTGCATGACAGGATTTTCAGAAACTGCAATTGTTGATGTATTGTCGTAGTAGATGGGACAATTTTCTTCGATGATATCATAGTCCACCAATTGCTGCTTCATCCAGAGTATTTGACAACAACAACTTCCCGCAGCGATATATTCGGCTTCGGTTGTTGAGACAGATACTGAAGCTTGTTTCTTACTCGCCCATGACACAAGTCTATATCCGAGGAAATGACAAGTGGTACTTGTGCTTTTCCTATCAATGGTGCATGCTGCGTAATCTGCATCTGAATAACCTACAAGTTTAAGTTCGAATCTTTGGTGTACCAAAGTCCAAGGTTAACAGTGCCAGAGAGATATCTTATAATGCGTTTCACAGCAATTAAGTGCTTCTCTAGGGTCGGATTGATAACGAGCACAAACACAAACACTAAACATAATATCAGGCCTACTAGCAGTAAGATAAAGGAGTGAGCCAATCATACCTCGATAGAGCGTTTAATCAACACGTTACCTTTTAAATCTTTGTCGAGTTTGTTGCGGTGGCCATTGGAGTATCGTATGCTTTAGCGTTCTCAAGTCCAAACTTCTTGATTAAGTCCTTTGTGTACTTGCTTGATTGATAAAGATGCCTTCACTCATTTGCTTGATTTGAAGCCCGAGGAAGAATGTGAGTTCTCCCATCATGCTCATTTCAAACTTGCTCTTCATTAGTTTCTCAAAACGCTTGCACAACAATTCATTAGTAGACCAAATATAATATCATCAACATAAATTTGAACAAGTAATTTATGACCATTATGTTTGGCAATGAAAAGTGTTGTATCGATTTTACCGCGAGTGAAGCCTTTTTCGATGAGAAACTTGGATAGTGTATCATACCATGCTCTTGGTGCTGTTTGAGTCCATACAAAGCTTTCTGGAGTTTGTATATATGATTTGGAAATTGTGAATCTTCAAACCCAGGTGGTTGAGCAACATAGACTTGTTCTTGGAGTTCACCATTTAGAAACGCACTCTTCACATCCATTTGATATAACTTGAAGTTCTTGTGAGCGGCGTAAGCTAGAAATAATCTGATAGCTTCAAGTCTTGCTACGGGCGCGAAAGTTTCATCGTAGTCGATTCCTTCTTCTTGCCTATAGCCTTGTGCAACCAATCTTGCTTGTTTCTCGTGATGGTTCCATTCTCATCCATCTTGTTCCTGAACACCCATTTCGTACCAATCACTCCTTGATCATTTGGTCTAGGAACTAGAGTCCAAACCTTACATCGTTCAAATTGATTGAGTTCTTCTTGCATTGCAACAACCCAATTAGGATCTTGGAGCGCTTCATCAGCCTTCTTCGGTTCAATTTGAGAGATAAAAGCAGTGTAAGCATCAAAGTTTGTAGCTCTCCTTGTACGAACACCAACTTGTAGATCACCGATGATATTAGCAATTGGGTGACCTCTAACTTCACGAATTTCAGGAGGTAAGTTAGGTTGAGTCGTAGTAATTTGAAGGTCTTCAATTGGTACATCTTCACCAGATTCAAAGTCATTGAAATTTGGGGGTTGAACTGGCTCAGAATTGAAATTTGGGTTTACACCAGATGCAGCAGTAGAAATAGGCGCGAGAGAGGAATCATGAGGCGCATCATTTGAGTGAGGCGCAATAGAGGATTCACCAGGCGCATTATACATTGAATTAGGCGCATTTGATGTAGATGGATTTCCTTGTGTTGATAGATTCTGATCTTGAGTGGGCGCAACATAAATAGGAGCACCTGTATCATTTGCTCAATAGAATCATCAGCAACATTTGGAGCCAAATGTGGCTCAAGGAGAGAATGTTCATCAAATGTAACATGTACGGATTCAACTATCACTAATGTAGTTCTATTAAAAACACGAAAAGCTTTAGAGTGTTTGGCATACCCAACAAAAATACCTTCGTCGGCTTTGGCATCGAATTTACCTCTATGTTCGTTTCCGTTGTAGAGGATATAACATTTGCAACTAAAGATCTTGAAGAATGCAATGTTGGGGGTTCTACCACGCCAAAGTTCATACGGAGTCTTGTTGTGAAGTTTGTTGATGAGGGAACGATTTTGAGTAAAACATGTTGTGTTGATGGCTTCTTCCCAAAAGTATTTAGGCAACTTCGCTTCAGCTATCATCGTCTTTCCCGCTTCAATCAACGTTCTATACTTTCTTTCCACAACCCCATTTTGATGAGGAACTCCAGCGGTTGAGAAGTTGTGATCTATCCCATGATCGTCGCAATATCGATCAACACCGTTGTTTTTGAATTCTGTTCCATTTTCGGATCGAACACTAACGATGTCATCTTCTTTTTGGGTTTGGAGCAGTCGAAATAAGGTAGTGAGAATATCATAACAATTATCTTTTGTAATCATCATCTCCACCCATGTGTATCTTGAATAATCATCCACCACAACTAGAGTATACTTGTTTCTTCTAATACTTGCGGTGAAACTGGTCCAAATAGATCAATGTGAAGCAGTTGCAAACATCTTGTAGTTGAAGGATTTGACTTGCTTGAAAATGACTGCTTCGGTTGTTTGCCAAGTTGACATGCGGCGCACTTTTTGTCATGATGATCAGCAACCTTGGAAGTCCTTTGACATGATTATTCCTGCTGAGTTTAGATAGATACTTGAAGTTCAAGTGACTTAAGCGCTTGTGCCACAGCCAACTATTTTCGTTCACACTTTTTGCTACAAAACAAAGATTAGTACTAGAGTTCATACTATGGAAATCAATAATATAAACATTTGTCTTACGATATCCGTGAGTAAGATAGCTCAAGTTTTGCCATCTTGATAAGACATTGTGTTGAAGTGAAATGGCATTCTAATCCTTTGTCGCAGAATTGAGATATGGATAATAAGTTGTGCTTGAGCCCTTCGACGAGAGAGACTCTTTCAATGCACACTCTGTCTTTCTTGAGCTTTCCATATGCTACAACTTGACCTTTGTTATTATCGCCAAATGTTACGGAGGGACCTCTTTCTTCATGGACATCTTCTAATAAGGATTCATCTACAGTCATGTGTCTTGAACACCCACTATCGAGAATCCATTCATAATTTCTAGCTTTTGAAGAACCAGCCATGAAACAAAGAACCTTTTCAGCCTTCTTGAACAATTTTTCTTGTTCAGCAATCACTTCATCATCATTGATTTTGGAAATTGGAGCAGTTGGTTCAACCTGTGGTCTAATGTATGCTCCTTTTCTCAATTTGTTCCTTGCTCCAAGATAACATCGTGAGAATAACAATCCACCATCGTTTGAGCTGGAGTGAGAAATCCTTGTTCAACGAGCTCGCTGATGGTTGGTCCTTTCTTCTTTTTCACTTTTTGAAAACCTGCAGATTTCTTGATAGGTTTATTCAAGGCATTCATATCGGGAACATCCTTGGAGAAAGTCATCATCAGAATCATAAGCATCAACTTCATCATCATTTGCCATCAAACAAACGAGTCCTTCATCGGAATCTTCATCGCTCTTATCGGAGTCTGTTTCAATCCAAGTGTTGTGCTCATTTGCTGATGCTTCTTCTTCAGCAACCATTCCCTTGTGACGAGTGAACTTGGGAGTGAATTTGGGAGTATGGCTGCTCTTCTTCTGCATATATTCAAATTTGGGGATCGGACATCTTGATGCAAAATGTCAGGGTTTCCTGCAATTGAAACAGACAAGATCTTCTTTCCTTTTTGAATCACTGCTCCTTGAAAACTTTTGAGAATCTTTGCTGGTAGATCCTTGAAATTTGTTGGTTGAGCCGGATCTTGAGAATTTTCTGAACTTTTGAAATTTCTTCACAAATAAAGCGAAGTCTTCATCATCCATGTCTAATAGCTCAGAAGTAGAAATTTTGGGATCGGAACTTTTCTCATCTTGTACAGGCGCAGGAACAGGCGCAGGTGCAGGCGCGGTTCCTCTGTGCGCCACCATAGCCATAGATTTTGACTTCCTTCAGTTTCGCTAATTCGTTGGAGTTTGAGTTCGTAAACTTTGAGATTTGCATAAAGGTTCCTTAATGTCCATACGTCTAAAGTTCCAGCGTCTTCAAGAGCGCTAGATTTATGTAGGTATCTTGATCCAAAAGCTTGTAGAAAATTTACATTCAAATCTTTGTTGGTAAACTTCATGCCAAGTGAAATACACAGATTGATAATTTCACAGTAACGTTCATAAGTTTGCCTCAAGTTTCACCGGAGAGTTGGGAGAAATTGTTGAATCTCTTTTGTACTTCGTATTTCTTGTTCTCCTTGCAAACCGTGTCTCCTTCTATATGCTCTTCAATAGCATCCCATAGCTCATTTGCAGTAGCACAATGCATGACTTGTTGTTTCATAGCCGTGCTTAGAGTGCTTAGAAGAATGTTTCTTGCTTTGCCATCATTTGCAACTCTTCTAATTTCTTCCTCGGTCCATTCTTCCCTTGGTTTGAGAACTGTAGGTTGGGCAGCGTTGGTGCGTGGATTTGGATTCGCCTTCATCGGAATATAAGGTCCATAAACGACGGTGTCATGGAGCCTTTCATCGATTGAGTTGAGATGAGTCAATATGCTGAATTTCCACACGTCAAAATGATCTTCATCAAAGACCGAAACGTGAGTGTAGTTTGCAGTTGATACCACTTGTTGGTCCCAAAGGGCAACAAGGGTATGAAAAATAGCTAGAGGGGGGGTGAATAGCTGTTTTAAAATTCTTTTCGTACCCTTGATAAACTCAATTGCAAATGCGCACTTTATCAAGTAAGCGTAATGAAATGCGCCTAAGTGAGTGAGTGAAATGCACAGCGGAATTTAGTAATGATAATAGGCGCAAAGTGATAAAGGGAGCGCAACACACACACTAAGTATTTTGGCTCAAAGTGAGTGAAATAAGGAACTAAGGCAAATGATATAACAAACACAGCACAATTCAGTTCAATCAATCTACAATGAGTAAACAAGCAAATAGTGAGTGAAGATAATAACTTGAAAGAAAATGACAAGATAATAACACAAGCTATTTGGAGAGGTTCGATCAATGAAAGATCTACGTCCTCTACCAAGATGGTTAGTCTTGGATTTCTAAGAGATCTTATATAATGAGGAGTGTTACAAATTACAATGTTTGAGCTTATACACTAACTCAAGATCTATTACTATGAAAGAACAAATCCAAAACAATAACCGGTGTATCTCTTAAAGAAGAATCTAAATGATCAATCTTAAAGAGGTGCGTGTGTGTTCTTAGTATCAAGGCTCTTTAGATCTTTGAGATGGAGAGCACAAGAAACTAAAGTGTTATAGCTTGAAGATCTGGGCTAAGGATGAAGGTATGAAGGTGTTCTTGAGAATCTGGAAATTTTTAAGGCAATCTTCAAATCTTCAACAAATGCTAGAGAGAGAATTTCTTGATAATCTTAGCAAAACTCGGCCACTTCAAAATGTTGAAGTTATGGGGTATTTATAGTGAACTTCAAAAAAAAACTAGCCGTTGGAAATCCTTGTGGATAAGATGAGCTGTCGCTCGTTGATTGGAGCATGCATATATTATGGTCACTTTGACACTCAACATAAATGTGACCGTTATGGACACGTGTCAACGGATTAGGCCTATATGCATCTTTTAACCACCGTTGGATCATTGGCGTAATTTGAATTCTCTTCAAGTCTTTGAATCTTCAATAAATCACTGAGTGTTGAATAAACACTTTGAGGCGCGTTTGAGCCAAGAGGCGCACATGATGTGCGCTAAAACAAGGGGCGCATAGGCGCGTAGCATAGCTAGTAATAAGTCCTTGCGCGCTATGAAGGGCGCATGGCGCAAATGAAGAGAGGCGCATTGCGCGTATGCGCGGCTCAAACTTACTGAGTGATTTTTCTTTGAATCTTGATCTTCTGCCCTATTTCTAAGCCTATTCTATACAATGGACATCTTAAAAAATGAAGTATAATACTTCTTACATGTGGGCCTAAAGTCCATGAAATAAATCTTAGGTGATGGATCAATCAAATCTAATAAATCCTATTACATTAAAACTGAGATATGTGGGCATAGCCAACATTCTGAGTTTCGGACTTTTTATAAACCGAAAATGCTTCCCTTTTTGATTCCTCTTGTTTCGGTTATCCGTTTGTGAAATAGTTCGTTGGGTTTTGTTCGTATCGCAATTTCGAATCTTTAGAATCCAACTTTACAACGATCAATGCTTTATTTGTTGCGAATCTGAGAATCTTAGATTTTTAGACTTTTCATATTTTCGGTCCTTAGAATCCATT
This sequence comes from Campanula takesimana, assembly GCA_026119855.1. Taxonomy (NCBI): domain Eukaryota; kingdom Viridiplantae; phylum Streptophyta; class Magnoliopsida; order Asterales; family Campanulaceae; genus Campanula; species Campanula takesimana. Next base: position 181,340 of record JAOWBW010000298.1, on the reverse strand, counting down.
TTTTGGGTTCGTTGTTGATTTGTTCTTGTTTTGGTTTACATTTTTAGAATCCTTGTGTTCATGCGGTCATTTTGACATATTATTTGTTTGATTTGGTGAATTTTCATGATTTTTGTGTTCTTGGTGTTCTTCGAGCACTCAAGACATGTTCTTCGTTTTTCTTGCATGACTTGGGTTCTTTGATTTTCAAAACTTGTTTTTCAAAACATTGCATATTTGATCCATATTTCTTTTATGTTTAATGTTTTGCATGTGTTTGTGTTATTATTGCATTTTTTATGCTAAGTAAAAATTAAATGTATAGAAATGCACCTAAGTATAAACTTATGCGCCTACATTGATTATGCGCCTCATGTCATTCTGCGCCTCAATGGTTTATACGCCTAACACTTGTATGCGCCTCTTGCTAATACAAATGTTATGCGCCTCTACCTTTCATGCGCCTATGCCATTTTGCGCCTAAGTAATCAATGCCCCAAATTCACACTTGGTCATTTTTTTCTCTATGTTTACTGATGTGGCGGATTTTGTATATATTATTTCCCTTATTTTCCTATGTATTTTCATTCATTTTGATGTACTTAGACTAGATTTGATGTATTTTGGGCATTATTTATCATTTGGGCTTTATTGTAATCCGGGGGTAGAATAGTCGTTTTTATTTATTTATTTTTCCGGATGTAATTTTTGGTGAGCTTCAAAGTCATGTCTCAAGGATCAAGTAGTCAAAGTCAAGGCAAAGTCAAAGTCAATCGGGGCAAAATATTATAGTACCAAACTGTGATGAACTCGAAGCTGAGGGACTGTTTTGCAATTTTTGAAAGTTGGAGGACTGGACTGAAAATATGGAGACTCTAGGGACTTAATTGTAAAATTGGGGAAATCGGTTTCCGCATCATGGAGGGTCGGCCGACTGGGAATTGTTATTTCTTTTTCTTTTTCTTTTATTATTTTTATTCTTTAATTAATTTGATTTTTGAATATTCATGATTAGTTTTGAATTAGATTAGTTTAGGTCATGATTCTTTTTGACGAAAAAAAAAACACTACGTACTCTTTTTCTCTCTGGAGCTTTGTGTAACCCTTTTTTCATGGAGAACTAACTCCATTGCTTTGGATTGAAAGCTTGAACCCAATTTATTTCAATTGAGGTAATTTTCTTAATCTCTCGTTTAATCTATTCATAATTTTGCTTGTTCTGATTTTAGATTTATAACTAGGGTTTGTGGATTTGGCCGATTCATTTGTCCTTTTTATTGATCTTTGCTAGAATTCTCTGTTCTGTGCCAGAATTAGGGTTTTCACCGTAGCATCTTCACGAATTGTGTATGTGCCATAGCAATTCGGGAAGTAAGCAAAATTAAGCGATTATCTAGTAACCTAGAAAGCGTTCTTGATATTAGTCTCTTAAATTGAATCAATTAATCTTTAGATCTTTTCTGTGCCAGTCTAGGTTTAATTTTAATTAGGGTTTATAGTGAGTGTTCCACTGCTATAAACTAAATAGTAAGAAGAGACAGAGATTGAAAAACATCTCATGATCAAGTGAATAGGATTAACGGAGACAAAGAAGTACCGATGAAATTGAAATAGAGGACGGGGGTAGGGATCAATCTGAAGTGATTTTAAATCATTGTTTTTATCAATTTAGTTTAATTTCCCGTTTAGGATTTAATTACAATCAAATCAACCCTCAATCTGGTCAAGTAACTGTTCGCAAATAATTACTGTTTTTCGTGGATCGACCCTGACTTACCCTAATTACATTATTAGTGGCCGAGTTTAGGTCTAATTTAGTAGGCGTGCGACTAAGCCTACCATTTACTTTTTCCTTAGTATTTACATAGAACCATATCTATGCGACTCGTAAATCTATGTGCCTATATTGACTATGCGCCTATCTGTCGTATGCACCCTTTGTGTTACAACTGTTATGCGCCTATTCACTCTATGAGCCTATATTTGCTTTGTTCACTGTTATGTTTCTATGCGCCTCATTCACTCCTAACATCAACAAATTTTTGTTCATGCAGGATCCAGCAAATTTTAAACCCGGTGAAACTTTCAACGTTTCCGAGTTAGCTGCAGAGCCGATGGGCATTGATGTTATGGACTACATCAGAACAGCAGGTATTCTGCCTCTTTATACAATGACTCAAGACTACTATGCGCCTCTGCTAATAGATGAGTTCTTTTCATCGACAGAAATCGTAGAGACTGTCTCTGAAGTTGATGGGCATACACGCTATAGAGTTCATGCTACAGTTCATGATGTGCCCGTCATAATTTCTTTACCATCCAAACTTTGATTTAAGCCTTAATAATGTCCATTTGGATGATAAAGACTCAATCTTTATCCATCCAAAGGTTGATTTTTGATGCCTCATGGCTTTTTATTGGATGAATCAACCATTTAGGAGGTTAAAGTCTCAATCTTTAACCATCCAAATGGTTATTTTTGCTCAAAGCCATGTTCATCAACCTTGTGCTTACTTCCTCAATTATTGCCTTGATCATGCCCAAAAACCTTGTGTTTTGGTGTCTAATTAATGGTCAAAGGCATAGGGATGTTGTTATGCATGTTTTGGTACCACAAAAATAAACTGAAAAGATCATATTCTATCCAGTTTCAGCAGGATGCCATGTTTCTGCCTGAACTGGACTGCTTTCTGATAAATCTGTAAAATTCCCAGGACAACCATCCCCATCCGTACGGATGGTTTGTCCAGGGAAGTGTTTTTTCCAGTTTTTCCCCATTTTGTTAAAAAGTTTTGCAAATAAACCCCTTTTCGTTAAATCCTAAATTGTTTTCTGTTAAGTCAGTTTCTCCCATTTTAAAATACACACACACACACACACACACACACACACACACACACACACACACACACACTTGCACGTTTTGGTCAACAAACTAGGGAGACTCGGTTTTCCGAGGCGGATTGGGTGAACGATGAAAAGTTCTTCCCAAGACGTAACTTGACCTCCGAACTCACCTTCTCTAACATTTTCCGTTAAATTTGAGTTTAAAATTAAATTAACGTGGCGACTCCATTTTCTTGAACATAAAGTTTCGTGTTTGATTCTCGAGGGGAAATCATTCGTTTTTTCCCGCGGGTATCTTACAGTGGCGACTCTGCTGGGGAATAAAGTGTTTTCAAACTTCTTTTTAGAAGCTTTGGGGGCACTTTTGTGTGGGTCAAACTCCCGTCCCCGTTTGTTGACTTTATGCATATCTTTTGTGTGTTTTGTGTTTCTGTTTTGATTTCTGAGAATGAAACTGTTCTGGAAACACAATAGCTGGGGCTTGAAGGATCAGAAACTGGAAAATTGCAAAAAATAATGGGACACCTCGACTAGCCGTACAGCTGGTTTGCCCGGGCCCACAGAGTGTTTCAAGTTAACAATTTCTTGCAGGGCAGAAACATTCTGATGGTCCCCTTGCTTCTGCTTGTACAGGTTCCAATTTACAGCCTTTATTTGTGCACATATGCCTTTGTTTTCTTAACCAAAACTTTATTTTTAAACCTTGGTTATGCACAAATTTTGGACATAAAATTTTGAAATTTTCAAGGCCTCATTGTGCATAACCCTCTTTCATAAAAGTTTGGTTTTCCAAATCCTTTTTTTTCTTGTGCGCAATCTTCTCGTACAAATTGATTTTCAAGGGCCTTGCTCCTCTTGTAAAAATTTCTTGGTTTTCAAAGCCTTCGATTGTGCACAAGCTTTTCCATGTACAAAATTCGATTTTCAAGATCCTTACTTGTTCATATTCTTGTTTGATTACTTGTGCAAATTACTTGTTCAAATTGCTTGTCCATATCTTGTATATACTCTTGTTCATGATATTAAAACGCATTGCAAAATTCCTATTTTAACTCAAAAGGGAACATAGAAGACTTCACAAAACGCGAACCCGAACTTGTGCACATCTCTAAACCCCTCAAAACCCGGGATGGATGCCACGATGCAGCTTGATTGGCGCTCTTGTGACCTTCTCGCGCGTCGGGTCCATTCCACCTCCCCTTCCGAGCCGAGTCAACCACACATTGTCCGTGACACACAAATACCGTGACCATGGTTGGTTTTTGGTCTAGCTCACGTCATCACGTCCCTATTACGTGTCCAAACGTTAATTATGGCCAAGTTAACGCCCAAGCTCACGACTACTTGTGAAAGCAAGTGTGACCAAGGTCATCTTTGGCCCGGTCCTTGACTTATGCGTTAATGCCAACCATAATTAACCAAAGTCATGTATTAGCGATAGGGTGACACCGTTTCGTTAAGTTCTATTGTTTGGCCCGTCCTAATCATCCTTAAGCCCAAGGTTAAGGTCCGAGATCCCTCATTAAAATGAGGTCATGCCGGAATTTCGTTGAAGCGTTAAGTCAATCTTGACCTCAACCGGGGCTTAACTATGATAAGAATGGCCCGCGCATTGGAACTTTGTGACGCCCTAGACCCTAGGTTTGGTTCTTTTGGTTGGTGGAAGCCGCGTGCCCTATAGGACCCTCTTCTAGGATAGTCCGTCCTTGGGGGTGTGTAATGCAGGTGAAAAACGAGGGGTTTATAGGCGTAGTGATGGCCTCCACTGATCCAGGATTTAGAATAGTTGTGAAAAAGAAGAGAAATCTTTTCCAACCATCTAGGAATAAAATGCGTTTTAAGTAAACATGAACAATAAAAGAGAATATACTTTCATGTTGCATGAGCCTAAGCCTTTTTACCCAAACACTAGTCCGAGTCAATACCCAAGTCTGAACAAACCTCCTTGTCCCCACAACTCGTAAGAAGTGGATAAGAGTTCTGGGTCACCATTTGATTAGTGCCGATTCCGATAGTTCGTCAGCGGCTTCGCTCAGATTTCTCAGGATGACTAGCCCAGCAGGAAGCAGTAGTGGGGGTGATAATGCAGTAGATCCGAATGGCCTCACCAGGGAAGAACTGGTACAAGCTTTAGAGGCCGCCAGGGCCCGGGAAGAGAGTATCCGTAAACATCAGGAAGAAATGCAGAGTAGGGTGGTGGAAGCCCTAAGACAAAAAGGGGTAGCAGTCATGTTTGAAAATGATGGGTCTTTTGTGGAAATCACTGATGAAGAGGAGGTCGAAAATCTGCCACCTCAGACCTACAACTGAGTTCCTCCTCCCCAAACTTACCCTAATGTGGTGACCTCACGTCCCACATTCCAAATCACCATTCACCAAAACGTGCCTGTGACCCAAGCTCCCTTTGCCCCGATGAGAGGTTTTCCTTCATATCCGCCCGGATACACCCCGCATGGTCCGATTCCGATGAGCCGAGTGCCATTAGCACCCGCCACTATTGGTCTGCCACCCCCAGCTTTTCCAATCACATCCCAAGAAGCATCCTACCCATTTTACAACCCGTCGGCACAAGCTTATGATACTTCCCCACCATATATCCCTACCAGCAATCCCGCACACGGGTATGTCTACACCCACGTGCCACCTCAAAACTTTCCTCTCGTGATCCCATCCACCACTGTGCCTCTGACCACATTTCCACTGACAAGCCAAACCATGGGGTCAATAAACTTGAGCCCTCACATGGATCCCCAAATGGGATGGTTGGTAGAAAAATTGAAACAAATGGAGGAGAAGTTCGAAGGAATCAACGGAAGGAAATCCTCTTTGGGAGTCACTGACCCTGACAAGATTGTCCCCCTACCTCACAAGTTCAAAAATGCCGGAAATCGACAAGTTTGATGGAACCTCTTGTCCCCAAACCCACATCAATGCTTACACCTTAGCAATGAGGGCAAAGGGGTGTACAGTGCAATAAATGGCCGACCATTTCCAACTCTCCTTAAGAGGAAATGCACTCAAATGGTTCTTCAATTTAAAGTATGAATCCCGAGATACATGGGATCGAATCAAAGAAACATTCCTCACCAAGTACCGGTCTAACTTTGAATGGGAGACAAACCGCACAGATTTGCAAAGCACCACGCAAAAAGGTGACGAACCAATTGGTGAATTTTATAGGAGATGTAATTACAAGATTGGGGAGATTTACAATCCGCCAACTGAGGATGAACAATTGGATATCTTCCAATCTTGTCTGAAACCTCAATTGCGAGATTTGATCAGTCACCACTTCTATCCCAACCTCCGATCCATGGTTACTGCCGGATCAAAGTTCGAAAAGGCTCTTAGCGAGCAAAATTCCGCCCAAAGTAGTGGGAACTCCTATAGATACCGCCCCCAGCCACCAACAAATGGAAGGAAACCTCGGGGATAGTCAACAACATTCAAGGGGAGAACCCAAGGCAGAGCCCACAAGGGACGAGTAACTCAGAAAAGCGTCGGTTCGTAAGGTTTGAAGACTTTGGGATGCCCTTAAGCAAGGTGTTTGAGGATTGGTCAAGCAAGGACTTGCAAAACCCCTCGTCAACTTCCAACCCCCAAAATCCCGAGAGGTACCTCGATGTTAACAAAAGGTGTGCCTTCCACAACTACCATGGGCATAACACCGATGAATGCTTGGTTGTGAAACATATCATTTTAGACTTTATTGACAAAGGGAACCTTGAACACACCTGAGGTCCGAATGTGGTCAACAATCCGTTCCCCAACAACAATGCCATAAACGTGATTGAGTTTGGAGAGCCTGCGCCCGTAACTTTTTTGGAATTCAATACCCCGACAATGGATATTGGGGAGAGATGGAAGGACACCCTATGGGCTTGTGTGCAAGAAGGGAAGATGAAATGCCCGTCAGATTACATAGTGGCCAATGTGTTGAGTGCAAGGGTCCTTCACCAGAATGCCAATGAATTGATTATGATCAAGCTCACCGAGAACAAGCTGACATACAAGGAGTGCATGGAGGAAATGGAAAAAGCCATCGAGATTACCTTAGGAGGCGAAAGCCATGGTCCAAATGAGTATTTCCCTCCTCACAGTGAGCATTTCCATGTCACAGAGCCGAGTAGCTCACCAACCGGAGAAATGTTGATTAGGAGAATGTGCAGTTGTAATGGAGAAGAGGAAGAAGGATTCGATGTAGCAAGAGTCCCAGAAATCTCCAATTATGAAAAACACCACGCCCAAATGAGAGGAGCGATTCTCTCTATGCCTCGCCAAGAGCATCGGACCCTATGTGCAAGTGATGATGAGGAGCCCCTCTACATGCCTCCTTGTGCTCCACCCCCAGGGACGGAAGGAAACTTTCCTATTTTGGAGGATCTCCTACCACTACCACCGTTATCCCCACCATTGGATGTTGACAATGGAGAGTCAGCATTCCCGAGCCATTTTTGTTGCATGTTGACCATTTAGAAGCTCTGTGAGGACGTAGGGGTGGTGGAAAGAAAATGTACTCGTCCCATTTCCCTTGAGGAGATCCGTAGATCCGCCTATCCGTCTAGAGGTAAGGTCACAGTGAATGAGTTGAGAAAAGAAGCATGGCCTTATGACACCAAGAGCCCACCAATACCCGCAGAGGAGTCGGAAGAGGTTTGTGACCCCATGGAGGTAAGTGTATTGACCCACTCCGGGTAAGTGCATACAGAAAACCCAAGAAACCCCCTCCACCGGAACACCGCATCATGCTTCCTTCCCATGTTAAGGAAAAGAAAGTCCTAGATTCCGAGAAGGAAGATCATGTCCTCACTTAAATCAAGAGGGCCCAAGCCAACATCTCCTTGTGGTCTCTTCTTACCTCATCCTATCCCCATAAACTCAAACTAGAGGAATGTCTAGCCCAAACCATGGTACCCACCACGGCTACTCCCGAAGAAGCTGTCCAAATGATTGGGAGTGTTCACTATGGGAATCTTATTACCTTCACAGACTTGGATCTACTGAAATTCGGAGATAACCATAACGAGGCTCTTTACATCACGGTACAATTGGATGAGCGTCGCCTTCCCTGGGTCTTGGTTGACAATGGGTCCGTGATGAATGTCCTCCCTGCCAAGATGATGGACCTACTTGGTCTTAAAGCTGAAAACCTGAGACCCTCTATAATCACGGTCAAGGCTTACGACTCCACGGCACGATCAGTCTTGGGGGTAGTTACCTTGAATCTTTGGTTCGGAAAACAAATGGTGCCAACAGATTTCTAAGTGCTTAACATCCCTATCTCCTTCACCGCCTTGTTAGGCCGCCCTTGGATCCACAAGGTCAATGGAGTAGCTTCTACCCTCCACCAGTGCATAAAATATGTGCAAGGTGTAGACACCCCGCCTTAGACCTCTCATGTCCCGATTGCATACACATTCTCCATCTTCCTCTTTTCTGTTAAGTTTTATTACTTTTCGTTAACTTTTGTTACTTTTCATTAAGTTCTTGACTTACTCCGTTAGTCTCGGGCTTGACTAAGTGACAAGGTCAACCTTGAGTCTTTTTTTACTTTGTTTTTGTTGACTTTCATTGTGTTTGTTAAGTTTCTAACTGATTTCGTTAGTTTCGGGGCTTAACTGCATAACGGGGTTAACTTTTGGGCTAAAATATGGATTTTCTGAAGGTGGGACGTGCGCGCCTCCGCCCTCCTTTGTGGGAGGCGTACGCTTCCCACCTCCAGAATCCCAGATTTTGCCAAATTTCCCTCCTTTTCTGATTTGTAACCCCCAAGGCCATTATGCCTTGGCTTGATCCGGGGAAGAGCCATCTTTGTGACCATAAACACTTCCCTAACACCTATAAATACCTCTTTATTCCACCATGGAAAGAGAGGAAGGATTCTTGACTCAAAAACTCTCTAAATCTCAAAAGTCCATTTTCAAAGAGTGGTTACTATAGACAAATTGGTTCTTCCCAATTCAAGCACAAGGTACAACTCCCACTTTCTCCTTCTAAACTCTTTTATTTCTCTTTATCAAAACTCTTTGTTTGTTCTCATCTTTCATCTCTTCTAAATGTGTATGCAATCTCCATAAAAAGGAATACAACCAAAGGCCACTCCACTATTGAAGTTTGGTCAAGGTTACATTCCAACATTCTAAACTCCATTTTAATTTACCATTCATTTCTTAATGTAATTGTTTGATATGTAATCTTTAGCATTAAATCAATAAAATAATTATCTTTTATTCCCCTTTTCTTTATATTACAATTGTTAGCACTATTAATAAAAATAAGGACTTTTAGCATTAGAACACCAATAGTAGCAAGACCCGCGTAAGCCCGGCGGAGTGGGTATTTAAGTAATTCCCACTCCATCACCTAACCCCCAAACCCTTCTCTTCCCGAATCTTTGGTTTCGTAATATGATTTAGGCTATTTCTTTAGGTTTTTCTTATGTTTCCTCAATAACATAGGTGGCGACTCTACAATTGAAACACAAATAGACATCCTAGGATAATTCACCGCTCTAGCCAAGTTGTGGGTTTTTTCGGGGTATCTACACAAGGGAACAACCTAACGGTCATCTATGGGGACAGTGTCACCACTGAGGGAACCAACACCAATGGGATCTCCGTGCTAGAAATCAAGCACGAGGAAAATGGCATGGTATTGGCCGGCTTCACAGAGATACCTCCCAAAGCTCACATTTGTTGTGTGGACCTCACGCTCGCAAAGGATAAGGTCCCTCCCGCAATGAAAATGATGCACCTAATGTACTACCTCCCGGGGCTTGGTCTTGGGAGAAAGATCCAAGGTACACACAAGGTCATCGACATCAAAGAGCAAAAGACGCTCCATGCTTGGGCTATACGTCGACCCCCGAAGACATGAGAATCGATAAGGAAATGGCTCGAAAGAAAAGCCAAGCCAAGGCTCGAGGGATCCCGTACAAGACTCCTAATCTCCATCATTATACCTTTGACATGAGCCGTTACTTTGTAAAAGGGGGATTCCAAACCGAGGCCCCGGATGCAAAGAAGCCATTAATGATCACCAATTGGGACAAGCTGCAGGAGGATCTTGCGAGGTTCCGGGGAATGACTGCCATCCCCATAAGGAGAAAGTTCCTCGATATGCCTGAAATGCTCGGTCCTACCAAGTCTACAGTGACACACGAGTATGTCTTCAAAGGGGTTCCCGAGGTTGTGAAGCTATTCGAAGCCTTGTCCGTGGAAGAGGCCAACAAGGGGATAGAACCCGTCTGGGGTCATTGTGACAAGTATGGGTTTGAGGAGACAGTTACAAAGGAAGCCAAAGAAGATGTCCTAGATGACAAATGGGATGGCGTGGTAATGCAAGGAATGTTTGGAGAAGAGGTGGTTGTGCCAGACTTGATTGATCTTGGAGACAAAATTATCGCTGTGATAGAGGAAGGATCCCCTGAAAATTTTGATCCCCGCATCTTGGTTGGACCCGGTGATATGCCTCTGAAGAATTGGGTAACTTTCTCCAGACTAGTGGCTAGCAAGGAGGAGATGACTGCGAAAATTGGATTGGTTCCCCGCCCCCTAGAATCAAATGTCATAGAGTCCAATGTAGTCGAGTACCCTCAATCCCTTGTCTTTGAGTTTGAGTCTTGTTTATCCGAGGGCCTCACGCCCGAGGATTATGAACTTGTAGCAAATATTGTATTCCCTTTCGCTTTGAATGAAATGATGGACCTTTCCGAGTATCCCCTCATTGCCAATTTATTATATGATAAATTAACTAATAACCTAAAAACGGTTAATGATAATCACCTAATAATGCATACACACTAAACGAACAATACATTAAAGAATTTTGAAAGCAGGTTATTGACCGAGAGGAAAACCGTGCCCAAACTGCCGAAGAGGTTTTGACTAAGGTGAATTTGGGGACTGCGGATGAACCAAAGGAGACACAGGTTGGTATCTACTTCAAAGGGGTCGAAAGGAAAGCCTTGGTTAGATTGCTCAAAGAATATGTGGACGTGTTCGCTTGGTCTTACAAGGATATGCCAGGGTTGGATGCCTCCATTGTAGAGCATACGATTCCCGTAGATCCCGAGGTTAAACCGGTTAAGCAAAAGCTTCGGAGAATCAAACCAGAATGGTCCTTGCAAGTCAAAGAAGATATTGAGAAGTTACTCTGAGTCGGCTTCATAAGGGTGATAGAATATCCTTCGTGGCTCTCCAACATAATAACGGTCACAAAAGCCAATGGAAAAGTCCGATGTTGTGTTGATTTTAGGGACCTCAACAAAGTAAGCCCTAAGGACGATTTCCCTCTCCCGAATATCGACATGCTTTTGGACACAACCTTGAGCTTTGAGGTAAAATCCTTTGTGAACGGTTTTGCCAGGTACAATCAGATTAAGATGGCCGAGGAAGACCAAGAGAAAACCGCCTTCACCACCTTGTGGGGAACCTTTTGCTACACCGTGATGCCTTTTGGGTTAAGAAATACTAGGGCTACCTACCAAAGGGCCGCGACCGTACTCTTCCATGATATGATCCATAAGGAGATAGAGCTGTATGTTGATGATATGATCGTCCATTCCAAAGGTACCGATGGACAACATTTAATCGACTTGAGGAAGTTCTTCGTTAGGTTGAGGAAGAAATCCATGAGGCTCAACCCAGCCAAGTGCACTTTCGGAGTTTCCCGTGGAAAAGTCTTGGGATACATGGTCACCGAGCGAGCATTCGAGATTGGTCCAAAAAGGTTAAGGCAATTATGGAGATGAGGCCGCCTAGTACCCAAACAGAGGTAAAAGCCTTCATGGGACGGTTACAATACATTAGCCGTTTCATAAGTCAACTCACCCCCACATGTGAGCCCATCTTCAAATTGCTGAGAAAAAACGCAGAGGTTGAAAGGAATGAGGAGTGCCAAAGGGCTTTCGAGAAAATCAAAGTCTACCTTACTCATCCGCCGATCCTATGCCCTCCACACAAAGATAAGTCTCTCCTCCTGTACTTGACAGTGACTGACACATCGGTAGGAGCCATGTTGGCCCAAGAAAAGAAGGATTCAAAAGTGGAGAACTCCATCTACTTTGTAAGCCGAAAGTTGCAAGGAAGTGAGCTTAACTACTCCGCCATTGAGAAGACTTGTGCCGGACTAGTATGGGTTGTGAGAAAATTGAAGCACTAAATGCATTCTCACCTGATAAAGCTCATCTCCAGATAGATCCCATCAAATGCTTATTGGAAAAGCCATCTTTGTCCATGAGACTCGCCAAATGGTCTTTCTTCTTGGCGGTGTATGACATTAGCTATGTAGCAAGGAAAGCAATAAAAAGAAGTGTTATGGCAGAACACTTAGCAGATTTCCCCAGTGATGAAGAAAAGGAGCCCGAGCCACAATTCCCCAATGAAGGGATTTTTGCTCTCGAAGGCGAAAACAAATGGCAGTTGTTCTTCGATGGTGCTGCAAACAAGAGGGGGAACGGAATTAGAATGCTCCTAGTAGATCCAAAGGACGAGCACATCCCTATTGCCACCAAATTGAACTTTGATGTGACCAATAACGCCGCTGAATGCGAGGCATGCACGGCCGGATTAGAAGCTGCCCTTGAAAGAAATGTGAAATAATTGGAGGTATATGGAGATTCGGCTCTAATCATCAACCAAGTGTCTAACAAATGGAAGACGTTGGACCCGGGGCTGCAAAAATATCATGGCCACATAGAAGAGCTCATGGCCCAATTCAAAGAGGTCAGTTTTCATTACCTACCAAGGGATCGGAACCGGTTTACGGATGCATTGGCCACCTTGGTGGAGATTCCCGAAAGAAAATCAATAAAACCCTTCAGAGTCGGTAGGAAAGAAAATCCAGCCTACTGTTGTGAGATAGACAGAATCTCGGAAAAGGTAGAAGATCCATGGTACAACCAAATCTACGAATTCCTCAAAGAAGGGAAAGCTTCTTTCTGTAGACACCCCGCCTTAGACCTCTCATGTCCCGATTGCATACACATTCTTTGTCTTCCTCTTTTCTGTTAAGTTTTGTTACTTTTCGTTAACTTTCGTTATTTTCCATTAAGTTCCTGACTTACTCCGTTAGTCTTGGATTTGACTAAGTGGCAAAGTCAACCTTGAGTCTTTGTTTCATTTATTTTCGTTGACTTTCGTTGATGTTCGTTAAGTTTTTGGACTAATTCCGTTAGTTTTGGGGCTTAACTGCATAACGGGGTTAACATTTGGGCTAAAAAATGAATTTTTTGAAGCTGGGATGCGCACGCCTTTGCCCTCCTTTGTGGGAGGCGTGCTCCTCCCATAGGGGGGGGGTGGGAAGCGCGCGCTTCCCGCTTCCAGAATCTCAGATTGGCCAAATTTCCCTCCTTTTCTGATTTGTAACCCCCAAGGCCATTATGCCTTGGCTTGATCCGGGGAAGGGCCATCTTTGTGACCAAAAACACTTCCCTTAACATATAAATAACCTCTTCATTCCACCATGAAAGGAGGAAGAATTCTTGAGTCAAAAACACTCTAAACACACAAAGTCCATTTCAAAGGTAGTCTTATACACAAAGTTTGGTCCTTCCTCTTGCAAGCACAAGGTACAATGTCCATCTTATTCTATTAAATTCTTGTTTTATCTTATATTCTCTCTTTATCACTTCTTAAACAAAAAAACCTTTTAAATTACTTTCTTCATCTCTAATGTGTATGCAATCTCCATAAAAAAGGATCACAACCAAAAAGACCACTTCACTATTGAAGTTTGGTCAAGGTTACATCCAACATTTTAATTCCACTTTAATTACATTCTCATTTCTTAATGTAATTATCTAGCAATAATTCGACATGTAATCTTTAGTATAAATCAATAAATAAGCAATTCTCCTTTATTTTTCCTCTATAAATTTCCCCTTTCTTTTCATTATAATTGTTAGCACATTTCTCTTATCATTAAATTAAAAGACATGTAAATATAAGAACACCAAGAGTAGCAAGACCCGCGTAAGCGGGGCGGAGTGGGTGTTAAGTACTTCCACTCCGTCACCTAACCCCCGAACCCCTTTTCCTGAATCTTTGGTTTCGTAATCAATAAATAAAAGGCTTTCTTTAGGTTTTTCTTATGTCCTCTAAAACATAGGTGGCGACTCTAAAATCAATTAGACATCTAGGATAATTCACCGCTCTAGCCAAGCCGTGGTCCCCCGGGGTATCTACAGTGACGACTCTGCGGGATAGAGGGTTAAACTTGCGTTTTTCATTTTTGGTGTTCTTTTATTTTATTTTCTGGGCATTCTGGTAAAAGGGTAGAAAGCGCGCGCCTCTGGCCTTCTTGGCCTAAAGCGCGCGCGCGTCCGACCCTAATTACCAGAATCGCCCGCCTCCCATCTTGTCCTTCAATTCATGTTTCTGTGCTAACGTTTACTGCAGGGGAAAAAGTTCTATAATTTAGGGTCAAGGCAATCCCTTGAACCCGCTGATTTGCAGCCCAGAAGCGGGCGCCTCCACTTCCCTCAGTCTAACGCGCGCGCCTCCCGAGTAGGCAACTGAATGCGCGCGCTTCTGGCATTCCCAGAAACAGAAACAGTGAACAGAATGAACAGTTTTGACAGTGTGTGGGCACCGGGCCTGCACAGAACAGCTTTTATTTTCTGTTTCATTTTTATCGGTCACACGGGTGATTCGAAAGTTGTAAATATGTGCTTATTTGTTTTTTTCTTTCTTTGAAAAAATATATATATATTTTGTCACTTGTTAGACCTCACACTACGCGCACAATTCTTATCAACTGCTCACTATCGAGTCACACAAGTCAACCCCAAACCGTCGAGGCCCGTCCTAGGAAGTTTCAAGCTCCACTCGACCTTGACTCTCCGAAGCGGTAAACCTCAGCTCGTGGCGTAGTTCATGACTACATGCCGGGGGTGACCTTTAAGCCTCTCTTTAGCCGAGCACAAACACACAATTCTAGTTAGGGTCTAACACTCCGTGACTCAAGTCGGTTTTTCATGTACCGAGATTTCCCTAAACTAATGTCTTCAAATCATACATGCCAACTTGTTGCAATGGACGAAAGAAAACTCCGTCCCAAAGTGGTTATAATGGACGAAAATAAAAAAATCCGTCCCCGCATGTATGATTTACTACATTAATTTAGTTTAATCCCGACACATGTAGGATTCACAAACGCGATGAATCCGATGAGTATATGGGACAGTGAGATGGTCTATATATCTAGTGTGGCGACGATTCCATTATGTTCTTAGAAACCCAAAAGGGACCCCCGTCCCCTGACTTATAAAAAAAAATCATTTTCCTTATGTGGTTTGAATCTTTTCTCTTGTTCGTGGGTTAAATCATTGGATTCAAAAGGTATTTGTGGGACCACCCTAAGATCAACCATGTTCTCTCCAAAGGTCCAATGGCTTCAAGAGGCAACAACAACAAGGGTGAGAATGCTTCCGTGTCCAACGAAAAGGCTCTTCAACATAATAAGAGACATGGGGAACAAATGGATAGACTTGTCGAGGAGCCGCGCCCCGACAAGGATGATTTATGGCAAGCCCCGTCTTGATCTCGAGAGGAGAATCAAAGGAAGAAGTGTCTGAACTTAAGGCTCGTTTGCAAGAGCTCACCGACAGCAAGGCAAAGGTCCACGGTAAAGCACGCTTAAGTGGCTCATCCCTCAAAAGCCACAAAGGTGCCACCAACGACCGTGTCTATACCCCTCTCAATGGAATGACCATCACCGAGGCCTACGAAGCCCTCAAAACCAAGGGACATGTTTCTCCTATCCAAGGGTACAAGCAACCACAACCATTAACGTCGCAACCATGCACTACCACAGTGGTGTGACTATCACCAATGCAGCGGTCATCTCACCGAGGATTGCTTCTCCCTCCGCGACATCATCCAAGATTTGATTGACAATGGTGAATTTACCGTGGGTGAAGAACAACAGTCAGAGAGTGAGAACATGCAAGAACTCATCAAGGAAGAGGCTCAGATTTGAAATGGGGTTTCAACAAGAGATCATGCTACAAGGCCGACAACAACAATCTCCGTTTCTTTTTCTCTACTAGAAATAGGATTAAAAAAAAAGAGTCGAAAGTCCTCTTAAGTGTGTATCAATGTTTTCTCTCGTCCTATGTAAATGTTCGAGTCCATTGAGTCATCAAATAAAAGTCGTTCTTTTCCTCATACACTCTCCAAGTTGTTCAATTAATTCTTGGCAAAATGATGAAAAAAAATGTCTAAACAAGTTTTGGAATGACGGCCATCGCTTGAACGCCTAGGGGCTAAACATCAACGGCGGCATCAACAAAGAAGCCATCAACAACGACGAAATCAAGACAAAGAAAGGTGGAGCAAAAATCATGAAGCAAAATTTTCAAAAAGGGGATAAAAAAAAAAAAAAAAAAAAAAAACTCGCTAGGTTGAAATCCTCAAATCAACCAAGACAAAAGTTAGAGCACAAAAAAAAGTAAAAAAAAAATCCCCCTCAATCAAAGAAGTACAAGATCAACATCATTCACACGATGAAGGACGAAGCAACAACCATCTCACGAATGGATCATCTACAAGAACTACGGTGACCTGAGCCTCTACACTGGAGGAACGTAGGCAACCTTCGGGTCCGGTCTCATGCAAGAAAGAAGATATGTTTAGCCTAGCGCGTTATGGTGATGGCCTTCCTTCTCGAACTTGTCATGACATCTTTGTACGAGATTCATTTGCCAATAATTAATCACCAAAGATTGAACAACTTTCTTAGATTCGGAATCGCTTTCCATTCCTTGTCGAGTCTAGGGGTTTCTCTTCTTTTTGCGATACTCCCAGTTTCTTGCAATCAAACTGGGGCTTTCTTTTTCTTCTCTCTTAATGACTTACTGCCTTCGTGAGTCATTCAAAAAATATACATACATGAAGTCAATACTAGGGACACTCCCCTAGTCGAGTCAACGTCACTCATCCTTAGTGACAAGAGGTCTTCACCGCAAAATCACATGTCTTATCTCCTCAGCCAGAGTCAATGCACACTTCCTCATTAATCGAGTAAAAAAAGACGCAAAAGAGATGCCCGCTAGATTGAAAACCCGAAAGGGCGGTCTAGGCAAAAAACAGGGTGCGTCATAAAAAAAATGAGAGAGTGAGAGAGAGGAGGGAAAGAGAAATGGAGATCTCCAGCCTCTAAGGAAGACAACTGCACAAGCTCTACATTGGATTTCCTCAACAAATCAATTCCCCACCGAGTCAACTTTGGATTGCAAAAGGCTCGACAAGATATGGCACCATCAAAGGTTGTCTTGGGTTATTGGCATCATTCTCCAGCAGTGTGTATTTTTTGGGTTCATGAGAAGAAGGCCCGTGGTAACCAAGACCCATCCGAGAACGAGCCCATCATAAAAGGCACGAGGTTGCACAAATAATCCCTAGCTAGTCAATTGGCTTGGGCAGCAAATAGCAACAACATGTGTCTCAGTTTTCAAAGCTTCTTCAAGAATGTGCTTCTAAAGTACGCCAAAAAGCTCCCGAGAAATGGAGTAGCTCTTTCCATGTCCTCTCATATTTGTTCCTCGCACGAGGATGAGTCACTCTTGCTTTGCTCGACAAACGGTGACGCCCTAGGGGCTATGTGACTCAAGAACAAGGGCTTCTTTTGCTTCATTTGACAATCAATAAGCCCTAGGGGCTATGCTCGAGAAAGATGTGTGAGACTTCCTCAAAGTCTCTCAAAAGGGATGTCAAAAAAGCCCTTTATCATGTGTTTCCGTACTCGTTACCCAATCAAGAGGGACCTTTACGTAATCAATGATGGCACTCTAGGGGCTACGGTCAAGTCTTAAAGCTCCCTCGGCAAGTAAGCAATTCACTTCAATGTCCTCAGCAAACTTTGAAGATTTTATACCGAAAGGTCTCAAGGGGCTTCGCAATCTACAATCTTTTGGGCTACGGAATTACAGTGATACAAGCAAAGGGCAATATTGGGGGCTTCGCAATTAACAAGCTTTTGGGAAGTGGTACCCGAGCAATGCAATTTGGGAGCAGTCTTTATGGCTCATGAAAGGAATCAAACTTCAATGGTCCCTCAACACTTCCAGTCAAAAGGCCTCTTGGTTTTAAATGAAGGCTCCGATGATATGAATGAATTTGATGATTCTTGTTAGAACTCATAGCGATTATTTGAAGGAAGTTTAGAGAAAAGGAACAAAGATTAAATATGCTAAACTCACCGGCTGAGTTATAGCGGGCAATGCCAATATGTTAACTCTATAAGCAGAGTTACGGCCAATCCCAATGTTTCTGCAAGTACTGCCCCCTTCTCCAAGATCAAAGCACAGGCTACATCCGAAGATCCGTCGTCGGCTCAACTCAAGAAGACTCAAGCAAACATCCGTTCGAGACTTTATCACCAAGACCTTATCATCTGCAACAACATCACCATCTCCCACGAGATGTCTCCCGAAGACCGTACTACATTTTCAACATGGAACTTCCGCCATTGGGTATCAACCACAAAAAGGGCCATCCATCTCCAAGCAAGAGAAAGAAGGAGATCGCCTTCAAGAGTCCTACCCGATGTGGAATCCGCTCTCAATACAAAGCTAAGACGATTGGGGCTTCACATCGAAATGTCTTCACATCCCACCATCTCAAAGCCCACATGACATTTGGGGCTTAGCAATCTCTCAAAGCTTGGTATCAATGATCT